>CM067489.1:219354-234969 GCA_034552555.1 Semaprochilodus insignis
TGTGTTTTTAGGCCTTCAAATGTGTGTTTTTAGGCTTTCAGTCGTGTTTTTAGACTTTTAATCATGTTTTTGGGCTTTTAATTGCGTGTGTAGGCCTTTAAATGTGTTTTTAGGTCTTTAAATTTGTGTTTTTAGGCCTTTAAATGTGTTTTTTAGGCCTTTAAATGTGTGTTTGTAGGCTTTTAATCGTGTTTTTAGACTTTTAATCATGTTTTTGGGCTTTTAATCATGTTTTTAGGCCTTTAAATGTGTTTTTAGGCCTTCAAATGTGTGTTTTTAGGCTTTCAGTCGTGTTTTTAGACTTTTAATCATGTTTTTGGGCTTTTAATTGCGTGTGTAGGCCTTTAAATGTGTTTTTAGGTCTTTAAATTTGTGTTTTTAGGCCTTTAAATGTGTTTTTTAGGCCTTTAAATGTGTGTTTGTAGGCTTTTAATCGTGTTTTTAGACTTTTAATCATGTTTTTGGGCTTTTAATCATGTTTTTAGGCCCTTAAATGTGTTTTTAGGCCTTGAAAGTTGTGTTTTTAGGTTTTTCATTTCCATATAATGTATATTTTTACACAATGCTAAACAAAGCCATTTGAACCTGCACATGGCACCAAATAACATCATGTGGCACCATTGTCAACAGTGTGCAACACCTTGGCTCCCCTACTAACATTATTTTTACCTGTGTCCGTTTTATATTACTAGCTCTTTACTCTACAAGGCATCCACGAGACATCCGGACTAAATTAAATTAAAGCTGACACAGACGCTGATCACCACACAGGTTAAATATCAGTACGACTTTGTGCTTACTTACCGGATGTTCTAAAGCTTCCTGTGTTTTGCTGCTTGTGACTACTAACGTCACAAGCAATTGCTTGCCTGTTCACTTCTACAAGCTACACCCACCCCACCTCAGCCAGCCCACCTGCACAAGCCCACAACCTGTTGGCTGTTCACCCACAACGACCACAGAGAATCATTTAGCACAGACTTGCGGGTGAACCCACCCCGTGCAGACCTCTAACCTAAATGCTCAAACGTATGAATTAGGATTGGGCAACAGAGCCAATGGATATCGGCCACGAATGATGAGTAACCGGATGCCGAGTCCTAATCGTGCACAACGGGAATGGGAACTCTCAGAAATCTAGATTCTAGATTAGGCCTAATTTAATATCAGCAAGCTTCCAAAACACTATTAAACAATCCCTCCATCTAATGTCCTATCCTCTTTGATTGCTACTGACCAAGAACTGTTAGAACTATAGGATGTTAGAGGCCACTAAATGTCAGCCTAAGCCCAAACACAGCATCTTCAGGAGGAGCTTGTTCTTCCTCACGTCGTTAGCAGTGACGCCCAGAAACCCGAGGGGAGAGAAGAGAGGCCTTTTACCCTTTAGCCTGCCTGCGGCGCTTTTCAGTTGCAGGGGGCCGTCGTGCAGGAGCTTCCTGCCTCGTATGAGGTCTTCTCGCGCAAACATCTGACCACTCTTCATGCGCATAATGGACTTGCCATCTGTTCGGCTATAGATCTCCTTGAGTCTCCTCTTCTTTTCATGCTCATTCACTTTACTGTCCACGGCAGCTATTACCTCCTTGACGAGTTGCAGAGCTTGGCTCAGGTCCTCGTAGTCCTCCTCGTTCTCTGCTTATGCATGCACACAGACACAGAGAGAGACAACACAAGGTGAATGATCAAATAGCATAAAGTGTGCGAGACACACACACACCTCAAACACCCCCTCAAACAAGTACGGAGCCTGCTTTGCTTCAGCCTAACCATGCTTTGACTAGACTGAGCCCCCTTGAAAAAACATACGCCGTGTTTGAAGGCGAGCAGGCTGTTTCCAGCAAGCTGCTTCTCCTAAATCTGCCGTTGCTTTTGTCTGCTGGCGTGTCGGGAGCTTGACCGTAAACCCTTTCAGCCGTCCGACTTAACGTACAGCTACACTTGGCTGCTGTCTGCGGCGAAGGCGAAAGCGCGGTGTATACAGACAGCGCCCCGTATGGGCAGCAGGGTGGCCGTCCCTGAGAGAAGCGTGTTTACAGAGGGAGAAATACGGCGGCGTTATTTAAACACAGACGGCCGAGTGGGCTCTGAGCTGATACTTCAGCGGTCATCACAATCTGGCTAAGGTCCAGGCCTCTAACGGCTGCTTCAGAATTAGGCCACTTTATACTTGAGGCCTTTTTTGGACTGTATGCAGCACGAGTTCGACACTTTGGTCAGAGGTGGGTAGTAACTAGTTCCAGTTCCTCAGCTACATGTACTGATGGGTGTTACTCTCTGCTGAGTATTGTAATTGTAATATTAGAAAATAATATTTTAATACTGTACTTTTTTTCTGTTTTAGAAGAATTTGGAATGTAGAACCATTTGCCATTTGTGCTGCACACAGAGGAATTTGACCTTTGCATTTAAACCACGCATGCAATCATACACCCACCTACGCACTAGGGGGCAGTGAGCACGCTTGCCTGGGGGGGTCGGCATCCCTATTCACAGCGAGCAGCTGTGGGGGTTCAGTCGTGTCCTATCGCCTCAGGGGATCAAAGCAGCGACCTTCCGGTCACAAGGTTGGCTCCCTTACCTCCAGCCCACGATACACGTGCATGCAGTAATATATATGTACCAGGGGTGCCACGATTAATCGACTGAGTCAACTAAAATCGACTACCAAATTAGTCGGCAGCTAGTTTAGTAGTTGATTAGTTGTTGTTGTCATCACAGGCCTTTCTGTGATTGTAGAATTCAGTTGTAGACACACAGCAGAACGCTCAAAGCCCAAAATGCTGTGTTTAAAATGTAAAATTTGAATTTAGATTTTTTTTCCTGATTTAGGGAAAAATATAATGCAAATAAATAAATATGAATGTAAAAGCTGTGCTACATAAGAGATATTCATTAATTGAGCGATTTATAATCTGAATAATCAATTATTTGAAATCGATAAATAATTCAACTATCAAAATAGTCGTTTGTTTCCTCTCTGTCCAGGAAAACCATGTATCTCCATTTCTGTCGATTTTTACTTTCATGGATCATTTGATCACAGCAGCTGCTGTTCACACTGTGTCAAAACTGCATGATGAATGGACCAACAGAAATGGCCCAGAACTGCTGAAAAGTCTGGTTCTGTTGACTTCCATTAGAATTAAATGAAGTTTTTGCCCCCACTGTAGAGTTACCGTTTTGGAGACACTTGTTTTCCTTTAGACAGCGTCGATTCTTTAATCAGCATGCTTCTAGGGCTGGTCGTGGGCTGGAGGTCAGGGAACCAGCCTTGCGACTGGAGGCTCAATGGTGTAGTAACGACTGAAGTGCTCTTGAGCGAGGACATGTGGACCAACAGTGTCACAAATACACCACTACAAGAACACCCACACACCAGCCAAGTGTTCACACTCGAGTCGATAGGTGGCAGCTAGTTTAGTAGTCGATTAGCGGGTGATGTCGTCACACGGATTTGTGTGATTGTAGAATTCAGTTGCTACAGAGTTCAGACACACAGCAGAACGCTTAAAGCACATACTGCTAAAGCAGGTTGAGTAAGTATTAAGTAAGTAAAAAGTTTAAAAGTATTTTATTAAATTTTCTTTCATTTTCTTGATTTAGGTCAAAAATTATAAATGAATAAATATAAATTCAAAAGCTGATAGCGACATAAGAGTTATTTAATAATTGAGTAATTTATAATCTGAATAATCGATTATTCATTTAAGAAATCAATAAATTAAACTATAAAAATAGTCATTTGATTTTATATATATACATATATTACAAACCTATACAAAGTCCTGCGAATGATGCACCTTTCCCATACACACACACACACACACACACACACACACACTTGTCTTACTATACTTGTGAGGTCATCCATAGAGTTCCACTGATCTTTGTATTACTGTACCAAATGAACCCTTAGGGTTAGGGTTAGCGTTACCCCTAAACCTAACCCTGTATTCATTTAGGGGTGGTCGTGGGCTGGAGGTTAGGGAACCTGCCTTGCTACCAGGGACCTCTATTGTTTGATTCCCTGAACCGACAGTAACAACCCAAGAGCCTATGAGCAAGACACCTAACCCCAGTAAAATGTCCTCACAATTTCATACTGTGGTGTACCTGTGAGGACATGTGGTCCTAACAAATATACCACTACAAGAACACACACACACACACACACACACACACACCAGCCTAGTGTTTGCACCCCAGGACTGCCTCACCTGCTCCCTGTTCCTCTCTCCTATCAGCCTTGTAGCTTAAAGCTGAAACCACCCAGATTTTGGCCCAATCCCATTTCTTATTTTACCCCTACCCCTTGTTTTCGAGTGTAACCCTCCCTCCTGAAACTGAGTTAGAAGGGGGTAGTGGTTGAAATCTTCCCCCTATGAAATGGGACGACCCTTCAAGAACCGGATACGTCATCGATATCTTGCGGTCAGTAGGGTGAAAACCCCAGAACGTTCGAGTACAACAAAAAACTACGTGACTTCATTAACAGGCTGCTAGCGGTGCTCTGTAGGCGACCCTGCCGGTCTGCAGTGACAGCAGAGGAGGGTGGAGTTCAGCTCTTCACTGCTTAAATACATTTAGGGCATCATATGACCTCAAAGAGGCGGATGACCATTATTAATTATCACCACCAAGAATTCTTCAGTGATATGAAGCTGAACTGAGCTCTTTAATCTCCAGCTTCATGATCCAATTTCTCCATTCCACCTTAAATGGTGCACCAACCTCAGGTACAAGAACGTAACTGCTGCACCATTTAAAGGGGAATGTGAAATTTTGCTAGGTAGCGCCGAGACATCAGCATATGACTAGCGATATTTACGCGTGTTATGAAGAAAATGACCATAAAACGGCTTTTAACAGAGAACATACTCATATTTATGGGTCTCTCCGGTCGCTTGTGCAGCCATGTAGCCGACGATCCGCAGGGCATTCTGGGAATTTTCTCATAACACTCGTTTGGACTGTGCCTCTGAAAAATCTCTGTTTGAAGGACCATGTAGCTCTAACACTTCGCCCTACCCCTCCATCTCAACACCAATCGGGAAAACCCTACCCCTAGACGTGAACGTGCAAAATGGAGGGGCAGGGTGAAGTGTTAGGGGCAAGGGGTGAAACGGGAATGGGCCTTTATTACTGTAGCTGTACAGTCTCTTCTCAGGCGTGGCTCGGGCAAGTTTCAGATGTACATGAATGAGCTCCCTCATGTTTTTCCCAAATTCCTCAATTGTTCCCAATTAATGTAGAGTGCTGAGAGCATTGCACAGAGCACCCTTCCTGTGACAGCCTGCCAAGTGGGAGAGGTGCGTCATTCGCAGGCGTTTCAGCAGTGAGACATGCCACACGTCCAGCAATAACCACTCTTCACAGCGGTCTGAGTGTTAGTGTGTGACGTGTAGGACAGAACCATCGATGAGGCCAGAACCAACCCTGGACACGCACTCAAGAACTGAGATTGTATGGAGGTGCTCAGTGATGAAGAGCCTCACCTTTAGTGTGCTGTAGGATCCTCTGCATCAGGACCGGGTACTTTGTTATTCGCTGCGTGACTAATAATATGCACTCTGGGATGCCCAGCCGCCGGACGATGCTGCTGCTCATCTTCTTCTGAAAGGTCAGGTTAGAAGAGGCTGCGTGAGCTGCTTTCTTTTAGAAGATGTGGAAGAAGTGAAATGGTGAATGCGTTACCCTGATAAAAGCCTGGAAGCGCTTGTCTTTGGCATGTAGCTCTTTGTAGAAGTTCACCGCTTCGTTGTGCCGGCTGCAGAATTTGCCGTAGATCTTCTTCATGCTCTCAGCTCTGGACCCGGAGAACTAACCAGATGGCACGGTGGTGAAATTGTTATTGAGGTTAAATCATTTTAATGCCATTAATAAGAACATAAATGAACCATCACCACACCTTCTGTCTCAGCTCACCTGGTTTACCAGAACGTCTCCGATCCTGCCAATAACGAAGCTACCGTCGCTATTCTCCTGCTTGGCCTCCTTCTTCCTCTCCAGCAGGCTGCTGAAGAAGACCGTGTGGAGCTCCAGCAGGTCGTCCAGCATGGGGAACACCTTCTCTACTGTCTGGGCCTCCAGCTGCACCTCCTTCAGCAGGCCTTTAGCGTACACGTCCGCCATTATCCGCAGGGTCCGCACGTGGTGCATTTCCGTTTGGATCAGTTCTGGAAAAAGGGCGTGATTGTATTTATAGTAAGTCATTTGTGATTGTTTATCTTTCACATTTCAGCCAGTAAATAACAGGTCCAGCTACAGCAGCTGAGAATGAAGGGCCAGAGGGTGTTCCAGCTGAGACTGAGCTGTAGATCAGCGCTGCAGGACATATTCAGGACATGTTCTGGTCTTAGTAGATGGAAACCAAGAAAACAAAAGCAGCAGTTGCGAATGTGTTCTTGGACGACCTTTTAAGCCCAAAGTACAAGTGTCTTATTACTACAGTACTGTGCAAAAGTCAGAGACCGCATTTCCAGCCATTAAGCATTAATTATTTTTTCATATTCTTAATAGAAAATACACATAGGCATCGATATTAACTGTAATATACACAGTTGAGTCATATAATTATGACCGCTTTCTACTTTCGACGGCAGCAGTGCGTAGCTCATAGAGGAAGTCAGGTTTTCGTGGCATTCTCCGGGCCCACTCATCCGTGTGGAAATCATGATTTGGCTAATTTGGGTATGAATCCATCCTTGCAGATCACGTGCACTCGTTCATGCTGACTGTATTCCCTGGGGTGGATGGGATCTTCTAGTAAGACTAGAAATGTCCGACACTGGTTGGAAGAGCGTGACCAGGACTTCTAAGTACTACCCCGGCCCCCTATTTTCCCAGACTTGAACCCATTTGAGCATCTGTGGGACCACCTCGATCGTCATGTTCGCTCTATTGATCATCCCCCACACTCCCTCCAGCAGCTGTGGGATGCACTGCTGTCAACACGGCTCCATATACCTGTGACAACCTACCAGGACCTTACTGAGTCACTCCCAGCAGCTTCTACCTACTGCCTGTGCTACACACGGCCGGTACTCTGGATATTAGCTGGTGGTCATAATAATGTGACTCGACTGTGTAGTTATTTTCAGTATGTGCCACGCACCCACTCCCTGGGCACCAACGACAGCTGCAAGAGGGAGCAGGAAGGCCTTCCTGCTGCCCCATGCCTGCACCTTGCTAACGTCTCGGCATGGAGCTGGAGATTTTCCTAATGGTGTCCTGTGATAATCCATCCCATTCGTTGGTCGTCTCCACCAAGACAAAAGTGGGACTCGTCACTGAAGATGACCCGCTGTCATTCTGAGTCACTCCATGACAGTCTGGTACGACACCATTGCAGTCTTTGGTGACGGTGACGTGGTGTTAAGGACAGTCTTGGTAACGGTCTGTGTGCATGTAGTCCTGCGTGGTGCAGCCGTCTGCCAATGGTGCTACACTAACAGGATGACTCATGGAGGACACCACTGCTCGCTGGATGTCTGTAATCGTGGCTGTAGGGTCAGTGAGGTACAGAGATAAGACCCGTCCTTGCCTACGTCACATGCGCGGCCGAACGTGAAACTTCAATCATTAGCATGTCTCACAATGTCAAACCCACCCACCAAGTTTCATTCCTGTAAGTTGATTCCTTCTGGGTGCAGATCTTAGTGCAGTGTATGTGTTAAATCCAGATTTGGAAGATGCCAGTTCCAGACGACAGACTGGCTACAAACTGTACTGTAATTCAGGTATTACGTTTTACAGTCATCTCACCATAAATGACGTCTTGTCTCTTAACAACGTCCTTCTTCAGTTGCCTCAGGTATTTGTTGTCCATGGTGAAGCTCCAGGAGTCGGCCTCCAGCTCTTTAGCATCTGCCTCAAACTCTCCCATCAGCTGCCCATCAATCATCTCCGTTCCTGTGAAAACCGAGTAGCACAAAACACAACATGGAACTTCGGTTTAATGCCTGTGTAGAATGAAGCGCTCCACGGTGAATCAGAACAGCAAACAGCAACTGTCAGAACGAGCTTGCAGCCTGCTCTTCTCAACTGCCTGGCCAAACAGATTTTCAGGCATCAGCTCGTTTGAAGTCTGCACCTGCTGTCCAGCTGTTGGGAAGATAAGATGAGGCTACAGGAAACAGAAACAGATCCAGGGGCTGCTCGGGAGGAAATGAGGCTGCTCACCTTCATCTATCAGAGACTCGGTGGACTCGTTGACCTTGTTGGCTTTGTGCAAAGAGTCGGTGGACTGGGACAGATATCTCAGACCCTTTATGGGCATCTCATCAAATCTGGAAGCAGATGAAGAGACAGTTAAGCTGATGAGCATGCGGTTAGCCTCAAGCAGATCCAGCACCTAACGCAGGAGTCAACAGGCACTTATCGTTATGGTCAGTGTAGATTTAATGTACTTCATATTAATTATGGTGACTTGTGTTACGTAGTAGTCTGTGGCGGAACACCAGAACGAACGAATTCACCATGTTTTTGCTCACCAATGTTCTCTCACTACAATACCCAGCATGCACCACACAGTCACTGGGAACCCTGACGGTTAGCCTAGCCGCTGACTAACAGTTGAGCTAGCAGGTGAGAGTTCAGGCTGCGATAGTGATATGCAGGAGGACTGATTTGGGGGGTGGGGACACACGGGCTACAGTTTTGGGTGGCCGGACCCCCGCGTAACTGTGGTAGGACTGTCAGAGGACTGGGGAACGGGGAGGAAATGGGGTGGCGAGAACCTTGTCACAGGAAATGTAAAGTAAGGATGTGAACATATAGGGTGCTAGACTGGACAGAGGAGGCGGTTCAGGCATGTACACCCCCCTCCAACCCCCCCACCCCCGAACACCCCCGAAGCAAACAAAAAGGACACCAGAAGAAAAGAAACAAACGTGAGGGAAGGAGTCTAGACAGCCAGCAGCCACGCTAACTGTAGCTTTTAGCTTATTGCCCTTTATCCCCCTGTTAAACGTGAATCCATTGGCTGCATGGCAACGATGACTTGAAGACTCCTCCCTTCTTCAAGCTACATCATCAGAAGGTGGAGGAGGACCTCACTCTGCAGCAGCACCGCTGCCGGACGCTAGTAAGGATGCTGACAGACGATGGTGACAGATGATGACAGATGGTTTTGGCCAGGGTGTCAACACGGTAGCACCTTAACATTAAGTGTTGACTAACTAACACGTAGTAATGCATTAGTTCACATGAATGTCATGAGGCATCATAATAAAACCGTACTTCAATTAAACCCAGACTTTTACTCCAGAGGTCTAAAGGGCGGAGCTTCTACACCGACACTGGAGGAGTACGTGGTTTGTGTACTACCATAAGTAAGTGTGAATGTTTATGCATGTCTATGTCTGTTGTAATCAGAGGCTTATGTACAAGTCGTGTAGTCTTGTGAACACTACATTAACATTGGTTCGGGGAATCGAACCGGCAACCGTCCGGCCACAAGCCTGGTTCCCTGACCTCCAGTCCCCTTGTAACACACTGGTACATCTTAAAACTTGCCAAATTTCCTAGGAGGTTGGTGCAAAGAGTGAATTATGAGTCAGCCAGTGTTGGAGCAGTGAGTCAACATGGGACCCCCTGAATACCAGAGGGCATTTTACCCAGAGAGAACGCGTCATGACGCATCATAATGCCATAATAAAACTTAAACTTGCCCAATTTAGTAGGAGGTTGGTGTAAAGAGTGAATTATTACTGGTCTCTCAAACTGAGGACAGGAGAGATGATGAGGAAGATCTACCAAACCAGCTCAATCAAACATTTTGATGCCAGTGAAGCATCAACACCGCTATGACGAGTGAGTTAGGAGCCAGCCAGTGTTGGAGCAGTGAGTCAACATGGGACCCCCTGAATACCAGGGGCTATTTCACACAGAGAGAGAGAGTGTCATGACGCATCATAATAAAACTGTACTTAAATTCAAACCAGACTTTTACTCCAGTGCAGGTCTAAAGGGCGGAGCTTCCACACTGACACTGGAGGAGGACTTTACCTGGGGGATCTTTACTCTAACTCAAGTACGTGGTTTGTGTACCACCGTAAGTACGTGTGAATGTTATGCAGGTCTATGTCAGTTGTAATCAGAGGCTTATGTACAAGCCGTGAAGTGAAAGTTAAATTAGAAACTCACACAGCGATGTTGCTGATGGACACGCTTTTGGAGAGGTTGCTACTGGTGAAAGGCATGATGCTCGTGTGTCTTCTGGGAGCGGCCGCCAAAGAGTGGTCATCCGGAGACAAGATGGCTGACCACGGCCTTTCCCGTGGCGCAGAAGCTACACAGAGAAACGGGCACGAGATTAAAAACACAATGTGCAATTTGGCAGGACATCTGCACCAAACTGTGCCACTCGGTTTGGACGAACAGAAACCACAAGCTCACATACTTTTCACTCGTAAAGTGACTCCAGGCATGGTGGTCGACTCTGGTATGGCGAGCTGCTGTTTTTGAAACTGGGAAGAGAGGGGGGAAAAAGGAATTTCACACGAAAAAGTTACTTAAAGCATTTTTGTGGTCTGTAATTAGGAAAGCGATTCAGAGCAGTCTCTACCTTTCCCTTGGTGCACGCAGGGACGTTGTCTCGGCAGCTCTTGTGAACACAAACACTGCAAGCTGGAAAAAAAGGAAAGAGCAAAGCTTTACACCACCGATCCGTCACGGACAGATACACTTTGGCTCGTTTGCTCGAGCAATTATTCCATGCTAATCCATCGGTGGATTATCATTAGCCGAGCGCTGGGCTCAGGATGGCTCCTTCACCTACTGACCACATTCTACGGGGTCCAAAAGAGATTCTCTCTCAGTCGCAAAACCCTAATAGGAGCCGTTTGCTTAAATCATAGTCCTTGGCTTTCTATTTTGGCTCCAGGTCAAAGTGGTGAAGACAGTGCCAGCCAGGAAACTCCACCAAGCACACAAATAAAGCCCTGACTGCAGCTCCGGCAGACAGGGGCAGGCTGGGAATCTGGCTCCGGCTGCTGGAACATCAGCTACTTTTAAGAGTCTATAGAACTACTTCTCCCCGTCAAACTGGTGCAAGTTACTTATTTTCAGGAGACATTTCGGAGGAGGTTCAACGTAATGATAACCCACTTCCATAAGGAAGAGGAAAGCCACGGGAAAAATACTGATTTCAAAACCGGAGATGTGGGGAAAACGGGACTCTCAACAACCGAGCAAGACCTGGATTTTGCCCAGTTATTCTGACTGTGAAACTATATGGCCAAAAGTATGTGGACATAGTATTTGCACACTTTGTTTGACTTCCCGTTCCAATAAAGGGGGTTAATATCGAGTTGTCGCAGCTATAACAGCCTCTGCTCTTCCGGAATGGCACACACACTTTGCGAAGTTTTGCTGACTCTGTTAGCACTACTGAGCGGTTCCTTCTGATATCTCTACCCTGACTTCGACTCCCTCTTTTGCCTCATCCCTCGTTCTGGGTACCCTGACTCCTCTCTTCGTCTGCTCCTTCTATTTTGGTTGCCTCGTTGCCTGATTCTCCTGGCCCTGACCTCTGTCTGTCTCTCGACTCTGATCTAGCATTCTCCCTCTGTTATGCGTGGGCGTGTTCTGTTGCCGTGTTGGACCACCCGATTGTTAAATAAAGCTCACCTGAGTTTTAGCTCTACGCGCGTCGAGCCAAGTTCTTTGATCCTGACACTCGAGCTCTTGTGTAGAGTATTTAGGTGGGATTTCTATTCTCTTCAACGTCACTAGATTTTATCTGGTGAGGGAAACGCACACAGCTATTTAAGGCTAGGATAAGGAAGGGGAATGCAACACGACCAGTGAAGTGTGCAGTGAGAGCCTCTGGTAACAGAGCTGCTGTTGAGAGGCGTAACAGTCGTTTATGGTTAAAGATCAGGAAGGACAGATAAAGCTCAGCCCATTTCTACTGTTTCAAATCGTCTGTAGCAGAAAGCAGAAAAAGAAAACTGGCTTTCTAAACGCAGTACGGTTCACTTTGCTGACTGGTCCATGAGGAAGTCGAGCGGGAGGTTACCAGAAATGCTCTTACTGTTAAGCAATGGAGCTCTCTTGTGAAACGGGACTGCGTTAGAAGGACTACACTCGGGGGTAAAGGCCTGGTCCAGGGTACGGTCCGTAAGGCGGGCCTATTTTTGGATTGTACGTACAGCAGAAGTGCACAAGTCTGGACCCCCCGTTCAGGGTACAAGCCAGTATCTGCAGCAGCTTCTGAACGACAGCTAAGACAAACAGAGCGGCTCTGAATCAGACGCGAGCTCAAGCCGAGAGGAACGCTTCCATTACCACGTCACGCCATCTTGCGTATTTCGCAAAAAGGATCCATTGACAAAAGTCAGCAGTGGGATTGTAATCCAGTACAGGCCGGTTCACAGGCCATTCCAGCGGCGCCTCTTTCATGTGGCTGAATATTAAACACTTCAACCCAACTTTAAACAACTCAGACACCAGAGGACCACGCGCACGCAAACACAAACAATAGATGTTCCCGTTGTTAGCGGAGCTGTTTCTTGGCTCGGGCCTCGTCTGGTTTTCCGCTGTGCTTCTCCTGGTGAAATGGAGAAACTGGATCCCTGGCATTCACCACAACCTTCAATTTTGACGGTTCTCCGTTCCTGCTTTAGCGCTGCCAAGAGAGCTTTAATCATGAGATGTGCTGCCTATGCCACGCCAACCAGAGGGCTGTGGGCAAACATGGCAGCCCATGTGTGTCCATGGCAGGAATACTCAACCACTGGGCTGTAGAATAAACGTGGGCCACTGAGTCAGTACTGAAAGGGGCCGGGGGCGGGGGGCAGTGGTCCGTAGTGGTGAGTCGACACATCGAGGCTAGAAGGTCATTATAAAGCTGTGTCCAGCAGTCTGTAGGTCCACCATGAGGGGGCGCTATTAGCACTCAAGGTTCATCATGTCTGTGGTTAAGAGCTAAGTAGTATGGTAGCTGTTAATCAATTAATCCCAAAATAATCAATAGCCCCGTAATAAAGCACAATCATCATTTCTATATGGAAATGATCCCATATAAACACATTTCTACATATAACAGATCCCACTAAACAGCAACCTGCTCAATAACTAATACTACTAATAATCATCCAAACGCTGCTTATGAGTTATAATTCGTTTCGTACACCAACGGGAAACACAAATAATCCAACATTATTTTCAACCCTATAAGCCTCATCATTACCTGTAGTTTATTAATAATTATTAATTTTCTTTAGCATTCATTCAATCATTATAAATCATTATATATCAATATATATCATTAGAAATCATTATAAATCATTATTACATGCTTAATATAAACTTTTAAAAACATTAATAACCAATAATTGGGCCCCTATTATATGTAGTTTATATAGTGTATTAATAACAATACTCATACTTTATAAATAATACACCCTAAAAAGTAATAAATAAATAAATAAATAAATAAATAGGATTGTCTACATTCTGTTTTAAATGATACTGTAGTTATTCATTCCTATTTTGCAACTGCATAATTTTCTTTAGCACTCATTCAATCATTATTAATCCTTATTAATCATTATAAATCATTATAAATCATTATTAATCATTATTAATCATTATTAATCATTATTAAGTGCTTAATATGCACCTTTAAACAACATTAATGACCATTAACTGGGCCCCTGTAATATGTAAGGCTGCAACTGCGTAATGTTTTTATAAAGACACATCATATTACTAAAATATAACACATTTATAAAGAGCTATTTGAGTGATTTTAATATTCATAAGGCAGTAATTAAAAGGCTCTACAATTAAATATATACATTATTACTATTAATAATAAACTAACAGATGATCATTAAGCTACTGTTTGTAGGAAACTGCTTTGTATAATAAATGTATTTGTAGAATGCTGAAATCTATCCGTCTGCCTGCCTGCCTGCCTGTCTGTCTGTCTGTCTGCCTGCCTGCCTGCCTGCCTGCCTGCCTGCCTGCCTGCCTGCCTGTCTGCCTGCCTGCCTGCCTGCCTGCCTGCCTGTCTGTCTGTCTGTCTGTCTGTCTGTCTGTCGTACATGCGCTGTGGGTGGAGGAAATGGGCTGTTAAAAAGTGCCAGAGATTAAATGCGAGTCTCATGTGGTGCCCTCCGTCGCTCTCTGGAAATGACTGCTGTGTAATAGTTTGAGCTTTAAGAGTCAGTTTTAAATATTCAACACATCTCAGTCTCACAGTCTCCCGCCCGAGCTCCCTACGCAAGCACCACGTCATCACACACATGGCCAGAGCTCCCTACGCAAGCACCACGTCATCACACACACGCCCAGAGCTCCCTACGCAAGCACCACGTCATCACACACACGGCCAGAGCTTTGAAGGCCTCATTAGGCAGCCTGAAACTGAAAGCAGACGAAGGGTCTGAGCGCTGGGGTCTTACTTGTGCAGCTGACGGCGTCTTTAGCGGTTAGGGCTTTGCTGCAGTGCTGACACAGCGCTGAAGGGACGGAGGTCACCGAGCCGAACAGGTGCCCGTTCACTGCCTTCTTCTCCTTCTCCTTGGCTTCTCTGTCTTTTTCTTTTTCCCGGTTCTTCTCTTTGTCTTTTTCCTGAGTGAGGGAAGAGAAGAGCGTGTACAGGTGAACAGAGGGGAATTAGCCAATTAGCTGCAGAGGTTAATTAAAGCTGTATGTGTCCCAGTACAGGAGACACACTTCAGTCTGAGGGTCCTCTGCTGATTCTACTCCACAGGTTCGGATTGTTTGATACCAATCTAAAATAAATCTGCCGGAGCGTTTACACCGGACACAGTTCAGGCATTTAAGACGTCTCTGTAGGGGGCATGTTAAATTACTTACACTTCGAAAATTAACAACAACAACAACGACAACAACGACAACTATGATAACAACAAGGGCAGTGACAACAACAACAACTGACAACGATGACAACGTCAGAGACAACATAGATGCCACCAACAATAAAAGCAACGATGACAATGAAAACAAGGCAATGATGCCAACAACAACAACAACAACAACAACACTGACAACAACGAAAACAACAGCGACAACGACAATGACAACAATGATGATAACAACAATGACGACAACAATAACCAACAACAACGACAACAAAAAACTACGCTGTTAAGAACGACAACAGCAATGATAACGACAATAGCAACCAACAACGAAAACATAAACTATGACAACGACAACAACGAAAACAACAACGAAAACAACAACGATGACGATAACGATGACACCGACAACAACCAACAACAACCATGCCAACAATGACAACAACAAGCATTCAAAGAAGCGTGAAGCGAGTCCACGAATCAGGGTCCAATGCTCACTTTGTTTTGAGCTTGTTTTGGCCTGTTGGACAGAGCTTGGTTCTAGCTAATGGAACCTGTTCTCCTTCAGTGTTCTGTGCTGATGATGATTGTAATAGACGTCAGTGTCAGACTAATTACTGATCTTCTATTAAAGACTGGTGGACTGAGAGACACTCGAGTCTCTTCCCCTACACTGAGCTGATTAAGAGTCTTGTTCCAGAAATGATAATAGGACATTAGAGCCATAATAAATCATGCTCCTGTTACTCTCCATACTTAAGTACATTTGAAGGTA
>CM067489.1:235091-248883 GCA_034552555.1 Semaprochilodus insignis
CATGTAGTCCTGCGTGGTGCAGCCGTCTGCCAATGGTGCTGCACTAACAGGATGACTGATGGAGGACACCACTGCTCGCTGGATGTCTGTAATCGTGACTGTTGAGTCACTTTGTGCATGTCAGACAATCCGTTGGTCCTATCTCTACGTTGGTCCTATAGGTCTCCCAGATCCTTCATGTCACCGGTGCGTGCCTTCTTCTACCCACTGCCGCCAACAATGTGCTATGGTAGCATCCACACGACCGGTAAGGCACGCAATTCGTCGGTGAGACCATCCCGCTTCCCAGAGCTCTATGATGCGACCCCTCTTGAACTCCTCTCTGAGGTATACTTCACTCGCAACGGATGCTTCCAACACAACAGCACGAGTCAGAATGGAAAGCGCAACAGGACGACCTTATATAGTCAGTCAGGTGCAGCGATAAGGCCCGGCCTTGCTTATGTTACATGTGCGGCTGAGCGCGAAACTTGAATCATTAGCATGTCTCACCATGTCAAACCTACACACCGGGTTTTATTCCTGTCGGCTGGCTCCTTCTGGGAGCAGCTGTTCTTTTGTATCGTGTGTAGCCATTCGGTCGAAAGATATGGAGTTATGATTGTTGGCCCATATCGCCCAGCCCTAGAGCTGTCGCAGTGTTTGTACAGCACACAGGTTTGTAGTGTAGGGTGAAAGCTACAGGTCTCAGGATAAGAGTATATAACCACCCAGACTGAGGCCTGTTTCACTTCCAAGCTCTGCAGAAAAGGAAGCACTAAAAGCACAGGACATTCAGAGCGCTGAGCTCACGCATCATCGTGCCCGTCTTCCTGCCTGACTTCCTCCGGAGCAGAGAGCAGATAAGAAGCATACTTCAACACTTCAACCAGAACTTCTTCACTTGCTTTCACACAATTAAGCCACTGACGTCAGACCTGTCACTTCACACGGCCCCAGCTGTGGAGTAATACAGAGAACTGCCTTTCAGAGGGAGCAACAGATGCTCCAGTTACTAGAAGTCTGGGTCTCGGGTTGTAGAGGCTAAAATGAGTATTAGATCACTAACATATTCACATTACAGGAAGATACATCATCAGGGCGAAACCTACGCCTTTCCCATGCTATTTCTAGTTTTGTCGTTTATTTATTTATTTATTTACTAGACTTTTTTCATTTTCTGCAGTTTTTGGTGACAGTGATCACATATACTGCATATAAGCTACAAGTCCCCTGTGACTGACCCGTACCTAATAGTGTGTAACCCCTCCACCAGCACCAATAACAGCTGTGACTGGATTGGGCATGTACTGGACAAGTTTTTGGATGTAGCCACATCAATGTTCAGACACTCTTACATCTATGAATTGGTCAGTTGGGCCAGATTTGGTAGATGCCTTCCCTGGAGGAGAATTCCCTGTAGACTGGGATTTTATCCACTGCTGGTAGACCCGTATGACCGTACGCTTCCATACACCTGCAGATTCAGCTACTTCCTTCACACTATGGTCTTTGACACGCCCAAATGCAGTCACTCCTTTTAGCCAATCATTAACATCTGCTCTGGAGCCATTTTCCACACATGGAACGAGACATTCCCTGCACCGTACCACCTCTTCCCAATCTATGGATCCCGTCACTCACACCCCGCAGGTATTTATAGTATCCCCATCATCCCCATGCAGCGCCATCTGCAGGAGCCTGAAGGTACTACCACCTTAAACAGGCAAGGGGACTAGTGTAGTAAGGTGAGCTTAGTGTATATGTATATACACACACACCAATGTTGGTTGAATCTGTTTTCTGAAGAGCAAATGAACCTTTATCATTACTTACCCGCGTCTTCTTGTACATTTTGCTCTTCAGATAACTAAAGGTGCGGCTCATTTTGGTCCCACTTTTTCCGTCAAAATCCCCTCTTAAAGGTCCAGGCTCTTCTTCTGTGATACTGGACAAAGCACAGAACACAGACCATCATTAGGACGCACACAGTGGCTCTATAAATGCTTCAGTCCTTAGTTTCCTACAGCCCCTGTAATGTACAGTGAATTTATGCTGGTATTACTGTTATGACTTTTAACACAACAATGTCAAGTAGAGTGTCAAGTAGAGTGTCTTAAGACCCTCCGGACCCCCCAATACACCTGAACTAAAGCATATAGAGATACATTTAATACCTGGCTTTGAGCTGTAGGGGTTTACAGGGTTCAGTCTAATCCGAGATCAAATATGACATTATTTTTATAATGTAAACAAACAGCTGTGGATTTTAACAGCGTCTGCTATCAATATGTATATTGATTATGAAGGGGTGTTACCTCTTGGGGCTCTGTGGGCTTGGAAACGCCCACACCTGTATAAGCTGTGATGTGTATCTTGTGAGTGAGGCTGAATACTGGCCAGTGTGCTCATGGTAAGGAGACCAAGTTTGAATGGGGCATGACAGTGGAATGTCTCGATTGGGCTCATATCAGGCGAACATGCAGGCCACAACATTCATCGGAACTCTCCATCAGAACTCTCCATCAGAACTCTCCATCGGGACACTCCATCAGAACACTCCATCGGAACACTCCATCGGAACACTCCATCGGAACTCTCCATCGGAACTCTCCATCAGAACTCTCCATCAGGACACTCCATCGGAACACTCCTTGAGCCAATACTGGACAGCTTAGGCCCAAATGCACGGTGCATTATCCTGCTGAAGTATCCCATCACTGTGGGGGTACATGAAGTCCATGAAGGGCTGCAAATGGTCACCAAGCATTGAAACGTAGCGGGCACCGGTCAATGACGTGTTTAGGTGGACCAGTGGACCCAGCCCATGCCATGAGAACACATCCCCACACCAGTATGGAACCACCACCAGCCTGCACAGTGCCATGTAGACAACTGGGGTCCATGGTTTCATGAGGGTCTGCACCACACACAAACCCCACCATCAGCCCCAAACGACTGGTACGGTGACTCATCAGACGACGCCACATGTTGTCAATCCTGTAGGGTCCACTTAGGAACCTCTCAAGCCCAGGTGAGGCGCTGTGTCCGGTGTGGTGGTGTTAACGGAGTCACTCTGGTGGGTCTTCTGCTCTCATATCCCGTGGAAGCTAAGGAACGCTGCACTGACCTGCGGGATATGCGTGTGGGTCTCCTGCATTGAATGTGGAGGTGATTTCTGCCAGAGTCGCTCGCCTGTTCACACGGACAGTTCCAGCCAGGCGCCGCCGGTCACCATCATTAAGGTGGGGGGCCACTGCGCTGTCAGGTGTGGGTAGTAATGACTTCTGTGATGTATTCCTGGTACACATGTGATACCTGCATGTCCCATCTGTCTGGCACCTGCTATCATGCTCCGATAATTCACGTTGCCTTGCCATGAGCACGCTGGCCAGTGTTCAACCTCACTCACAAGGTACACCTCATACAGGTGTGGGCGTTCCCAAGCCGTCCCCTGAGGCAACACTCCTTCATAACCATTTACATACTAATATCACATGACTTTTGGTATGTCAGTGTGCAGTAGTCAAATATATGAGGCACTGTTGAATCAAAGTGATCTGAACTCTAAACCTGAAGCTTCTAGCGGCGGTAAAGAACGACTTATGAAATAAGTCAGCCGTCTGAGGTAAGTTCTTTTCGCTGCAGACTTTAGTGGGTAAAAACTCCAGTAAACATGTCTCACCTGTATCCCAGGGAACTGGAAGTGCTAGAAAACGACCTCATACCTAGAAAGACACACAGAGAGACAATAATGAAATACTGACACGGTTTGGAAAGGCTTCCACTGATGCTCTCTGCCCAGTGATGGTGTTCAAACGCTAATGTGGGTGATGCTGAATACATTTCACTGCTTGCATAATATCAGCCATCAGCTGTTATGGTTAGAGTTGGGTACTGGGAGAAGCTGGGCTCCTCCTTTATAGGGCTAACTGTTTTCTCGTTACGCCGGATGGATCGGATTGTTGTTTGTGCTTCGGAGTTTTGGAGCAAATGAGGAAACATTTTTCACATCGAAACTTCTGAAAGCCCTTATTCTTGGAGTCATGGGAAGTCAGGAAGATGTCAATTCCAAATATGCGAACCGCAGAAAATCTCTCCGCTTTACAGTCATGCCGACGGAGAGTAATTCAGGGGCTTTGGGATAAACGGTTCCAATAGAAGACAAAGTGGAGAAAGTTGGCAAGGTTGTGTTGGTAGCAACTCAGCCATGGAGATGGAAAATATTGTAAACAGTGCAGGCAGTGCTGATCTCTGACCCGCGGTAAAAGCACAGGGACAGAAAGAGGACCAAAATAACACAGTTCGGCTCAAAAATAGGGATTTTGTAGCCGCTCTGAGCTTTACCGCGTTGTTCCCGACTCATCGGACCTTTGGAATGGCTGTGATTCCAAACGGCAAGCTGGCCTTGTCTAATGCTACCGTACTACAGGTAACTGGGACGTTCTAGTTTCTACACTAGATGGTTCTTCAGGGGTTCATGCTTAAATGGTTCTTTGCATGCTGAAACGATTCTTCAGATGAATGGAGAACATGAGAACCAATAAGGGTTCTACCAATAAACCAAGCTATGGACAAACCCTTGTTGGTGCTATAGAGAACCATTACCTCCATCAATCTTAGGATCCATTTCACCCTGCAAAGAACCATGTAAGCATGTTCATGGTAATATACTGTATATTTACTAAGGAACCCTTGAAGAACCATCTTTTTTTTTTTTTTTTTTTAAGGGTATGATCTGCTGTCCTAGTACCGAACTGCTGTAACTTACTTATGGAGTCCTCATCATCACTTGACGAAGAGCTGACAGCGAAACTGGGCTTAGATTTTTGGAGCATTGGCGAGATGTTGAAGGCAAAAGAGATCCTTCTCTTTCGCCGAATTCTTCCTACTGCTGACAGATGGCAGCCAAGAGCACAAAAGAGATCAGAGCAGGAGCTTATTAGTCCAGAGAGGAAGAGTTATGTTCTCAAGGGATGGGAATTGGACCAGAATGAGGAAAGGGAAGCAGATAGCTAACTCATGGTACTTGTACACTGGTGCTTATGCAGTTGTTGGATAGTAAGAATCTAATCTAATCTAATCTAATCTAATCTAATCTATTGACCTGTGGAGTTTGGCTTGTTCTAATCTACAGAGCTTCAGGGATCAGTTATTGATTGTCGTTATCACTGGTTTCCTGAACACTACAGTAAAGTGTCCTGTGTGGTTGCAGAGGGAGAATAACGCCCTGTCAAGCCCTAAAAGACAGTTGTTTGGATTTTCACCAAGTTACGGAGCTCTAAATTCCCCCGATCCTCTACCGCGGGTGAGCAACTCGGCAAGGCCGGCTACGGTGCCTCCGAGTCGGACACAAATCTGCGAGATTTCCTGAAACCTGCCGATGCGATCCAGGGCTCACTGGAAAAGGCACGTCATGCTCTACTTGTTTATAACAGACTGTTGAAGTTACAGCATTCCCTTCTCCTGTGGCTTCATTCATGACATCATCAGTGACTACTCACCGTCGACTCATCTTTCGTCACATCGCTGTTGACTTTATAAAATCTGAGGTTGTGCAACACGAAAATGATTCACCGCATGTACAATATGATAGTGCTAACTGGTTCGTCGTATACAGCTAAAAACGTACATCCCCAAACTGGTCAAACTGGCTGGCCGGAATAGCAAGCCTGCTTCAAAGCTAGCTGTAGATATTTAGTAGCTCTGAGCGGCCTATAGACGCAGCTAAAGCACCAACCAACAAACGTTACTCACTGCTGCCCTCTAAAGGTGTTATAGCAAGGTGGAACTTTTATTGTGTTTCCTGCTTTCGTTTAAGCCCGTTTCACAACCCGACAAACTAAAACGGACATGATTAACTCTACTCAGAGTTGACTCTACTCTGACAGTGACTGCCTCATTTGACAGGGATGCGGGATGTAGGGATTTCGGGATTTCAGGATTGTAACCGCATTTGAACTGACCCATGTCTCTTTACCTGTAATAATGTAAACTGTGGACCTATACAATGTGGTACCATGAATGTTTCTGAGTGGCCATAAAAGAATCTGAACCATCTTACTTAGCGAAACACACACGGTAAGGGCTGATCACATCTTAACACCTGGCAGGTGATCCAGGAAGTCCATTGTGCTGGAAGGTCTTCACCACAATAACGGTACAACTACCTGAGAACACCTTTGGGTGTAAAAAGGGAACTTGCTAACTTACCATCAATGTCCCTCTGGCTGATGGACAGCATGGATACGGACTGACGGAGGGGCAGGGTCATGGAAGGACAGCCGCGTCTCAGAGGACGATATTTCTTTGATTTCTAGAAACAGGTATATGACGTGTGCGTTAGGAGTGACACGTTTCAGCCTAACTAAGGCTCAGGGTGGCTGCTGTCCCTTGTGCATGCTTAGTCTTCACGTACCTGGCTATCCAGACTGCTGTGGTCTCCCAGGTCGGACTCGGTGAGGGACACCTGTGATCCCCTGTCCTCGCTCTGCTGCCGATGGACCCCCCGCTGGCCCTGAGAGGGGCAGCCCGCCTTCGGCTGCCATCCTTTCCCATCATCCTGCTCTGCGGCCAGGCCCTCCAGGCTGTAACTGTCAGAGCACAGGAGCCCCGGTCAGGCAACTGCTGTCAAACCGAACTCTCAACAATTCCCAGAACATTCCGGCAGAGTTTAAAGCGAAGAGTTGGCCAGTTTTAGTCAGTTATCCCCCCGATCCCAAATATAGTCAACCAGCCAAAATGTGTTTAATGGCTTTTGCACTGTGTAGTAGCATCATGGGTAATAGCCTGCCGACCTCTGTAACATGATTCAAGCTGGAAAGCCGGACCAACACTGCACAAATTAGGCCAATTTAAACCCGGAAGTGATTTTCCAGGTTGGATGTGACCAATGCTGTAGACACCCTGGTCCTGGGTGGGCACCTTTTTGGTCTAGAGCTGCATTTCTGGGGGCTTTATGATATTTAAAGATGTGTGAATCGAGACGTCAGGGCTTGATCCTTAGTAGTGGAAGTCAGCTGCAAGTTTGAGAACATGTCCCAAATGCATGAATGCACTGGAGCCAATATGAGGAAGCTAATGCTAAAGCTAAGTAATGGAAGCTGATAGCATCATCCAAACTGTAAGCCTGAAGCAACGGACACACATGTCCTAAGCCATAACTTGTAAAAAGTTCAGCCGCATAAAATCAAACTTCATAAGATGTAATTTTGCCTCATGTCTTTCAGTGTCAGGAACCACATAAGCTAAAGTCTATTTGAACACACTTAACAATTTACAGCCGCATGAATGTGATGCTAACCTTTAACCTTCCATTACTTCTTAGCTGCATTAGCCTCGTAGCTAACTTCAGACACCAAACATGTCTTGGCTGCTTGACTCCATGTGAAGTAAGATGGGGGGGGACTAAAGATTCTTGGCCAAACCATCATTAAGAGAATCGGGGTTAGACAGCTGAACAGTGAGGTGAGGTGTTATGCTGCGGAACACAACTGCAAAACAAAGCAGATCACCCGGGTGGGTGGGGTTATTGTTATGAGCCACTGTGTAGTTATTATGCACTGCCGATCGTGTTTAGCCTGGCAAAGAGACAATACACAATACACACGTCCATGAAGATGCGCTCTGCCCAGTGACTGACAGCAGCTCCTGATACTGCAGCCTGAACGAAAGTGACTTTCACGACCATAAGGCTCGAATGAATGGACCTAAACTGGCCTAGCAAACCTAAGAAGCAGTGCTGTGCAAAGGTCTGAGAACATCCTGCGTTTATTTAAGCTTCCAGGAGAAAACTACGGCAGCCGAGAAGCGCAAAACGAATTTCAGAAAACAAAATGACAAAAATAAAAAAATAATTTACAAACATTACAAAAATAGAAACAAATTTACAAAAAAAAAATTACATTCAAGAAAACAAAATTACAAAAGCAAAAACAAATTTACAGGACGTGAAACACTTTTACCAGCACCGAAACACTTTTACAAACTGGGAATTCTGACGGAAAGAGTGGGTCGAGGTTGTTGTGGACCCTTATCAATCAAACTGTTTGGCGTGGTAGAGCGAGTGGAGTTTGGGATGGTGACAACGCTAAAGCATGTTCTGTCCATTCTGTGGCGCGTGTTTCATCCAGCTGGCACACGTATGTTTTACCTGGAAGGTCTTTAGAGCAGACGGAAGAAAGAGACGAACAGGAGACGTCTAAACCGCTTGGAAACTGGTTGGAAATGCTAACGAAGGTAGGTGGCTGTAACGCTAGCTATAGTGGAGAACCAGCTAGCTAAAATGGACAGAACATGCTTTAGCGTTGTCACCATCCCGAACTCCACCCACTCTACCACCGCCAAACAGTTTGACTGACAAAGCACTTCCTGTGTGTTAGTCCCACCCTTTCCGTCAGAATTCCCAGTTTGTAAAAGTGTTTCGGTACTGGTAAAAGTGTTTCCCGTCTTGTAAATTATTTAGCTTTTGTAATTTGGTTTTCTGAACTGTTAATTTGTTTTGCACTTCTCGGCCGCCGAGGAAACAGTTCCCAGAAACCTCAACCACCTACCAGAACCAACCATCAGATAAACAGCACCTAAAGATTACATCCCTGAGAGAGAGGAGAACATCAAGCTCCACTCCTGCTTCAGATCTGAGAACATCCACAGGTGCTCCTGTCCATCCTTCTTCCACTGTGAGAAGACACCTCAACACTATGGAGGTCTGACAGGAGGTGTAGCTGTTCAGGAAGCTCCTCACTGAGAAAAGGAGACTCACACATCCAACAAAGGAGCTGCTGGTGTTCTCAGAACAATGGACTGACCACCCCAGAGTCCAGAACCTCAACACCATTGAATTAGCAGATTGGACTGGATTAGCAGAAAATGCTAAACCGGCTTCTAAGACTGAACTTAAAGCTGAGATGTGTCTCTGAAAGTGAGCCTCCTGAAAAGAACGGAAGCTGGAATAAACACAAAGCGCGGACACATTAAACAGCCAAGTTAGAGCTAGTTAAGGCTTCCATGGAATTGTCCCTTCCAGGTGTTTTTCCCTTTGGCAGGAATTAAATAAACAAAGGATGGTCTCCGACCTGTGCACAGCCCTGTACATACCAGCCAAGCCTAATGCAAATGTTCTGGTGCCCCGGTTAGGCTTAGAATCTGTACTTACGCGACATCTGGACACGTAACAATGACCACTGTGTTAGTCATCCTGTATAAAGCTCTCGGGCAGAGCTGAGAGTGTTCTCCTGCGAATCAGCTCGATCGCGCTACCTTAGGCTGGACCGGAGCTGAGCTGAACCAAAGAACACCTCAGCACTACGGGATACTCTCGTCTGGGCTCGCACACGAAAGTAAGGGATGCAAATCTCAATGCAAAAGCTTTGTGCGCAAGTCAAAGGGGGTGGGGGGGGTTGCCTGGGGTTGACGCAAGCAGACACACACACACACACACACGTGCACACACACAAACACACACACACACACAGACAGTACCTGAAGAGCTGACTAATCTCATCCAGGTCAGAACTGAAGAGGGGCTGAGTGGGACACCAGCTAAGGCTGAGGGGGCAACAAGGATGAACCAAACCAAACACAGGCATGTTGAGTTAGAGGGTGCGGGTAGGAGACATGTGCTCAGCAGTTTGGTCCTTCATTATTCTCAGAAATACGCGTGTTGGGGCTCATTAACGTGCAGCTCTTTATTCAGTAAAGCCGGAGGTGGACACTCCTAAGTGGCTCATTCACTGTGTGTTAAGCTTCATCCACTCTGATGAGCAGCTGGAGGTCAGCTCAGAGAGTGCTAATAGCTGTAATGATGAATAATAAGCAGGACATTAATAAGACATTTATATGCAAATCGTTTCACATGTGTAATAAATGTGTAATAAATGACTGATATCTTCCTCCATATTTCTCTCCTCTCCGTGCAAACTGGGCGGTCCTAATCTTGGGTATAGCCCTTCTGTATGCACTCCCCTGACCAATCACAGGGCTGATGTCTCTGACCCCGCCCACACAGAACAGTTTCAGAGTCAGAGAAACTCAGCGAGCTAAAGCTAACCAGCACAACCAACAGCTAGAAAGCTAGACCTCCTGTCTGCAGCTGCCTGTAACCCCTTCATTCCTCCATCCGTTCATTCCTCTCTCATCACCAACATTGTTCCTTCATCCCTTCATTCCTTCATCATCACCAACATTGTTCCTTCATCCCTTCATCCATCACCAGCATTGTTCCTTCATCCCTTCATCATCACCAACATTGTTCCTTCATCCCTTCATCCATCACCAACACTGTTCCTTCATCCCTTCATTCCTTCATCCATCAACCAACATTGTTCCTTCATCCCTTCATTCCTTTATCCATCACCAACATTGTTCCTTCATCCCTTCATCCATCACCAACACTGTTCCTTCATCCCTTCATTCCTTTATCCATCACTAACATTGTTCCTTCATCCCTTCATTCCTTCATCACCACCAACATTGTTCCTTCATCCCTTCATTCCTTTATCCATCACCAACATTGTTCCCTCATCCTTTCATTCCTTCATCACCACCAACATTGTTCCTTCATCCCTTCATTCCTTTATCCATCACTAACATTGTTCCTTCACCCATTCATTCCTTCATCACCACCAACATTGTTCCTTCATCCCTTCATTCCTTTATCCATCACCAACATTGTTCCTTCATCCGTTCATTCGCTCACATGGCTTCATCCGTCCCTCCATGTGTACGTCTGGTCATTTACCAGCTGGGTAATGATTTTAGATCTGTACGTGTCATTACGTCCGAATCCCCAGAACTTACACGGTGTAGCTTTAATGTGAATAAACCACTTTACTGAACGGAGACCTCAGATAATCCCCAACACGCGCTCCTTAGAACAAAGCGTTATCAGGAGACGCTGAGTGAAAATGAACTAATGACATGGAAAGGTAGTATGGATGTACTGCAACCCCCAGCAGAGTTTCAGCAGGAGTTACCAGAAGATGGAAAGAGTGGCCTACAAAGGAGGTTATACCTTCGTCTGTGAAAGACAGGCTTTTGGCTCCCAGTGCTTCGTACAGAGCTGGAGATGGACAGATAAGACAGATGGGAAAAAGGCTGGATTATTATGTGTCAGTATGAGATTACGTCATAGTTCAGTGAGGACCTGTGCAGATAACAGCAGAGAAACAGATGGCATATGAATGAATAGAAATATGAACGTCTGAGCATGCAGCTTCATTATTATGTGTTCAGGTGAGTACTGATATTACAGGTGACGCAGGAAATGAAGAGCAAAGGAAGGTGAGATGAATCAGGATGTGTAAGATGTGAGGGTGAACTGCATGGCCTGGCCTGGCTGGACCACCCTCTGCTGAGCTCCTATTGACCTGAATGTATGACCCTTTGCCTGTCAAAAGTTTGGGGACATTTTGCCTCTCAGAATGTCTTAAAGGAATAGACTGATCAAGCTTGGGGTAACCGACTGGTAGTTCCTACACCTACAGTTCATGTGACGATGTGTGGATAATGGGAACAGGGGCTGCTGATACGGATGCACCGATATGGACAGCACTAAGTCCTCGTATGATGTGCAGTACTGCTCTAATGAAGAATGCTAATGGTGCCCCCTTGTGGACGATATCCAGCCTGCTCTACGTGAGTGAGGTGTAGTATAGATGGCGTACCGTGTATCATTTCACTTGCACTTATTCAGGTTATCACCGAGCTCCTCGCTCACCTGCGCTGATTCATGTCTGCTTCTCCTCCTTGGTTCTTGCCGGGCCCCCAGCTGTGGCGACGGAAAGGTGAGAGAGAGCGGACAGAGGTGCGGAGGAGAGAGGAGCGCAGGGGAACCTCTGTTATCCGGTCTTTTGCCTCCTCTTCTGTCTCTCCTCCTGCGCCTCCTGCGCCCCCTCCTCCGCGCCGCACCTCCTCTGAGCTCTCTGCGGAGGAGCTGGGGTGCCCCAGGCTAGTAGTGTCGTCTGTGGAGGAGCAGGAGATGGATGCCTCGCTGGTGCTGTCGCCAGGGCCTAGTGCTTCTTCTGCCTGAAACAGCGCAAAGACCATATCTTCATATTACAGGGCTGAGGAGGCACAGATCTGAGTTTTGGCCAAGACCGTGTTCACATTACAGGGTTGAATTAGCACAAATCAGATTTTTTTGGCTAAAGCTGATTTGACACAAATCGTTTTAATTGCCCAAGACTGTGTTCACATTACAGGGTCAAACTGACATGAATCTGATTTTTGCCTAAAGCTACGTTCACATAACAGGTTTGAAGATGCATAAATTATTTTTTTGACTTAAGACTTTTAGCCTATTTATTCAGTTCAGATCTGTGTTATGTGTAGTGATGCATTCACCAAAAAATTCTCATTCTCAAGGCTGTGTTCACATTGCAGGGTCAAACTGACATGAATCTGATTTTTGCCTAAAGCTGCGTTCACATTACAGGGTTGAAATTGACCTGAATCTGATTTTCTCACCAAAAAATTACTCATCCATTTACATTTATGGCATTTTTAGCTGACGCTCTTATCCAAAGCGACTTACAAGGTCATTCATATTACAGGTAGGCCAATGTAGTGTTAGGAGTCTTGCCCAAGGACTCTTATTGGTGTAGCACAGCATAGTTACCCAGACCCGGGAATCGAACCCCCATCTCCCACATGGGGCGATAGCTCCCTGGAGGTTAGTGGTGTTATCCGCTGAGCCACACCAACCACATTTAACAAATGAAATTAAAGAAAGCTCCTTGTCTGTATTCCTCTTCCGGGTAGAAATTTCTTCCCGTCTAAATAAAGCACACTAAAGTGAATCAGCTTGGAACTGAATCATATTCCAAACGTGCTCCATTATTGGATACACATGCTGTACTCGTTACTATTATCATAATTAGGATCACAATGAAAACAATCAGGTCAGATCCTTATCATCATCACACTTAACTGTGCGCACATTTGTCATCATCCCATGTGGGAAAGCATGAAGGTCATTTCAGTGCAGCAGTCTGATCACACCTTTGACAGATATGGTTCGTTTACAAACACATATGTTAACCATCAACAATAAAAGATCAGATCTGACCAATGAGGCTTCTGATAAGAGCATAGCCAGAGTACTCTGTGTCACATCGATGCAGAGCGGCCGTGTTCAACTCCGGTTCTAGTGTTTATTCAGCAAAGTTTGGTGATTTCCCTTCTCAGGCACACCTGATTCAACCCAGCGGTTAGTTAATCACCAAACCGTGCTGGACTCCAGCATCGCTACAGTACAGCTTCAGCTTCAGCACGGGACTTTTTCAAAGCCCACAGAATGTCAAAAGAAACTACAAGTCAAATATCACGAGTCCCTCAGCACTCATAAAGAGAGACTTTGCTACGCCCACTGCAGCATTCAATATTACAGGCAACGTCTGAGACACAAACCGTGACTGAAGATCATCCCATCATATGCCCCTACCAGCCGCTTCATTAGGCCCACCTCCTTGTATCTCCACTCACTGTCCACTCTATCAGCTCCACTGACCATGTAGGACACTCTGTAGTTGTACAGGTCCAGACTGTAGTCCATCTGTTTCTCTGTGTACTGTATTACCCTGTTCTTCAATGGTCAGGACCCCCACAGGACCACCACAGAACAGGTACTATGTGGGTGGTGGATCATTCTCAGCACTGCAGTGACACTGACGTGGTGGTGGTGTGTTAGTGTGTGTGGTGCTGGTGTGAGTGGATCAGACACAGCAGTGCTGCTGGAGTGTTTAAACACTGTGTCCACTCACTGTCCACTCTATTAGACACTCCTACCTTGCTGCTCCACCTTGTAGATGTACAG
>CM067489.1:249383-271947 GCA_034552555.1 Semaprochilodus insignis
GAGAAAGGGAGAAATTAAAGAGAGAGGGAGAGAGAGGGAGACAGAGAGGGGGGAGTGAAAGGGGGGAGAGAGAGAGAGAGTAAGATAGTGAGAGAGAGAGAGAGAGAGAGAGAGTGAGGTGAGGCAGTTGTAATAACAGCAGGACTCTGGTGTGAAGAGGTGACACCTCGGGCGATGGAGCTTTATTAGAGCTGAAGGTGTGAGAGGGAATCTGGATGATCTCTTTACCCGCAGAACCTCTCACAGCTTCCTCGGCTGATCACAGGACTGTAGATTAACACAAACACAAACCAAACCCAGAGATCATCACTGACGTCCGTACGGCACCGTGACTACGCCAACTCTAACCAGACACAGAGGGGAGAACGGGTCCGGGATGGGAGTCTATTACTCGGTAAGAGTTCTCGTGCTGAAGAGCTTGTTTTGTTTAGCACCCCGGGTGTTAAACACTGCACGGATGCTGTCCCTGTCCCACAGGAGCACCGGTCAACTCGAGGTCCCACAAGGTTCCATTCACGGCCCATTAGACATTTAACGGACAAACAAATCTACGGCACTGGTGGAGCCAAAGCAGTGACCACAATGACCACAGCCCCCTCGTCCAGCTTCAGTTTCACTCCAGAGTTAATCTAATAGTTCAGTGATCACATGCAGGACATGCGGTTATCCTTACCATCCCAACCTGCTGAAGTAATACAGTATAAATTTAAACTTTCCGAGGTAGACACCGGAATTTTCACTATTCCTGTTTAATTTTTTTACACAAGACGTTATGAGATGGAGAATAACTGTGATTATCTGTTTATAGTCATATATTACCTATTATACTGTCTAATTATAGTTATATAACATAAACAGGAAATTAATTATTGATGACATACACTCAACATCAAAACAATAGCTGCACAAATAGCTGCACCCAGGAGGAATCAGCCCACAGGAATGAAACTTGGTGTGTGGGTTTGACATCGTGAGACATGCTAATGAAGTTTCACGCTCAGCCGCACATGTGACGTAAGCAAGGACGGGTCTTATCTCTGTACCTGACTGACCCAACAGTCACGATTACAGACATCCAGCGAGCAGTGAGTCATCCTGTTAGTGCAGCACCATTGGCAGACGGCTGCACCACGCAGGACTGCATGCACGCAGACCGTTACGCGACTGTCCGGAACACCACGTCACTGTCACCAAAGACCGCAATGGTGTCGTGCCAGACTGTCACGGAGTGCAGCGGGTCAGGTTCTTAAGCACGAACCGTGACAACATCCATGGGTTTGTCAGTTGTTGAGGAAAGATACAGCACCAATGGCGCCACCCAGTGGTCTGCTGGAGAACCTCTTCTATGTCTTCTTATCTCTAGTAGTTGATCCGTACTTGCTTTTGGGATATAAACCGAAACAGCACCAAGGTTCTAAAAAGCCTGAATGGAATCAGTTCAAAACCCAGGGTTCTTTTGGTTGAGAAAGGTCCAGTCTGTTTCTTTGCAGTAGAGCTTCACTTGAGGTTCTCTGCCCCGAACCCTGATCACCACTTTTATCACTCTGTAAGTATCATGGAATCATCTGCAGTCTGGTTCTCCACACAGTTCTGAACCTCCTATAGAGGTTAAAACCCACTGAGTTATATATTCAGCAGTGTATGTTCTGTAGTGTTTCGAGAGTGGACTGGTCATTTCGTTGGTGCTGCTGTTGGCCTCCTGGAGAGGCTGAGGAGGGAAAGGAGGATGAAAGTGTAGAGGGACACACACAGGTGCAGCTTCAGCTTTCTCTCCAAAATACAGAGGTGTGAAACTCGACACAGCACCCCTCACTCCCTCACCCAGCGACCTGAACCCAGAGAGTAAGATGAGGGCAAGCACAGTGACCTCCACTGGTAAACTCTCTACAGCACCCCGGCGGGAAAAGCCCGACCACAGGTAGAAGAACCACAGCAGAGTCATTCTAGACTGAACCTCAGAGATCTGTAGCTGAGAAAGCATTCCAGCAGTGCAGAACTACAACACACACACATACACACACACACACATACACACGTGTGTGTGTGTGTATAGATGTTTTACTCCTGAGATCAACAAAATATAGGGTATATAAGGTACACGTTCTAATATATGTTCACTGCTGTTAGAACATGTACCTTATATACCTGATAATTTGTTGATTTTCAGGAATAAAACATTTATAAATCTATAATAAAACAAAAATATATTAATTCATACTTCTGTGAAGTTAAGATTCTAGATATATGAAGTTTTGTCCCAGCAGCAGTTATATACATATGATGTGTATAGCCCTACTGTTGGAACATTTATCTCCATTTTTCATTTTCATGTTTTACATAATTTAAAAATATTAATAGAAATGATCTTGAAATAATTTCCTCATCAAAAGTTAATGCTCTTTTCTCCCATGAAGGATCTCTATTTTATAAATATTTCTTTTTTCCATTTTTGTTGATTGTTACTCTTATGCATCATTTGACTACATGATCTGCTGTTTATGCAGCGTGAAACTTTCAGCTGCTTGGTAAAAAGTCTGGTTCCATTGACTTACATTAAAGTTAAATCAGCTTCTTAACCCTCTACTGTAAAGTTACCGTTCTGGAGATACCAGTATATATTTATATATTGACAAAAATATAGAATGCCACATAATGAAAAACACATGCAACATAAGAATGTTGGACTAATAAAATTACCTGGTGAATAGTTTGTAAAACTGTCTATATAGATAGATAGATAGATAGATATATAGATAGATAGATAGATCGATAGATAGATAGATAGATAGATAGATAGATAGATAGATAGATAGAGACTTTATTGATCCCGAAGGAAATTTATCTCCTTCCACTGTTAATGTCCTACAACCAAAAGCCTTCACTGTCAGGTCCAACAGACAGATCTGGAGAGTTGAGCAGTGGTGGACTAAAAGTGACACTCGAGTCTCTTCACCTACACTGAGCTGATTAAGTTAGCTGTTACTCTCCATACTTAAGTACATCTGAAGGTACATACTTTAGTACTGTTACTCCAGTGGAGGTCTAAAGGGAGGAACTGACACTGACACCAGAGGAGGAGTTTACCTTGGGGGATCTACTTTAACTCAGGTACATGCTTCATGTACTTCGTCCGCCGCTGAGCTTGAGTGTGACAGGGTCAATCAGGCCGTTCCCTCACAGCTCCGGCGTTAACCGCTGCCTCAGTCACGCATCTGCAGAGACTCTGATCACCAATCAGTGGAAATGTCACACCTCGAGTGTAACGCACTAATGGAGGTTATTAAGTGTGATTAAACATCATTAAGGTCAACTGCACTGCTTAGCCTTTGAAATACAACCACATACACTGATTACACTCAGAGCGAGAGAGAGAGAGAGAGAGAGAGAGAGTCAAGGAATCATGCACCAAAGTAGTTTATTTCCAAAATTCCAAATAAATAAAAATGAAATGTTAAATTACTTACACCTAGAAAATCAGATAAAGATATACATATCTCAATTTTCTGAAATTCATGTATATATATGTATACACTACTAGTCAAAAGTTTAGGTACACCCCTCTAAATGATCTTAAAGACTCTACAGTCGTATACTGAATAGCTCCAACTGATGAGCGTCTGAACCAGTACATACCCTGATACCCCACATATCCTCTTGATGTACCACAGTATGATATTTCTCCATATCTCCACCTCTAATATATATTTAGTGGTGTAAAAACTTTGATCTCTTTTTCTGCACAGTGTAAAAGCTCTAGTTCTCCTTTCAGTTTAGTGAATATTCATGAGGGACCGACCAATAGAATTGCTCCAAACCTGCTTAGAAATAAACCTTGTTCTATCAGCTCCACTGCAGGTTAAGAAAGCTGGTTCATCCTCCTGTAAAGGTCCATTCTGGAGGGTTTTAAGGTGGACTGGATAATTCCATGAGGGCTAGTTTATAGTTTGATGTCTAAACTTTTTAGTGGTACTGTATACATACAGTATATACAGCATACAGTGTATGTATATAACTTTTATATAACTGTATTTACTGTATATATAACTGTTTCATCAGTTGGAGCTGTTAAGTGTACGATCATGAGCAACATCCATTTAGATTGGTTTGACTGGTATATATATATATATATATATCCACTGCTGTCAGAACAAGAACCTTATATGCCCATTGTTGGTGCATTTGATATTTGATCATTTTAAGTTTGTAAAGTATATAAATTTAATATAAATTTGATGATAACTGGGCTAAAAAAGATGGCTTGGTAAAGAGTCTGGTTCCACTGACTTACATTAAAAGCAAATTATGTTTTTTCATGAGCTTTCAGAGGTGGACTTCTGGTTCCGTTCACCTCCACTGTAAACAGTTCTGACTCTAAGTTTCTCTAGACCGGAGTGTGTCCCACCAAACCACTCCACACAGCTCTGTTTACATCCAAACCGTCTAAATATGCAGAAATGTGTTTTAAAAATCTGTTGAATTCCCGTGTAGTGACTGACCCAAACATTTGACCAGTGGTGTGTGTTAAGATCCGTTAGACGTATAGGATTTAAAACGGTAAATTAGAGAGAAATTCGCTCTGAGCGCAGAACTGCACTGCTGAAGAGGAGTCAAAATTCACACCTCTGCTTCTGTGGCCTCCACCAGCCTTTCCCATACACTGGCCTGGAGCCCCGGCTGCTCAGAGCCTGCAGAGGTGTCACCTCGCACCTTCTGCTCCAGCATAAAAACCTCCAGCCTCAGGCTCTTGCCTTCATTCGCTCTCCAAAGCCCTCTAGCATGGATCCATCCAGCCTGTGCCAGCACCCTCAGAGCCTGTGGAGCTCAGACTCCGAGTTCTACAGCATTTCCTCTCCGGAAACCGTCTCGCCAGCTCCTTCAACGGATTTCAACAGCTCCCCGTCCCACCGCCCAAACAAGCCAGGCAGGCCCAACAAGGCGGGACGAGAGAAACCGGCCAAAAAGCCCGGATCCAGGAGACCCAGGCTGAAGAACCCAAGTGAGCAGCGTCAGAACGCCAGCGAGAAGGAGAAACTGAGGATGAGGGACCTAACCAAAGCTCTTCACCATCTCCGAACCTACCTTCCTCCGTCCGTGGCTCCAGCTGGACAAACCCTGACCAAGATCGAGACTCTGCGCCTCACCATCCGCTACATCTCCCACCTGTCTGCTCAGCTGGGCCTCACCGAAGAATATCTGGCCCAGAAGAAGCAGATGGACGCCAGCAGCGGATGGGGAAGTTCTCCAGAGTTTCTGGGATACTTTCAGTGCAGGTCCACACAAGGACAAGAATATGGTGGCTATGCTGGAGAGCATCAAAGCAGCAACATGGTTTACGCAGATCAGGGAATGGACCAGGTCCAGCCCAGCGGTCAGCTTTCAGAAGCTTGGGCAGATCAGATCTACAGCTCAGATATGAACGTGACCACGTTTCAGCCACAGCAGTGTGGTCAGCTGACACCGCCGTGCCAGGTATGTACACTGGGATACAGGCATTGCCTATATGGACCATAACATGACAGTCTGATTGGTTCCAGCTCGTACTCTATTGTAGTCTATAGCAGTGGTCTGTAAATTCTATAGCAACAGTCTTTAAATTCTATAGCAGTGGTCTTTAAATTCTATAGCAACGGTCTGTAAATTCTATAGCAATGGTCTGTAAATTCTATAGCAATTCTATCACAGCAGGTCTTTAAATTCTATAGCAGTGGTCTGTAAATTCTATAGCAATTCTATCGCAGCGGGTCTTTAAATTCTATAGCAGTGGTCTTTTGAATCCAGACCTTGAATTTAAAAGTCAGTAAGTACAAAAGTCAAGATCTGAAACTAGATTTGAGGGCCGCTGGTCTATAGTCTACAGTGGTAGGAACGTCTCTGGTTATACATTATAGAAATGTAATATTGTAAAAATATAGCCATTGCACAGTTTTGAGAAACACAAATGTGTACCATATTTAACATATTGCAAAAAATGAAACACACAATTCCAGTGTTCATTTCAACAAATTTCCAGGTTTTGTAGCAGAGTTAGCAAAAAACAACATCTTTAGACGACCAGAAGAGGGTGCCAATACATTATCTTAACAATATACAGTATCTTCACATGTTTAATTATACTGTAGTCTGAAATTCATAATCTTCTAGTCATAATATATAAATGTATATGTAAAATGTATATATAAACAAATTTTACACATAATAATAAATAAAAAAATAAAACATAAAACTTATTTAAAAAAACAGATTAAAATAAATAAATAAAATAAAAAACCTAAGACACTTTAAGGTGCCAATAAGCTAACCTTACAATAACCTTTAATAATAGTTCACAAACTAATAATCACCAAGTCACATGGTTAAAATTTCCATATAGAAAGTGTTTAAGCTTTCTATTGATTTCCTGAGTTGAACATGTGGAAAAAATAAACATGAAATATAAATGTGCCATAACTTTTGCAAAGGCCACATTTTATGTTTTTATTTTTATTTATTTTTTTTGTCCAATATGTTAAACTCAGTAAATGAGCAGCAATTGTGTATTAAAAAGTGTTGACTTATTTAGACTTTCAACAAAACTGGTCATGTGACCAGGCGTGCACAAATCGTTGCTGTTGGAATTTAACCTTCCTTTTGTATTTTTTTACATTTTAAATTTAAATTTAAATTTTAATTTTAATTTTAAAATGCCAGTCATGTAATAATGAATGGAATCATGGAAATTACTCAAAATTTAAAATAATTTTAATATTTATTTCCAGTACAGTAACTTTACAGGAGAAGGCACAAACTTACTTAACCAAAGTGTTTTCCAAGCAATTTAAGTCTAAAACTGAAAAATTACTAAAATGACTTTTTATGAAGTTTTGTTCAGACAGCAACAATACACAGTTATCATATATATACAGACAAGTCTATACAAATCTATTAGCTATAGCTATACAGTTCTATACATCCTCTCACAGAACCACACAACACTGACGTTCCCAACGCTCACTCTCTTCCTCATTTCTCCTTTACAGGTTTACGGCTACCAGCTTGTTCCACAAGCCTTTTGGAGCTGAGGACCAAACCACCATCTACTACCAAACCCAGCCTCCAGCCCCACATTACCTCCATACTGTGAAACCAAACAGACTGACTAATAAACGCCAACAAAATGTTTGGCTTTAGATATTTTAATATACTAATTAATATATTTATGTATGTTATGTATGTTTGTCTTTTGTAAATACAAAACTATATTTAATACATATTTATAATAAACAATGTATTTTGAATAAACGACTCTTGGTATTGTTTTTGTATATGTTTGTATATGAAGCTGATGCATCTGAAACCATGTACTCTGCTGTAAAAGTTGTCTGCTAGCAGCTACTTACCAGACGAAACACCCTGAGATGACCAGAAGAGGGCGCCAGTATGTTATATATTTCATCTTTAAGGGTCTATATCCCATATTTTTCTTCTATTTTAGTTTTTCTTTGTGTATTTTTATTTTTTGAGCTTAACTTATAACATTCATGTGGTTTTATATACCAAATATGACCATCAAAATCATCCTACATGATTCTTTCCCAGTCTTTAGAATCAAACAGGCTGTTTGTGTTACTGCGCCTTTGAGAGTTGTTTAAGATAACATCAGCACTCAGAAGAGCACTCTGCTGAAACACTCAGTATCAATGGGCGTGGCTAAACTGCTATAGGCTGAATAAGAGGGTATATGTAAAATAGATGGTTCCTGGAAAGTCAGCAGGTTAGTTTCCATGTATGGACAGTATGGATTGGGAAGTGAACAGAAAATATTGAAACTTCAGCAATGTTTACATTTTATTTTAGACCATTTTATTTCAAATAAGCAAGGGAAATTCGGTTTTCCAAGACATTGTCCATGAAATTTTCCATAATAATATAGCTACAATTCAAAATCAGCAGGTCTTACTTGTAAAAAGTACATATACAAAACTTTTACACATCCTCTATGTGTTGATGGACCAACAGATTGTGAGGAGCGCTGAGCTAAAATCAAGGCGAGGTTTATTTAACAGGTTTGTAATCAAACACAGCAGCAACAAGAACAAGGCGGACACAACAGAAGGGCAAGACAGAGTCAGAGTCAAGAAACAAGCGGACGTCAAAACCAGGCACACAATCAGAACAGCAACAGTACCAAAAAGGGCAAAGACAAAGGAGTGAATCAGAATAACGTCAGAACCAGAGTAGCAAACGAGTAATCACAGAGAGACCCGCTCGGTATACACAGAGTAATACTTCACCATGAGCCGTGTGAGAGAGGAGTATATATACACACAGACTAGATTACCAACAGGTGTGATCAATACTGGGGATACTCAGATCTAGAAAACGGAACAGGATTGGGAGATGGCGGACATGTGAACATGATGTCATCAGGTGGTGGGTTATGGGAAATGGAGTCCGGGAGATCAGGGGTGAGAAGAGGACTCTACATGAAAAACACTTAAATATGTCATTTTTCTGTAAATTTCTATATTTATTTGCTGAGTTTAACGTATTTAACATATTTAACACATTGGGGAAAATGTATAAATATGAAATGTGCCATAAACCTAAATCACATTTTATGTGTCATTTTTCGCCGATGTGTTAAAGTCAGTAAATAGACAGTCATCACGTGTGAAAGTGTGCAGAAGTATGTATTTGGTCTCTATATTTGGATTCCTTGACTTATTTTCACTTAAATAACTAAATAACAAAAGGAGCGTCCGCACATTTGCATACGACTGTACGCTAGGAGGGCAACGACTAATCGACTACAAACTTAGATAGCAGCTAATTTTACCAGTGGATTAGTTTGTGACGTTGTTTTGCATGTTTAGTTATATTTTATTGCTGCTGCTTCCCACATCCCTCATCCTGGGGTTTACGTTTTGACAGGATAAAGTTATTAGAGTTTTATTTAACTGGCGATTGGAATTTTATCTTCTGTACTTGCAGGAAAGTTCATTAAAACAGAGAATTTTTGAATAAGTTATTAATCTGTACTCTCTTCATTACATACAAATACATAAACCAACCTCAGGCTAAATTTAAAGGCCAATAACTACAGAGGAGTTATATTTGGTAACTGAGTGATGCATAAACCAAATCATCGATGATTTTTTATAAAATAGACCGATTATTCGACTATCGGAATAGTCGTTTGTTGGAGCCCTACTGTATACACATGTTCAATTATGTTATGCATTTTTGTGTCGATTAATTGGACGGTACAGTGTGCATTTATTAATAATTTACAGTTTATTATACTAACGTTCTGCTTAAATTCTACGTATATATATATATATATATATATATATGTTGTATGTATAGTGAAGAAGGTCCCTCTGAAGAGTTGGAAGGTTATTGACTCTTCCATATGCATCAGGAAGTATTCATTTACATATATACAGTTATATTATGTGTTTAAATGTATATTATGTGTATAAATGTAGTTTGTATTTCTATATTTAGAGTACAAAGCTGTGTTTATATGTGTGTTTATATGTGTGTTTATATAATACATGCTCTGTACTCTAGACGATGGATGTTTGTATGCTCTGTAGGATGGGTAGAATGCACTACATAGTATATAGTATACACTTATAGATGTAGTACTAAACTAGCCTGACCGTATAGATGACTGACCAGGTAAAGGAGCTGACGACGGGTGTCTGATCCCGAGTCTGATCCTGAACCCTACAGGCTGTACGAATGTAGGTTATATCTGTGATCCCTTTCAGCCCGGTTTCCTTTGGGAATTCTCCTCCCAGTGTTCTGTATATGAAACAGAGCATAACAGAGGTGTGAAGAGACGTTCTAGATAAGGAGGTGAAAACAAGCTGTTCTGTCTTGTTTAACATGTTGATCTATTGAGCTCACTGATAACAGACAGCAGCTCCTGTAGATCTGTGTTTCGTATCAGCTTTAATGGTTTAAACCACTGTACGGGTGATTCACTGCTGAATGGCTGATATACATATACGCCAGTATTGCACCTCATATGAAGTTATGAAAAACAAGCTAGGACATATACAGATATACACATTTCCATATATGCAGTTTTGTGAGTCTGAGGTAGACAAAGAGACATGTAGGGTATGTACAGTGCTGCTGGAGTGTTTAAACACTGTGTCCACTCACTGTCCACTCTATTAGACACTCCTACCTTGCTGGTCCACCTTGTAGATGTACAGTCAGAGACGATAGCTCATCTGCTGCTGCACAGTGCAGTGTTGGTCATCCTCTAGTTCTTCATCAGTGGTCACAGGACGCTGCCCAAAGGGTCCTGCCCACAGGACGCTGCCCTCAGGACACTGCCCTCAGGACGCTGCCCACAGGACACTACCCACAGGACGTTGCCCAGAGGACGCTGCCCACAGGACGCTGTTGTGCTGGGTAGTTTTGGTTGGTGGATGATTCTCAGTCCAGCAGTAAAACTGAGGTGTCCAGCAGCACTGCTGTGTCTGATCCACTCACACCAGCACCACACACACTAACACACCACCACCACGTCAGTGTCACTGCAGTGCTGAGAATGATCCACCACCCACATCATACCTGCTCTGTGGTGGTCCTGTGGGGGTCCTGACCATTGAAGAACAGGGTAATACAGTACACAGAGAAACAGATGGACTACAGTCTGGACCTGTACAACTACAGAGTGTCCTATATGGTCAGTGGAGCTGATAAGATGGACAGTAAGTGCAGATACAAGGAAGTGGGCCTAATGAAGGGACTCCAGTTAAACACAGACATTTAGACAGATTGAGAGATAGACTACGAGATCAATAACTGCTGTTCTGATGCTTTACAGTGTTTCTCCTGACAAAAGCACGCGCGCCTCCCAGCAGCTGTAATCCACTGATCTGTACCTGCACTGTATCACAGCTTGAACGTGTATTGAGTCAGAAGCTTATTGTAACTAATGAGGCTTAACTGAGCGTGTAGAGCTCCTTCACACTGCAGCGTCTAGCCACAAACCCCCACCCCTCCCTCAGAACCCCCTGACCTCTGGAGTGTGTGAGGGGGACATTAGAATGCATAGAACAGAGCGGTGTGAACGGACCTGGAGTCATTAGGCTGCCCGTTTGTTTGGTCAGTCGGTGTGGGCGGTTTGATGTGCGCGAGCTGATCTGAATCCACACTGACCTCTTTCATCTGCGGAGCTACAACACGCCGTTTAGAGATGTGGAGATGTCGAGCGCATGTGTTAATTAACTCATTATGACGTGTGTTAAACAACTAAACGCAGAGTTAAGCTGCAGCCTTTGACCTTCTCACTGCAGCAGGAGTGGCCTGCCTGAGTCAAACGGGAACTCCACCGACTTTGCTAAAGTTCTACATGAGTGGTGGAGATGGGTCATTCCGAGTGGTTTGGTGTGTTCAGAACTGTTCACAGTGGTGCTGAATGGAACCAGACGCCTGGTTGATATTTTAAGCCAATGTTTGATAACCTATTTTGTGGTGCTGGCTGTGCTACAGCAGTGCAGCTACATCCTGGAGGATGTTGGGTTTTGATGGTCTTCAGCCATGCTTCACCAAGCCCAGTTCATAATGCACCAGAGCTACACAACTCATATTGGGCTGCAGCTCATATTCACAAGCTCATACACGATAATGTGGCATCCGTTGGCCTCAGACATCTGGACATCCTCAGTTTTCTCAGCTGGTGATAAATTAGGCCTAATATACATTTATAACACTCACAAAGTTATAACTATAGCGTGTGTTAATGGACTAGCAGTGGTTAATTTTTGGGGCATAGACAGTATCTCCTTGGTCCTATGTTCAAAATAAGCAATACAACTCATAATTCTGTCTGGAATTCCTCATTCTGCAGTTAATAGAAGTCTTATGGAGTAATAACTGCTATCTGAACAACTTCTAGTTATTACACATTAATTACATTTACATTTACAGTCTGCACTTTGTGGCTCAAATCTGATCAACATTTATAGTAATTACACATTAATTACATTTACAGTATACATTTACAATCTGCATCATGAGGCTCAATCTAACAACATTTATAGTAATAACACATTAATTACATATACGGTGTACATTTACAATCTGCATCATGAGGCTCAAATCTGAGCAACATTTATAGTAATTACACATTAATTACATTTACAGTATACCTTAACGATCTGAACTGCAAGGCTCAAATGTGAACAACATTTATAGTAATAACACATTAATTACATATGCGGTGTACATTTACAATCTGCATCATGAGGCTCAAGTCTGAGCAACATTTATAGTAATAACACATTTATTACATTTACAGTATATATGTACAATCTGCCCTTTGAGGCTCAAATCTGAACAGTTCCAGGTGAGTTTCTTTCTACAGCACAATGTTTTACAGTTACAAACAGTTACAGATGAAACATGTACAATCTGCACTTTCCACACAAACTCTCAGTTTGTTACAATCAAGAATATAATTAATATAAACATGATATTTAATTACTGACTGCTTATGTGAGAAATCTCTACTGTGTTTTTCCTGCAGAGATTTAAATGTGGAATTCTTTACTCCTCCAGTCCGTATAGCGCTGTGGGAACTTGACCCTTTCAGACTCACACCTGTCCGAGGGTCCGAGGTGTCACTTCACACCCAGGACTGAGGAAAGAGGCCATAAGCATCAAAATATACGATTTATTCATAACACAGGTTTAAAGCATCACCATGCACAGTGTTTCACCTGCACCACTGAGGATTCATACATGTCCATATCCATATCCATATACACACAGAGAAACGTATGTACATGTGTTTATCAGGTTTGTGCTGCATTGTGGGGACCTGGGCTTGGGGGTGTGTGGGGGGTAGGAGTGTGTGGTGTGTTCTGTGAGGGGTAAAATGTAACACTTGTGTTGTGGGAATGGCTGGAGGTGAACTAGTCCACCGCTTTAATCTAGGAACTCCCGCAGGGGTCAGCCTCTGAGGTTAAAGATTTAAATATACAGCACTGTGTAGGAGAACCTGAGAACCTGAGAACCTGGGTTCATCAGGGCAGTGAGCGTCGTCTGATGCAGGGAATTTGAGCCAGTTCTGATCTTTCAGTAAATCAGTTAATATATGAATACTCCACACTTTCCTCTCTAGACAGTCAGAGATACAGATCTCTAGATTTTAGGCTATTAGGCCTCCTAAAGACCTGCTATAGACCTGCTATAGACCCACTATGGACCCGCTATACACCCACTATAGAGTTGCTCTAGACTCACTATAGACCCGCTATAAACACACTATAGGCCTGCTATACACTCGCTATAGAGTTGCTCTAGACCCACTATAGACCCGCTACAGACCAACTATAGACTTACTATAGACCCGCTAGAGACCTGCTACAGACCCACTATTGACCCACTACAGACCCACTATAGACCCACTATAGACCCACTATAGACCAACATCTATCTATCCGTCTGCCTTTTTGTCTTTCTATCTATCTATCTATCTATCTATCTATCTATCTATCTATCTATCTATCTGTCTATCTATCGGTTCTTTGTAAGGACTGATATTCAGGAACTGGGAGGGTTTACATTATGAGTAAGTTCTCAGTCATTTTAGAATCATCTACAGCTCGCTCCATCATTCTGGAGGTATCTGGTGTTTTTTCGTGCTTCCTAAAATCTAAGAACCCAAAATCTGATTCAGCAAACAGGCAGAGTCCTTTTGAATACCCTGTGTTAGCATATCCAAATGTTTGTAAACAGCATTGCTTAAAATTCCAGATATTTCCATAAACATGGGAGTGGGAATGAGTTCCTAGGTGTTTCTTCTGAAGCTCACACCTCAGCCTTGAGCCTGGATGAGCTGCTCTTTCCCATGGCCCCCCTGCCTGTGCTGTCACCTCTGCTCTCAGTCTACTGCAACAGCTCCTGGAGGTGCCACCTCACACCTCCCGAAGGATATATACTAGACCGCCACACTGCTCCAGCATCCACAGACGTATCTCTCTCAGAGCAGCCATGGATTTCTCCAGCTCTCTCCTCCAGCTTCAGGACAACTCTGCCTTTCTGTTCGACTGCGAGAACCTTCTGGACCAGAGCTACGCTGCTTCTGATGCTGGCTACTACAGCGCCTGCAGCAGCCTTTCTCCAGCCTCATCCACAGACTCCTGCTGCTTATCTCCTCCGACCTTCAACTGTGGAAGCGGGCAGGAGAACTTTCCACAGAGCGTTCTCCAAAAGACCACCAGCGACCAAGAAGAACACAAGAAGGCCAAGCCGGCCAGGCGAACCGGGCGCCCCAGGTCCAAATGTCCCGGGATTAAGCGCCAAGGTGCGAGTGAACGAGAGAAGCTGAGGATGAGGGACTTGACCAAGGCTCTTCATCATCTCAGGTCCTACCTGCCTCCCTCAGTAGCCCCAGCCGGACAGACCCTGACCAAGATCGAGACCCTGCGCCTCACCATCCGCTACATCTCCCACTTGTCTGCTCAGCTGGAGTTGAACCAAACTGAGGTTGCCCAGATGGAGGTTCCAAGCCCACCAGCCCCAGCCATTTTCCATGCGGAGAACTTCAGCCAAGTCGGCAAACCAGACCAGAGCTTCCTGACTCAGGAGGTCCTCAACATGTCTACCTATCAGGTATGTGCTCAGGACCCTCAATCACTTCGACTGTAGATGTTCTCCTCTGTGGTTTTTAAAACGTTCCTAGAAATAGAGATGCAAAGTAGTGTTCTTCAGAGCAATGCCATGGCAGAACGTCTTTTTGGAACTCTAGAGAACCTTCTTGTGGACGGTTCTTCAGAACAGGAATTCTGTAAATGAGATTTTGAGCATGAAGCTTTTCAAAGTTCAAAAATCCTATCTAATAAAGGGTTTTGATAGAACTGCACAGTCAAGCCAATCCAGGAACCTGTACCAGGAATTACTATTCGTGGTATATACAATATTATAGATATATACTATATATACCTTGTATGTCCATTTTGGTTGTTTTTTGTTTTTTGACGTAATTCGAAAAGGCATGTTGTCCTTTACATTGTTGGCAAATTTCATGATGAATGGACCAAAAGAAGTGGTTCCATTGACGTACATTAAAAGTATACTATGTTTTTCCGCTCTCCTGTAAAGTTATCTTTCTGGAGATACAAGGTATATATACTTGCTATATTGTATTGCCATGTTAACGTACGCCCAGACTAATATTCAATCTCTTCTTGTTTATTGTTTCACAGAGCGCAGAATGCATCCTTCCTCCGTCTCCAGCAGAAGACTACTGGCTTCCTGAGCAGCAGTACTTCTACTATGGACAATGCTAACGGCTAATGACACGGCTGTTTGTTTCTACAATGATGTTGATACTTTAAAGACTGTAAATACTGTGTATTTTATATGCTTATTTATATTTTCGTACTTTAAAAGAGAGACATATATACATATATTTATTGACTGCACATATTTGGGTAAATAAAGAGCCCGAGACTACAGTTTACTGGTTGTGGTTTTTCCGGAATGCTATGTAATCTTTACACATTTAAAGCACAAGCTTCTTAAAATAGTTGATCCTTCCACATCCTAACGACAGACAGGTGGGTGATGGTCATGTCACGTTGTAATTAACACCTTGAAGGAAGACCCCCTGCTGAGTTAAAAAATAAGATGGGCCGGATTGTAAACTAATTCTCACCATGCGGCGGCTTTTAAATGCGGCCTGTCAGTAAACAAAGCGGAGCGTTGGGCTCAGCGGGATTCCCCCTCTGAAACGGAATGTCTGAGCTCCTATTTCCGAGTGAGTTTGTGAAGTTAAATGAAATAAGAAAGCTCCTTAAATGACGCTAGCATGAATGTTACAAGCTAACACTGTCAGTTCCTGGGAATTCTTAGAGCCAGTTTAATCGGACACCTATGGACTGAGTTAAGCATGGGGCTAAACTGGATTCCCAGTGCTGAAACAGGTTTAACCCTAGAGTTGGGCTTAATCTGTGTCTGGGAAACTAATAATTAATGATAATTAACACATAACCTTGATTAATATACCACAGAAATGTTTTCAGTAAACGCAATTTGAAAGTTATATGTATATATAATATATAATATATTTGTAGAGAGAGAGAGAGAGAATTCCATTCATATGCAAAAGCTTTGTTGATTGGGAATTTAACAGCAGCCTGTAGAAAGCTTATCGCACATTTGATATTTTTATATGTTGAGTTGGTGACATGTTAAACTCAGCAAGTTAGCAAATTCCTTGTATGTATAAAACATACTTGGCCAATAGTCTGATTTTGATTCTGATGAGGTCAATATGAAAGCACATCCCTGTTCCTTAAAGCACAGACTGATTCATAACAATAATAATAACAACAATAATAATATCTCTCATTTATACAGCGCCTGTCCAAAGCTCAAGGATCATTTACTGAACATCCAAAACAGATCAGCAAAACAGCCAGTTATACAAACCCAAAACTATCATAATAACCCCATAACAGTGATATCAGGTACATCAGCTTCACCTGAGACCCTGTAACCACCGTACGACTGTGCTGTATTTACTCAGGGTGCTGTACTCTGGTAAAGGTGTCTGCGGTACTGCGGCGGTGACAGCTGCTTTCCTGGGGTCAGTACGATGGTGACAGCACCGCAGCTGTTCCCAGACACAACAGTGACACATCACACTTCCCCTGTCCATCTGTGCTGTCCTGTCTGCTTCCTCTCAGCGCAGAGCTGTAAGAACTCAATCAGCGTCTGATTCAGGAGAACAGACACTCACGGACACAGAGAGAGGGAGGGAGATACTTGGTTCAACAAAAACATCAGACGCTGGGTTCTAGATTACAGAGAAAAGGTTCCAAGCTTTATTTTCAGGTGTCTGCTGAAAACCGTTCCCTTCTTGGGCAGATTAAATTCATTTGCGACAGGTACAGAGCTTCCGTATTTATACAGTGTTCAGGAGGTGATGTTTGCACCTCCTGCTTTTCTATATGTCTCCAAACTAAAACACAAAGTGATACTAAAATACTAAATACAACCACACATCTTTGTAGAACCCTCGTATCCAAATGTTATGCCTACCTGACTTCTCGGGATGTGCCTCCACCCTGAAGTCTTAGGATTGTAAATAGGTTGTCACCTCCTGCTTTTACCTTAAATTAAAATTAATTGGCCTTGACCTTTGAAAACAGTTCCCCTGACCTTTGGGGTCTGTACATGCTGGAATGCTACGGCTTGGCCTCCCTACACAGTATTTAACTGTTATTTCTAGGTTATTAACATTTATATATTCCTTCAGTGTTTGCCAAATGATCCCCTAATTAGCTAGGTAGCTGCTATATTACCCTACCTGGTTGCTAAGGTATTGGCAGGTAGTTGCTATATTATGGTAGATGGTTGTTAGGGTGTTGCTAGGTGATTTCTGGCATTCCAGATTGTGAGAAAGATGCTGCTTGTGTACATGAACCATCATGCAGACGGGAACTAAACTGGTCCATTAATGTTCCAGAATGATAATGTAATTAAAACAGCGTTACTCTATGTCCACAGGAAATATGTATATATGCATAAAGAGAGTGAGAGAGAGATCAGGAGAACCTGGAATGGAAAATCAAAATGACAAGAAATAGCATAAAAAGCTGAAAGAGATTCCGTCTTGAGTAAACTCAGGCTGTTTCTTTTCTTAGCCACATCATGACTTCCTGTTTATTCGCAGCCATCCATTTCATGTTAGCCTTGGTCAGCTCCGCAGCATGATGCACCACGAAAACTGCATGAGTGTGTCCAGCAGAGAGGAGTTCTTTCTGGAGAAGGTATAACTGTAATGTGATCATGGAGAGAAATCGATTTTAGTACATCTGCAGCGCTCACACAGACCTAGACAGCCAGTTATGAAAGGCTTGTTTCAGTAGCCATCATTATTCCATGAGGCTGCTTTTGTGAACAGTGATGCCGACATTATGCCAGCTGACACAGATACATTGTGTCATGACACTTTCTAAGGTGAAATGACACAGCACGTTATGAGGTGTTACTAGGATGTCATCTTTGTTTGGGCATTCAAATTATTTGAGTGGCTGGTAACAAATACCCTGACATACCAAAAGTCATGTGATATCAGTATGTAAGTTGGTTTTGAATGGGTGTTACCTCAAGGGACGGCTTGGGAACGCCCACACCTGTATAAGTTGTGAGGTGAGTGAGGTTGAACACAGGTTATATTACCACCCACAGTGGTACCACCCGCAGGTCAGTGCAGCGTTCCTTAGCTTCCATGGGATATGGGAGGAGAAGATCCACCAGAGTTCCTCTGTTAATACCACCACACCGGACACAGCACCTCACCTGGACTTGCTAACTGGACCCTAGAGGACTGCAACATGTGGTGTGGTCCGATGAGTCACGGTACAAGTCGTTTGGGGCTGATGATGGGGTTTGTGTGTGGTGCAGACCCCATGAAGCCATGGACCCCAGCTCTCAACAAAAGGCACTGTGCAGGCTGGTGGTGGTTCCATACTGGTGTGTGGTGTGTTCACATAGCATGGGTTGGGTCCACTTGTCCACCTAAACACGTCATTGGTCACCGTCACCGGTGCCTTCTATGTTTCACTGCTTGGTGACCATTTGAAGCCCTTCATGGACTTCATGTCCCCCCACAGTGATGGGACATTCCAGCACCATACCATCAGGCTCAAGTTGTCCAGAATCGGTTGGAAGAGCATCTCCTTGCCATGAGCACGCTGGCCAGTGTTCAACCTCACTAACAAGATCACACCTCACAACTTCTACAGGTGTGGGCGTTCCCAAGCCGTCCCCTGAGGTAACACCCCTTCATAATCAATCTACATACTGATATCACATGACTTTTGGTATGTCATGTATCCCATGTATTTCGGTATGTATTTCAAATATACAAATGAGGTATTTCCATATGTTGCTCCTCTTTGATTTTGCCATTTTGCTAAATGTGATAGCAGTGTTTGTTTCTGTGAGGCATAAAATCTATCCTTCTATTTCATAGTCACTGCAGTTTCCATGTTTGGTGTGAGTTGTCAGTAACAGAATACACCGTTAAAGTAAACCTCCCATCCCGGATGACAACTGACTTATCTGTCTGTCAGAGTCACGTAATACTGTAGATGTGCCTCCTTCGTCACATACCTCTATTAGCTCAAATGCTGAGGAAAACCTTTTGGATACGCCAAGAAGAATCGTTGTAAATGAGATTAATCCACCATACCTGCAACACACAAAGCTCAGGGTTTTCATCAATCAGTTTCAGGACACTATTAGACTTACTGAAACGACTGGACAGAATTTACTCACTCGGAAATAACCTGATCCCAGTTGGCTCTGATGAACTGCCAAGCTAACCGGTGTCCATCTACACTGTTGGCCACATGCAGAATCGCTGAAGTGGCATCCTGCTTCTGAAGCATTGCTGGATCTAAGGTGTATTCCAGGTACCTATGTAAATAACAATGAATGGCATTCTGGGTAAATTTAAATCAATGTTTTTGGAAAACAAAAGCAATTTCCGATGCACAACTTTAAAGAACCCTTATTTTCAACATTCAACAAAATGACCTGTGAACAGGTCGCTCCTAAAGCCAGACCTGTTCACAGTGGTGGTGAAGGTAACCAGACGTCCTCCTCTAAAAGCTCCCTCACAGAAAGTTCCTACATGAGGTGGTTCTGAATACGCTGCCTGATGTCTGAGACGCTGTTTATGATAGTCTGGAGAAGATTTCAGCCTTAAACTCCATTCATGGTGGAGGGATACATGCTGCAGGGCGCTGTGAGGTCAAATAGTCCCCCAAAGAAAAATTTTCCCATTATCAGCATTCCATATAAACTATATATAACCTATAAACTAAATATAGACATGTATAGGTTCGCTGGTGGTTTAGATAGTAAATAAAATATCTACAACAATGTATGTAGTAGACATGCTGGTCTCAGCCACAGATCTTTTGACCTGTCTGATATCTGTAGTTTGATAATATATATATGTATATGCACTTTGTGTACGTTTTTTCACTGGTCTGACGTGAATTGAAGGTTTGTTGCTCCAGCTAAGTTCAGACACTCTGCTCATCATTTAGTTCAGTGTTTCCCAAGGGACTGTTATCTTCATGACTCTGTTTGGAAGATGACCTGCGTTTATACGCCATGCCTGTCAGCAGGCTTTTGATTGGTCATTTTGGTAGCAGGTGGTTCTTGGCCATGTTAAGTAGCGAAAGGTACCATGCGAGACTATCCGATTATTAAGTGTTTGGTGTAAAGATCTATTTCCAGGGCCAAACGTGCCCACCGACCCCCAAAATGGGACAATCACAGAACCGGTAAACCTTTTCACCGTTGCTCCTTGTTTATTCAGCACCACTGTGAGTTAAAAAGGGTTTAAATTCTCTCCACACTGATCTGCTCGTTAACACGCCCGGGTCTGAGCTTCTACTGCGCCGCCTGAGGTTTCGTTATTCCAGCAGGCCGGAGTTCTGTGTTTGTTGTTGTTTGAGTCTAAAAAACCTACTCAGTTATCATTCTAGCTCTTTCCTTGTGATGAAAGAGAAGAGGAGAGTCTGCAGTTGATAAGCTGAGTTGCAGTTCTCACACCAATGAAGAAAAACACAGTTTGGTGTCTGTGTGCTCTAATGTTAGCTAGCTAGCAGACCAAGCTAACGTTAGCACCTACTGGCCAAAGCCAAACTGACCCTTTACAGATACCCTTGATACAGTGGATTTTATAGGGAGTTCGGTTGCCAGGCTTGTTAGTCAGACAAGCTAACAAAGACAGCTAGCTAAATAGCTAAAGTAGAAATAGCTAGCTAAGGCAGAGCTATGGCTAGCTATCCATTAGCTAATGGTAGATGCTAATGGTATGTTGCAGTCACTAAACTCTGCCTGTAGGACGTTAGTCAGATTGTAGGCTCACCTGTTCAGGAGCCAGGGCTTTTGGGTACATGACAAAGCATACAACAGCTTGTCTGTTTCAGCAGCACTGCCGCTGTTCTTGTACATCCTCCAGGCAAACTCCCACTCCTCCACACCTCCAGCAGCGATGGCATCGCAGTACACAGTCGACCTCAGGTTGGGGTGAATGCTGGAAGAAGGGTCGACAGGTCATACATTAATCTGAGAAAGTGAGCTGACAAAAAAGTAATTCTGATTTTGTACAAAATGCTACTTTCCAAGTAAGAACGGTTCCCAGTGGTGGTGAAGGTAACCAGACGTCCCCCTCTAAAAGCTCCCTCACAGAAAGTCCCTACATGAGGTGGTTATGAATACGCTGCCTGATGTCTGAGACACTGTTTATGATAGTCTGGAGGTTAAAATGTGGCCTACATTGTATTTGATCAAATGGTTTTAATACATTCATGGTGGAGGAATACATTAAGGGTGTTATAAGGCAAAATAGTCCCCAAAGAAAACATTTCCAGATTTTCCATCATCAGCATTCCATATACACTCAGAAGACACGTGTAGGTTCACTGGTGGTTTAGATAGTCAATAAAATGTCTATATGTGTGTTGACATAGAGACATGGAGACAGCTGGTTCCACCACTACTGTACCATTTCACACCAAACCCACTCTGAATGAGTGTTATATCTCAACTGCTGAGTTATATGGGCATTTTGAAAATTGGTGGGAATCTCATTTCCATTCAGTCCATTCTATTCAGTTAAGTTAAAAGAGATACACAACATTTTGCAGCCTGTTTTTATTCATAGTAGCTGTAGCATATTTTGGTAATATAGTTTAAGTACCATATAAACTTACACTGTAATCCTGTATAACCCTTTTGTTGGTGGGACTAATCAGAGTCAGTGCCAAGGGGAGAAACATTATGGCATTATGTCATGACAGTCACCAATGATCAGTCCTCCGGTGGGGTCAGGTACGTCCTAATTAACAACTTGGACCCCCTGAATGTTATGGGGCATTCAGAGAAACGCACTAAAAGAGCTTCTGTCTGAGGTATTCTTAAATAGAGCTGCAGCACTGGTCTGCCTCAGGGTGGCGCTGTAGCAAACTGGTTCACCCAGTTGGTTCTTCACAGTCTAACAACTGCATCTGATGCCTAAAGTTTACAGTGTGCTGTGGCATATTTGCGAATCTGCTGGACTTAACCACTGAACCTAGTATTAACCAACATGAGGTCCCTTCAAACACAAACATTTCCTACACTGCCCGTACTGGTTACGTGACACAGTACAGTTTATAGACTTAACACACTGCAGTAACAGTGCAGAACTCCTTTAGGCTGAACTGAATTAAGCTTAAAGTGTCTTACGGGTTTTGGTCTGGATTCTCCATCCACTGCCGGTACCACATTTTGGTGAGATCAGCGCAACCTTCTACTCCAGTTCTGCATCCAAGTGAGATGGCATTAATCTGGTTGTATCTGCGAAGAAGTCATAAGACATATGCACTGTATGTACTGATACTTGTTTAAAAAAATAAAATACAATGAAAAAATAAATAGATTAAAAACAAATTCTATATATTTATATGTATATTTTTCCATTGTATTTTATTCTATATATAGTATTTTATTTTATATATATATATATATATATATATATATA
>CM067489.1:276913-287751 GCA_034552555.1 Semaprochilodus insignis
AGGACACTCTGTAGTTGTACAGTTCCAGATTGTAGTCCATCTGTTTCTCTGTGTACTGTATTACCTTGTTCTTCAATGGTCAGGACCCCCACAGGACCACCACAGAGCAGGTATGATGTGGGTGGTGGATCATTCTCAGCACTGCAGTGACACTGACGTGGTGGTGGTGTGTTAGTGTGTGTGGTGCTGGTGTGAGTGGATCAGACACAGCAGTGCTGCTGGACACCTCAGTTTTACTGCTGGACTGAGAATCATCCACCAACCAAAACTACCCAGCACAACAGCGTCCTGTGGGCAGCGTCCTCTGGGCAACGTCCTGTGGGTAGTGTCCTGTGGGCAGCGTCCTGAGGGCAGTGTCCTGAGGGCAGCGTCCTGTGGGCAGGACCCTTTGGGCAGCGTCCTGTGACCACTGATGAAGAACTAGAGGATGACCAACACTGCACTGTGCAGCAGCAGATGANGTGGTGGTGGTGTGTTAGTGTGTGTGGTGCTGGTGTGAGTGGATCAGACACAGCAGTGCTGCTGGACACCTCAGTGTCACTGCTGGACTGAGAATTTGGAGAAACCAACCAAAACTATCCAGCCAACAGCGTCCTGTGGGGCAGCATCCTGTGACCACTAATTAAGGACTAGAGGATGACCAACACTGCACTGTGCAGCAGCAGATGAGCTATTGTACACATCATACCTGCTCTGTGGTGGTCCTGTGGGGGTCCTGACCATTGAAGAACAGGGTAATACAGTACACAGAGAAACAGATGGACTACAGTCTGGACCTGTACAACTACAGAGTGTCCTATATGGTCAGTGGAGCTGACAGGATGGACACTGAGTGTAGATACATTGAGGTGGTCATAATGTTATGACTGATTGGTGTATACATACATACACACCAGTGCATTAAATTAAGTTTACTTCAATGTATGCTTGTTTTCCTCCTGGGTAACTTTCTGTCTGGTGTGCTCAGTAACTTTACAGGAGAAAGAAAAACATTTCTAAACTGGGAAGCGAATGGAAAAAGGTTTTTTGCACTATTTTTATCGTTCCTTCATTATACGAATTGAGCACATTGTAAATGGCAGCTGGATTTTTCAAATTCAGTAAATACTGACAGTGACAACAACATGCATCACTCTCAGATAACCTTTGCAAACATGTTCTACTGCTGATTATGTGTGAAAGCGATCACAGAAGAACCTTACTTCCTGGAGTTTCCCCCACAGGTCAGCATACTGCGTGTTTCCATACGCAAACTGCTTCAGGTAGGCCTGTGGAGGCAATGCTTTAAAATCAACCTCTGCAGAACACGTACAATTAGTGACTCAACCGCACGTTTCCTGTACAGAACAACCTACGCTGAGTCCTGAGGCGAAGACAGGCTCCGATAGGAAGTCCGAGAGCATCCGTAACACAGCGGCCCCCTGCAGTAAACATATACCTCATATTCATCACTGTGAGCCACAATAAACCAGCTCATACGTGCGGCGTGAGGGGTGGAGTGATGGGGTACCTTGCTGTAGGTGATCGTGTCAAACATTCCAATGATGTCCAAAGGTGTGTTGACCTCCTCTTCCCGGGAGGACAGCGGGTGAGAAGATGACAGAGCGTCCACTGCAAATGCTGAATGGAACTCATACAGCACCATCAGATCTTTCTGGAACAGAAATCAAGACCTTAGATACTCACTTCAAAGGTGCTGCCCACATAATGGCACCTGGTCATATTACTCATTTGAGGCAGGTCAAACACGGCAAAACCAGTCAACAAGGAAACACTCAGTGTGCAAACAGGAAGTCGGCAATACCTTACAAAGAACTGTCTTCAACAAACAGGTATATATACACCAAGCTAAGGGACAACAGGTGAGAGTCATTAGTATTCAAGGGAGAGTGATCTGTAGACTGATTCCTGATTGGTGGCTGTAGGGCATGTGACAGTGATGTCATAGACCAATGATTCCTGGGAGTTGTAGTTTGAGGGACAGCAAGAGCAGAGGGAGAACTGGGAGGTGTGACAGCATTACTTAACATGAGGTAATACATTAACAATGGGTAATTAATGTTAAGTAAACAGGTAACAACTGTTGCATGTTTACTTCACATGTAAATATTTGCATTAATTAACCATTACTGATGTATTACGTCATTAAACTAATATATTACACCATGTTAGTTAGTCAACACTTAATGCCAAGTGTTACCGGTTTCTTTGTAGGTCAAGCTGGTAAACGAGTGCTCACCAAATTCCAGGTGGGTTGAACATCATTGGCCACAAGATAAGAGGCGTAGCTAGAAAGACCTTTGTTCAACCACAGATCGTTCCACCATTTCATGGTCACCAGGTTTCCAAACCACTGAAAGAGTTAAACATCATTTACAGATCATTTATGAAGCATAAGGGGGTCAGTTAGGTGTCAGTAGAGTTTACATAAGATGCGGTATCGGTAGTATCCTACCGTTTCTGCAAGCTCGTAAGAGTTTGCCATCAATGCCCAGTGTTTATCTTCACTGGAGGACATACGGGGATCAAACAGAAGAGACTTTTCCTTGAAAGAGTCCTTCAGGGTGCCAACGCTGAAAGCAGGCAGTGCGATCTGATCTGCAAGAGCACGAGAGCCATTCTCACAATTCTCCTGGTTTATCCGAGAGGTCTAGCATATCATCATGTTATACATTTAACTGTAGTGAAATGGTTTCGGTCATATGTGTCCCTCCTGCATAAACCATCCAACAATGTAATATCTTTTCCTTAGTCTTCCGTACCTAATTTTGGTAGTGGGTATTTTGAGTTGTAGTTCTTCTGGAAGAAACCGAGGATGTGGCCAGTGATGTTCAGGGTATAGTCCCCCTGTCCAGCTGTAATGGCTTTTCTCGGACCCCAGATTCGGATCTAAACATGGACATTTAATAACAGGTGTATTAACGGACAGGCTCTGTTGGCAGACTTGTAATTTGTTAAAAGAGAAAAGTTGAATGTCATTCTGTGGAACAACAGGCTCGCCACATCGAACAAAGCAAACCACAGAGGACTGTTCTTACCGGAACCTCAGCCTCCGCTGGAGTCTTAATGGCAATAAAGTCACTGACGACAAAAGCTAGCTGATACGTCGACATCTTTACAGTCGGTGCAAACCTGGTCCTAGAAACAACCTGTCTATTGAGGATGATCCTTTCTGTACCTAAAAATCAAGATGGCATAGAGATGGAAAGTATATTTTAATGTAATATAAATGTAATATAAATGTAATATAAATGTACTTTAAAATGTACTTTAATATGTACTTAAGTATCTCTAAGTGAATTTTAGTGGTGTCTCAAAATAGTACAGTTAAGTACAGTTAGATCTGTTTAAGTATATGTTTAATAGCACTAATGATTATTTTTAGTATACTAAGTACATAGTGAGTATATGAATATAGCACACGTTCAGTACAGTAATTATGAGTGTAAGGATGTATACTAAGTATACCTAAATGAAGTACTTCAGTGTACTTTTTTTCTCCTGGGTAATTTAAGATGTTTACAGATCCCTGCTTGTTTATACTACACACATACAGTAATCTGTGGGGCAATTTGACCCAGCAGTGCGAACGCACGCTAGAAAGAATTCTCACATTAAATTTTCTTTCCAAATTTGAGACATTATGTGACTTTAGCTATAGCTAACATGCCAATTTCCCTCACTCTTTTCTTTGATTAGACATCAGCATATAGCTGTCGCAATAAAACCTCATATCTCCAAAATGATAACATTACAGGAAATAGCAGAACAGACTTTACTTTTAATGAAAGTCAACAGGACCAAATAGGTTGGGGTCATTTTCTTTAGTCCATTTCTCATGAAAGGTAAATTCAAGGTCAAACACTGAAAGGGGGGAACTGAAGAAGAATAAAGAACTGGCCAGTTACCGATGTCCATGCTATTAGCCAGAGCCACAGTGCCAGGTGGGTGAATAAGTGTTATGTGGAAAACGGCCTTCATTGCCGGCTCATCAAAGCACGGAAAGGCTTTCCTGGCAAAAGTGGGCTGCATCCAAGTAGTGGCAACAACTCTGAAAAGATGATCAACAGACATTCAGCACATGACATAGTACTGATGTTTAACTGCGACAGTGGGGATCAAATCACCCAACATGCCCAGGTAAAAATTAAGTATATTTTAATGTACTATAAATGTATTTTAATATGTATCTAAGTGAATCGTAGTGGTACAGTTAGTTCTGTTTAAGTATATTAATAGCACTAATGATTATATTTAGTATACTAAGTACATAGTTAGTATATGAATATAGCAAACTTTCAGTACAGTAATCATGAGTACAAGGACGTATACTAAGTATACCTAAATTAAGTACTTCAGTGTACTTTTGTTTCCTGGATGACCTCAAATGAAAGATTCAATCAAAAGAACCGGTGCATTGATTTTACTTAACTGATGTGTTGAATGTTACACCACCAGCTGCCCGTAATCAATCAAATCCAATGCAATTCAAACATTACTAACAGATACTAAACCCTGATGCTACTTACTTCTTCACTCCATTCTCAACGTATTCACTTCTGTAAAGACCAACAAAGTCATCAGCCAGCTCTCCTCGGAATTCTGTGTAGAGCCAGTAGGTCTTTCCAAGCTGCAGCTTTCCACTGAGCTGGACCACCAAATACTGGGTCTCCACTTCAAGCCAGGTCTTCTTAATGGCTGGAGCTTTAGCGCCATCCAAACCGCTCAACCTCGCCTGGTGTCCATCCCGTGTCCAAGTATACAGCAGTTTGCTGGAATGGATGAGGATCAGATCCGTTTCATTCACACAGGTGAAGGCCACTCCCGATTGTCCGGTGAAAATGTAAATACCAAAGAAGTTCATCGTAAGCTGAGGCCAAAGGGTCACATTGTAATACAGTGGAGACAGAGAAGCTGGTAATCTGTAGCTTTCCCACGGGTGAGCCTCGGTTATGTGGCTCTCCCCATATATAGGGTCATCCTCATATACGGGGTCCTCCTCATGTACGGGGTCCTCCTCAGGCATTGGGTCCTCCACAGTTTTAGGGCTCACCTCAGATATAGGGTTCACCTCAGATTCAGACTTGTCTGGACTCTTCCGTTTGCTGGCTACTGACAGGACAATGATAGTGACTACCATTGCAAGGAAAATCACACCCACGGCAACCCCCACTTTCCCCATGTCTGCCGGTTTAAGTGAAGTCTAAGAGGCATTTCTTGCTTATATAGTCTCCTAAGGCACGGAAGTGACACGCCTGAATGGCAGAGGTCTGACACCTAATATAATGTCTGACATTCAAAAAAACATCAGCTGAGTTACAAACCACTCTGACCACTCGTTCTCACCACACTCATTCTCACGCCACTCTTTTCCTCTCCTTTCCTCGCGTCAAGAATGAAAAACATTTATTAATCTATTAAAAAGACAACATTTAAATGCTTTTATTTTATTTTATTTTATTTTATTTTATTTTATTTTATTGCTTGTCCATATTATTAGAGCATTCGTGCTGGTTTATCTACCATTGGTTTCTGTTTGGTACTGAGTCGATAACACTGACCTCTACAAATATACAATTGTGCTAGTAGTTACTTCTTTTAAACTAAAAATAAGTGAGTATACTTTCAGTTTACTGTTTATTTACTTATCAGTGACATACTAAACACAGTTATACTAAAGTATACTCATATACTATACCTGGTCTTTTAATTGAGATACTTTAGGACAGTATAATTAAGTATTATTGCCTTGTACATAAAGTACATCCAGTACAATATTAGTTTGGAAATTCTGATTTATAATGACTACAGATATGATCTTAATCCTGAGCATGTCCTGTTTATGTTCATATGTGTTGTCTACTTACAGTACAGTTAAAAGTAGATTTTAAGTATAAAAATAATACCTACATAAAAAACTAGCTGTATACTTTTTAAAGTGTAATAATAATATATAAGTAGTAAACTATAAGTATTATGTTAAGATCATGTAAACAAAGATTACAAGTAGACTTGCAGTATAAAGCTACCAAACTAGTAGTTTACCGAAAGTATGTACTTAAAAGTGAACTTTCATAAACTAAAAGTGGGATAGAAGTATATACGTATATAAGTTTACTTTTAGTATTGTTACAATATAAAATAAAACTTAGAAGTAAACAAGTTGTGTAGTCAAAGTTTACTACAGAACATCTAAAGTATACTTAAAGTGAACTTTCATGAACTAAAAAGTGGCCAATTTAGTCCTGAGAAGTCCTGAAACAGTACACTTACAAGTTTACTCCTAGTATACTGATATTAGTATACTGGTACTATAGTATAGTATACTGATCTACCATAAAGTATACTTGGGAAATATACTTCAGCTTTACTTAAGTGTACCATATAATAAACGAGTATACTTTTTTGGTTGGGGATATATATTCTGATTGGCTGGTGCCCTGTTGAGATGAGGGAGCTTTAAAAGCAATGCGGAATCATAGACCTACACTGCATGGAGTTCTAGGGTGGCAGAAACGTCTTAGCAGACCTACAAACCCCATTCCAAAAGAGTTGGGACAGTAAATGAGAAACAGCAAAAACATCCAAGAGTGTAAAAATACAGTTCCTCAGTCAGAGACTGAAAGGATTCTGTTTCACCTCTACAGAACTAAATACCAGTAAAAGAATCCAGAGAATCTCTACACAAAAAGCAAAAGGCTAAAAACTACAAATGAATGCCTGTGACCTTCAGGACCTCAACACTACACTAAAAACCGCCCAGGAGGAAAAAAGTACATTAAAATATACTTAATATAAGTATACTTAGTATACTCATGATTACTGTACTGAAAGTGTGCTATTTTGTTATACTAACTATGTACTTAGTATACTAAATATAATCATTAGTGCTATTGAACATATACTTAAACAGAACTAACTGTACTTAACTGTACTATTCTGAGACACCACTAAGATTCACTTAGAGATGCCTAAATATATATATTTATATATAATTACTTAGTATACTTCTATTAAGTATTACTACACTTGTAATATATACATTTTGCACTTGTATTTATCACACAAAACAATAATGTGCTTATTGTATGTAATTACTGGTGTTAAAGTACATTTCTAGTACATTAAAATATACTTAATTTTTACCTGGTATGCGCTACCAACACCCAGGCAAAAATGAAGTATATTTTAATGTACTAGAGATGTACTTTAAGTACATTTTAAGCATGTTGTTGTTTTGTGTGCTAAATACAAATGCAATATATATATATATATATATATTAACAGTGTAATAATTACATTTGAGTACATTTTGCCTTAGTAGTACTTCAGTGTATTTAATATATGTATACCGAGTGAGCATAACAACAGAACAACTGCTGAGAACAAACAGAGCCGGGCCACGGCTATGGCTGATGTCATTTCAGGAGACTGGAATACCAAGGTTAGGAATCTTGCCCAAGGACTCTTATTGGTAAAGTGCAAGGTGGTTGCCCAGGTAGGTGATCAAGTCTACAGCAGAGGAGGCAGAGGTGTTACCCACTACAGTGTACCAGCACTGATACTGCTGGTCACGGGAGACTGGAATACCAAGGTTGGAAAAAGGCAGGATGGACATAAAGTTGGAAATCATGGAAATCATAGAGGAATGAAGCTGGAGAACAAACGATGGTCTTCTGCAGGCGCCCTTGACTTTTTATACATTCTTCAAGCATCTAAAATCTTCAAACATCTATAACATCTTTCTCTCCACACTACATGATGTTGGCAGGTATGTTGTATTACAGTAAGGTAGACTTACATCAAATAGTTTTAATTTTCAGTATTGCCAATTTTCATAAACACATCCCTCCGTTTATACAATGAATTTCACTCTGAACTTTACCTGGGGCTCTAAGGTTTCCTGCTGCAGCAACCTTTGAACAGACAGGAACCACACAACCACCTAGGGTTGCTGGGAAATGTTGATTTAGGTCACTGTGTCTATGTTGCTGCATTTAACCCCAAGCTGTGGTTGAATTGCGAACATGCCACGTAGCTGCCATGTTGACCCAATTAAGCCCATGTGTCGAACAAGCACACCTGCTCCTTTATTTCAAAATGCAAAAGAGAAATTCTTTGTTTCACAGAAAATACACAACATCGTTACTGTCATGTCACATTTTCTATTGAGCCAATCAAATGCTTTGTTTGTAAAAGTATTTAAAATGTATTCTGAATGATCATCTTTATGAATGTAACATATTTAGAATACATTTATAGTCTTAGGGTTGCAGTGCCCATCCTCTTACCTACGTCACACAGCTCTTGAGGTATAGAAGGCACCAATATTGCTGGCCCAGAGAAGAGGCTAGAAACAGGACTACAACACTGGACTGGGGACCAGTTGGGAACTGGACATGAGACTGGACAGGGACCTGAACAAGAGACTGGACAGAATACTGGACAGGGAAATGGAAAAGACACACGTGAGGTGACATAACAGGATATTGGACAGGAGGCTGGATGGGACACAGAACAGGACACTGGACAGGGAAATGGAAAAGACAAAAGTGAGGTGACTCTACAGGGTACTGGACAGGGAAATGGGACAGGTACCATGACAGTAACAGGAATGGGGACTGTACCAGTGACTGGCACAAGGACAGACACAAACTTAATAACAGGAACAGGAATAGAAATAAACAGGAACAAACAAGGAAACAGAAGGAAACAAAATCAGGAGTGGGAGACTGAACAGAAACTACAGAACATGGATTTTCAGGCTAAGTAGAGACTGCCAGACCGGGCAAGGGTGGCTGGGAAGGGAACCGCAAGGGTAGTTGAGCAGGGAACCGCAAGGGTAGTTGGCCAGGGAACTGCAAGGGTGGCTGGGCAGGGAATCGCAAGGGTGCCTGGGCAGGGAACTGCAAAAGTGGATGGGCAGAGAACTGCAAAGTCTCAAGGTACAAAAACAGGAGGAGGACCCACCACTGTAAGGGCTGACCCGTTGGTACGGTTCATAGGACAGGGAGGTGCCGGAGGGTGATTTCTGTGTTTCTTACAGCCTTTTCCCGTGGGCTGAGGGGTTTCCCTAACACCACGGAATCAAGCTGCAGGCAAGGCGGCATCATTGGGCATGATAACGCCCTCAAGTACAGCTGAGGAGTTAAACCATTGCTGGCACCGGCAGGAGAGCCTTCCTTCTGATTTCATGCCTGGCCATTCAGCAGTATGGTCTTTCAACAATCGTCACAAGTGAAGCAAAAATCCAAAAAAGACCCAAGCTGCACTCAAGATCTGCTAGAGAGTCTATTTACAATATTTACAGGTAGGTGAACGGAGCGTTAGGAATCTTGCCCAAGGGCTCTTATTGGTACAGAGCAGGGTGGTGGCCTGGGTAGGGGATAGAACCCCAGTCTACAGGAGGCAGAGGTGTTACCCACTACACTGTACCAGCACGGATAGTGCTGGTGACGGGAAACTGGAATGCCAAGGCTGGAAAACATGGCCTCTAATAGAGGAGTGAAGCAGGAGAACAACCGGTCGTCTTCTGCAGGTAGCCCTGACTTTTTCATTACTTGCACATTCTTCAAACATCTAAAATCTTCAACATCTATAACATCTTTCTTTTAATGTACCGTATGAACTCTGTTGCCTATTTTCATTTTTCCGTTTGAACAATGAACTTTACTCTTAATTTTACCTGGTGCTCTAAGGTGTTCTGCTGCAGCAACATTTGCACTTACCCACAGAACCACAGAAGCACCTAGGGTTGCTGGAAAAAGTTGATTTAGGTCACAGTGTTTGTGTTGCTGCATTTATCATCAGGTTGAAGTGCAAACATGCCACATACCATTAGCTCTAGATAGATAGATAGATAGATAGATAGATAGATAGATAGATAGATAGATAGATAGATACTTTATTGATACTTTATTTATACTTTATTGATCCCAGAGATGCATGTTTTTTGTATGGCAGGGCAGGGAACTGCAAAGGTGGCAGGGAAGGAAACTGCAAGGGAGGCAAGGCAGGGAACTGCAAGGTTGGCAGGGCAGGGAACTGCAAGGTCTGGAAGTACAATAACAGGAGGAGGACCATAGCAGTCCATAGCACAGGGAGGTGCCAGAGGGAGATTTCTGTGTGTCTTGCAGCCCTTTCTCTTGGGCTGAGGGGCTTTCCTAACACCATGGAATCAATCTGCAAGCGGGGCAGCATCACTGGCCATGGTAACGTCCTCAAGTGCACCCGAGGAGCTAAACACTTGCCTGACTGTCTGTGCACTCGCTGTACCGCTTGGCAAGTCAGCAGATACAGGATAGAGGATATGGGGTACATGTGTAAGTGTCTTTTATTAAAGGTGTTATGGGATTTTTCAAAAAGGAAACAAAAGATTGTTAGAACTGCAGGTATTTCACCCTTTCACCCTTACTAGCATCAAAAAAGAGTCTGAGAAAGTGGATTATCAGGGTATGTACTGGTTCAGACTCGCATCAGTTGGCGCTAAGTGTAAGCCTGCAGAGTCTTTAAAATCACCAACTACATCCATTTAGAGGCGTGTGTATCAATCTTTGACTGGTACTGCGCATATGTATACCCTCGCTGTCCAAAGAAAAACAGGTATCTCCAAAATGGCAACTTTACAGGAGAGTAATTTGAATGGAAGTCAATGGAACCAGACATCTTTCCCAGCAGTTTTGGGCCTTTTCTGTTGGTCCATTCTTCACGAAATTTCAGCAGCTCATGTGTTCAAATGAGGCATAAAAGTAAAAATTAACAAAAATGGAGATACATGCTTTTCTTTGGATGGCGACGATATATATATATATATATATATATATATATATATATATATA
>CM067489.1:288042-324112 GCA_034552555.1 Semaprochilodus insignis
GCTGTGAGGTAAAATAGTCCCCCAAAGAAACTTATAATTTCCAGGTTTTCCAGGTTTTCCATCATCAACATTCCATATACACTCAGAACACACGTGTAGGTTCACTGGTGGTTTAGATAGTCAATAAAGTGTCTATATGTGGGTTCTAGACATGGAGAACTCTGGTTCCCCTCACCAAAACCACAGAATGACTAAATTATGCCAATTTTGGTTGGATAATTGGTGGAATTTCTCTTTAAATTAGTTTTAAATGTGCATTACATTCACTTTCCAGGCAAGAGTTTTCAGTATAGGTACATTTTTTCGTCTTTAAGTGGAATTTTAAGGTGATTTGTTCAAATGTACGTGTAGTTTACAGACGATGATGATGGTAAAATAGTGGAACATCTGAAGAAATCTGTTCTTCTTTTGACTATTTTGCCTTAGAATGCATGTATCCCTCCACCGTGAATGAATTGAAATAAACTGATTAAGATATGGAGTGGTGCAGCGCGTAGCCCTTTTACATTTGAAATTTAATTCCAGCCATAAAATGAATTTATTAGTGTTTTACCGCAGAACCATGATGCCTATGCCAAATTCCAGTGCTAAAGGTTTGGCATTTTTGGGGAAGTTGATGATGTAAATGTTCTCCTGAGCATCATTAAATGCATTTACACCGGCAGGAGTCATGCAGGTCCACCATTACGTACCTCTTTCAGCTCAAAGTCTGTGGAGAACCTCTTGGTCACGCCAAGAATCAGTCTTCCAAAGGACAGAGATTCGCCTCCGTAACTGCAATACAAAAAATACATGATGAAGAGTTTATGAGGCACCATAAGACATGAGGGGAAAGCCGGATGGACCATATAGATCAAGTTGCACTCTTAAAGTGACATGGCTAAACCCTACAGACATACTAAACAGTTAATTACTGGAAATGCTATAAATAAGATTTTTGTATGGATTGTTTTTTTGTGTCTAATTTCAGAAAATGTTAAAATATATAGTCTAAAGAAAATAAAGAAAATAAAACTAATTAAATAAATAAAGTATTTATATGACATTAGATATACAGATATTTATATATATTTTCCTTTTACATATGTGTGGGCGTGGCTACTGAGCAGCTTGATTGACAGCACTCTGTCCAACATTCTCAGCTCCACCCCTCTTTCAGAACCACCATTATTATACAGCTTTTATGAGACTATAACTGAACCAGAAATGTCTCAGACCAATAAACGGATGAAGAAGCAATGTTGGTCTCTTGGTTGTGCTGGTTAGCTTTAGCTCGCTAATTTTATCTGTCTATGAAACTGTACTGTGTGAGCAGGGCCAGAGATGTCAGCCTTGTGATTGGTCAGGGGAATGCCTACGGAGGCATTGCCCAAGATCAGGACAGTTTACATGGAGAGGAGAGAAATATGGTGGAATATGCCGGTCAGTGATTGGTCAGAGGAACGTTATCCAGAGGGTTTACTCAGTAATGTTGATTATTGATTGTTTACATTTTCCCGATATGTTCAGCTCAGGAGATAAACAGACAATGTGCACAAACATGGTCATTAAATGAGTTTGTTCATTAACTAATATCTACCTCAGGATGATTTGGCTGTTCAGACGTTTGCATACGGCTGTATTGAACCAGAATGAACAGGTTTTACTCACTCATTAAATATGTAATCCCATTTGGCGCGGATGTAGTCCCAGGCTAACGGCTGTCCGACTACATTGTTGGCGATATACACGATGACTTTAGTGGCATCCTGCTTCCGGATCATGTTGGGATCCAATGCGTAATCCAGGTACCTTGAATAGATGACAACAAAACAGTTTGGAATCTCCCCTGATCATAGACATGGTCCATCAGCCGAGACTTCTTTACTGTAGCCCTGCAGCCAGATGTGCTAAAACCAGGTGTGCTGTAGACATGACAACCACCACTGTAAAGAAGTCTGAAGCTGACCTCAGTACTGGTCCTTATTGCACTGTAGAGTGCGTCAGCCAGGTTGTACATGTCATGGGGGCTCACCTGTTCAGAAGCCAGGGCTCTTTAGTGCATGACAGAGCATGCATAAGCTTGTCTGCTTCGGCCGCGGTGCTGCTGAGCTTGTACATGGTCCAGCCGAACTCCCACTCGTCCACTCCTCCAGCGGCGATGCCGTTGCAGTACACAGTCGACTTCAGGTTGGGGTGAATTCTGGAAGGAGGGAGGACATGTTAGTGGACTACAGTTTTTATTAGACCACAGTTGAAGGAAAACACCAGGTCAGAGGTGTTCAGACGTTTTCCGTTATTACGGCCCTCTTGGGGCCCCTCGGCTAAACTTGTCTATATGCAAATTACTGCAGTGTCTGAATAAAATCATCTGGTCTGATTAATAAAAATATTTTGGTGTTCAAGATACCATCAGTCATACACATTTAGCCCTTTTCCACCAAAAGAACCCTGGTTCTTGAACTGGTTCTGTTAGCATTTGCACCAGTTTTTATTGGAACCAAGAGACATCAGACAATACGTCATCACTGGCAACAGGGGGCGCTGCACAGCGGTAGTAAACAGTAGTACCAAGTTGGGGGAGCATATAAATGACCAGCGAGCGTTTGGGTTGATATTCCAGATGTTTGTTTACATCCAGAAAGCAAGTACGAATCAACTACTGGAGATAAGCAGAGGTAGAAGAGGTTCTCCAGCAGACCACTGGGTGGCACCATTGCTGCCTTCTCTTTCCTCAACAACTGACATGCCCACAGACGTCATGACAGTTCGTGCTGAAGAACCCAATATTATTTGGTGTTAGCTGGGAACTAACTTTTTTGGGTTCCAAACTTATTTATTTTTGGTGGAAATGAGCCGAACGGTTCAATATTAGGTGCACAAACCGAAACTGAACCCGTTCCACGTTGATGTAAAGAGGCAACACTAGACAGAATTTAGAACCATTTACCAATTGCCAATTAGACCTCGTATCCCACCCACCCAGTGAAACACCCACATGCACACACAGTAGTGAAGATACACACTAGGGGGCAGTGAGCACACTAGTCTGGAGTGGTGGGCAGCCCTATCTACAGGCGCCCGGACAGCAGTTTGGGTTTGGGTGCCTTGCTTAAGGGCACTTGAGTCGTGTCCTGTCAGTTCAGGGAATCGAACCTGGCCTGTTCCCTAACCTCCTAGCCTGTGATGATAACTGTATTGGTGCAATAATCACTATCATGTGATATGTACCGCTGAGCTCGTTACCATCGTCACTGCAGTTATTGTTTTATTACATGTGACAGGAGCTCAGCTACTGCTGCACACGCCACAGAGCATGATCAGTTTCGACTTTTACCAGGAGATGAAGTGGGACAATTCTGCAGCATTCCTTCAAGATGAACTCAGAAAGCAGCTTACGGGTTTTGGTCTGGATTCTGCATCCACTGGTGGTACCACATACTGGTGAGATCAGCGCAGCCTTCTACTCCAGTCTTGCATGCAAGTGAGATGGCATTAACCTCGTTGTACCTGTGGAGATGTGTTAAGGTCAGATGATTAGGAAGAAATGTACTGCACGAACAACATATGTCCAAAACTACAGTGCAGAAGTACAGAGGTATGAGGTTCAGTTCTGCATACGTACTGGTCAGTGTGACCTGGTGGAATCTGAGTCCAGTTTTCTGTGATGTCCCTGAAGTAATTAAACAGAGGCTGGACTTTACCCCGCAGGTATGTCTACAGAGGGAATAGAACAGGTGATTTTCAACCAAAGTCATGAAAGAAAAACAGGTTGTGCTTTTAAATCAGCCTAAAATAAACGTACCTTCATCACACCGTAGACCTCACTCCGATCAAACATCAGGAAGAGGTAATTGAGGTTATTGATGGCGGCCTGCCATGGCATGTACTCCCTCTCCTCAGAGAGATATCTGGTGGTGCTCAGAGCCAAAGTGGTGTCGACAATCTTTGCCCTTAGAGGAATTACAAAAAGAGTTCAGAATCACTGTGACGCTACGTACACACACTGCAGATTCATACTGGATTATAATCGCTCCACAGTTATTACCGTCAGACTGTAAACGCTACACACGCTGCAGATTCATACTGGATTATAATCACGCCACAGTTATTACCGTCAGACTGTAAACACTACACACGCTGCAGATTCATACTGGATTATAATCGCTCCACAGTTATTACCGTCAGACCGTAAACGCTACACACGCTGCAGATTCATACCGGATTATAATCACTCCACAGTTATTACCGTCAGACCGTAAACGCTACACACGCTGCAGATTCATACTGGATTAATCTGACTGAGTTACAGTAGCTGTGCAGGTTAAACTGACCCTCTAGATGGGCTTTAGGTTGGAAGGTCTTACCTCGCCAGGTTGAAAGCATCATCAATAGTCTGAGCTCTGTTGATTACAGGCACGACCTGCATTAACAGCAGAACAGCACACGGCCGTTAGCACGTTTAGGACAGTGTGTAACATGATCAATAACTAATAAACATACAGACTTTATTACTGTGTGATGATCATTACCGAGTGATCTGTGGATAGCTGTGAGAGGAGACGCTGCCAGTTTTGGGAGTCGTAGTTAACCCTGTAGAATCCCGACACGCCAAGGTTGGCCAGCACCCAGTCAGTGTCTGTCTTCATCGGCTCATGAACAGCTGCGAAGGGAACGACAATCAGTCCAGAACCTGGAAATCTAAGATGGCATATGGCGTACTAATACTCAAAGGGGACTCAGTTTCTTGTGATTGAGTGTTTAAGGGTGTTTAAGTGGTGGTGATGGGAACCAGGGGTCTCCATGTTTGAAGTCAATGAGCTCTTTAGTGTGACCCATCCTACTGCCAGTGCTTGTTTATGAAGAGGACTATGTGCTGAATTGTATCCACCTGTTCATTATGGGTGTGGCTAAAACACCTGAACTCAATCATTCGGGAAGGGTGTCCACATACTTTTGGCCTATATAGTGTATCTGTCTCTGCCACAAATGTGTGTTTAAAGTACATTTTAGCCCAAAACCTTCTCAAAACCCACCCAGATCTTAAAAAGTCACTTCCGCAGATATTTCCAGATCTGTATATCTGTTATCTGTATATCTGTTTCGGTCTTACCCGTCTTCTCTAGCAGCCAGTGCTGACCCATAACAGTGCCACTCTTCATCCATGTGATAGGCACAAACCACTCATAGCTATAAAACCAGAGAGAGGGAGGAGAGGGGGGTTATGCCAGTTACACATAGGAACACAGAATGGCTAACTGCTAATGTGGCTTAATATGTATACACAGAAGGACAGTCGGGCTTTTAGATACGCAGATCTCAGCTAACGTTACAGTCCCAGGAGAAAACGTAGTGTACTTTCTTGTACTCATGATTACTGTACTGAACGTGTGCTATATTCATATACTAACTATGTACTTAGTATACTAAATACAATCATTAATGCTATTAAACATATACTTTAATAGATCTAACTGTACTTAACTGTACTATTTTGAGACACTACTGAGATTCATTTAGAGATACTTAAGTACATATTAAAGTACATTTCTAGTGCATTAAAATATACTATTTTTAGATGGGAGTGCAAATTACTATATATATACTGTATTAAATATACTGAAGTACTACTGAGGTCACAAGTGCAATACACTTGCTGATATTAAAATTATACTTATATATAAAATGTACTTCATTTTTACCTGTGGTCTAGACTTCTTCAGCTCACTAACAGAGACCTTCAGTGAGGTAGTAACCGGGCACCCATGCATGATTTACTCTTGTTTGAGTCTTTATATCCATTAAGTTATAATAATTTAGGTTTAATATGTGATACCCTACCAATCTTACAGAGACTATATATGAAATGAGTGAAAGTGAGCGGACTCGCTGCTGTTGTGCTATCAGAGCTGGCTCATGTGGCCGTGATGAAGAATGCAAGAAATCTCAAATAACCCAGGTAAAAATGAAGTATAGCACTGTGTGTATATAATATATATATATATATAATATATAATACAAATGTAATAATTACAAGTACATTTTAACTCCAGATTCTCTGAACCTGTGTATTATAATATGTACTGTAGATGGTGGGATATCTAAAGTCTAATCTATCAATCTATCAATCTATTTAATTTGTACTCTCAGATAAAAGTATTAAGTATATATTAAGAAATGTACTTTAATATGTACTTAAGTATCTCTAAGTGAATCTTAGTGGTGTCTCAAAATAGTACAGTTAAGTACAGTTAGATCTATTTAGGTACATGTTTAATAGCACTAACGATTATATTTAGTATACTAAGTATATAGTTAGTACATGAATACAGCACACTTTCAGTACAGTAATTATGAGCTTATGGAAATATACTAAGTATAATTAAATTAGGTATACTTAAGTGTACTCTTTTTCTCCTTGGATTGCAAATAATCTATGTGGGATGCTACAGCGGAAAACACCACACATCATGGTGGTGCCTTACACAGTAATGAGAACGCTTCATATGCAGAGTAATAAACATACTTGTATACAGACGGTCTGTCCGGCACTGATTCTGGGTCCACCAGGAAGTGTTTCTGGCTTATACTTCCTGTTTGGGTGTCTATGGTGACCACTGGGAAGCCCATCTGCAGAATCCAGCGATTCATGATCTCAGTCACTGTGGCTGGAAGCTTCACTGCTGGATCTGAGTCAACCACCTTCAGAAAGCATCAACACAGATTCCAGATCAGAAACAAAAACAAATAAAACACACAAACAAATACAGCACGGGATCCATAGATTGGGAAGAGGTGGTACGGTGCAGGGAATGTCTCGTTCCATGTGTGGAAAATGGCTCCAGAGCAGATGTTAATGATTGGCTAAAAGGAGTGACTGCATTTGGGCGTGCCGAAGACCATAGTGTGAAGGAAGTAGCTGAATCTGCAGGTGTGTGGAAGCGTACGCTCATACGGGTCTACCAGCAGTGGCTAAAATCCCAGTCTACAGGGAATTCTCCTCGGAATTGTCCCAGGGAAGGCATCCACCAAATCTGGCCCAACTGACCAATTCTTTGATGTAAGAGTGTCTGAACACTGATGTGGCTACATCCAGAAACTTGTTATTGGTGTTGTTGGTGCTTGTGGAGGTATGACACGCTATTAGGTACGGCTCAGTCACAGGGGGCTCATTTTTGGCCGGTGAGCTTATATCAGACGTTCAAACGATCGGATCACAGAGAAACTTACTTCCTGAATTTTCCCCCACAGGTCAGTGTACACTGTGTTGCCGTAAGCGTACTGCTTCAGGTAGGCCTGTGGAGGCAGGTAAAGACAGCATTGTAAACATGATGGAAAGCAGATCACTGAATTAGCAGGTTTGGTCATTAGTCTACACATCTACTGTATAAGCCAGGAAGTAACCTACGCTGAGTCCTGAGGCGAAGACAGGCTCCGATAGGAAGTCCGAGAGCATCCGTAACACAGCGGCCCCCTGCAGTAAACATACAACCCATATTCATCACCGCGAACCACAAAACACCAGCTCATACGTGCGGCGTGAGGGGTGGAGTGATGGGGTACCTTGCTGTAGGTGATCGTGTCAAACAGCTCATTGATTTGAGCGGGTGTGTTGATGTCCTCCTCCTGGGATGACAGCGGGTGAGATGTCGTCAGAGCATCCACTTCGAATGCTTTATGGACCTCTTCCAGCACCATCAGATCTTTCTGGAATGGAAATCGTTCAGTTTAGGGCCTGATCAATATGGAAACTGTGTCAGTGATACCGTTGCTGATTTTATATACTCAGATATTCATTCATTTTCGTTTTTTGCATGGTGTTAATTTGTAGGATGAGCTGGTACACAAGTGCTTACCAAATTCCAGGTGGGCTGAGCATAATCGGCCCCAAGGTAAGAGACGTAGCTAGCGAAACCTTCGTTCAGCCACAGATCATTCCACCATTTCATGGTCACCAGGTTTCCAAACCACTGAAACAGTTAAACATGATTTACAGATCATTTATGGGATGTCAGGTGTATTAGGGGTCAGTAGAGTTTACATAAGATGCAGTATTCCTACCATGTGTGCAAGCTCGTGAGAGATCACAACCAACACCCATTCCTGATCTCCATTGGAGGACGTCTTGGGATCGTACAGGAGAGCTGTTTCTCTGTAGGTGATCAGACCCCAGTTCTCCATGGCTCCAGCACTGAAATCAGGGAGTGCCATCTGATCTGCAAGGAGAGAGAGAGAGCGAGAGAGAGAGAGAGAGAGAGAGAGAGAGAGAGAGATTTAAAGTCACATGTGTTTAAGTGACAATACATCGTAAGGTTAGGGGTTAGTGTAAATGTAGGGGTTAGGGGGTTAGTGTAAATGTATGTGTTAGGGGGTTAGTGTAAATGTAGGGGTTAGGGGTTTAGTGTAAATGCAGGGGTTAGGGGGTTAGTGTAAATGTAGGTGTTAGGGGGTTAGTGTAAATGTAGGGGTTAGTGTAAATGTAGGGGTTAGGGGTTTAGTGTAAATGCAGGGGTTAGGGTTCAGTATAAGTGTTTCTAATAAAGTGGCCAGTGGTTGGATCCACAAGGTGGATGTTTCTAATAAAGTGGCCAGTGAGTGGAAGTACTACTTGGCTGTTCCTATTAGAGTGGGCTGTGAGCGTATCCCCCATGTATAAACCATCTAACAGTGTAATATGTTTCATTAGGGACTCGTACCTGATTTGCTCAGTGGGTATTTGGACTTGTAGTAGTTCTGAAAGAAATCCAGGACACGGGGAGTGATGCTCAGGGCATAGTCCCCCTCTCCGGCTTCAATGGCTTTTCGTCGGGCCCAGATTCGAACCTAAAATAAAGAACCACCTCACGAGTCACACGAATCAACACATGAACTTGAGCGTAAAAGTAGCTTGATGTGACCCAGAAGCACAGGACTCATCTCATCGTGCTTACCAGAATCTCTGCCTGTTCTGGGGTCCTTATGAAAGTAAAGTCGCTGACGACAAAAGCTAACAGATACGTCGACATCTTCTCACTCGGTTCAAACTTGGTCCGTAAAAGCTGTTGGCCGTTTAGGGTGATGATTTCTGTGCCTGAATCATTCAAAACAAGCGAGAAGTACAGCGTTCACTAAACCAGCTCTACAGTCATGATGCAGGAACATGTAGGATATTGACCCATTAGCCTTTAGAAATCTGGAAATGTCCCGTTACCAGACTCCATGCCGTTAGACACAGCCACGGTGTTGAGTGGATGAATGAGAGTCATGTGGAAGACGGCCTTCATCTCAGGTTCATCAAAGCACGGGAAGGCTTTCCTGGCATCAGTGGGCTGCATCTGAGTAGTGGCAACAACCCTGAAAAGCGATGGGGTCAATAGACGTTCAGTCTAGAATCAGAGTAGAGCTTTGACATTGTATAACAACACCAGACAGGACTGTAAACCCCAAAATGATCTCAGCTACAGTGTGACAGATGTGCACAGTCTAAGCAAAGATGAATTAGTATGTAGTTCATGAGATTTCAGTGAAATGGATTCGGGTCATCCTCCTCGTATTCTCCTATATTGTGACAGCAGTCGGACAGATATGACTTTAAATTCATTGAGCGTGTTTACATGCACTGAATATATCCGATCGTAATCAGATTTCTCCAGTAAGCTGATTATTCGAGTGTGTAAACAGCATACTCTGATTTCTTAGGCCTAGAAATCTGATAAAGAGTATCGGACGATCGTGATACCAGAAATAAGCAGGCAGTGTTTAACACCGCGATCACAGCAACAAAACACTTTGACCTGGACATTCAGGAAAGTACTGTTTAGAAAGACTGTCAGATGATTTTAGATGTTCCACACCATCACTGTCCAATGAAAAACATGCGTCTCAATTTTTGTCGATTTTTACTTTTGTGCATCATTTGAACACAGCAGCTGCTGTTTACACTGTGGAAAAAATTCACAGTGAATGACCCAACAGAAGTGGCCCAAAATCACTTGGACAAAACGTCTGGTTCCATTGACTTACATTAAAGTTAAATGAGGTTGTTGCCCTCTCCTGTAAAGTTACGGTTTGGAGATATTTCATTGGACATTGATGATATGTTTTAGGTTAAAATCGAGCTTCAGGATTAAACAGGTGCAGGGAAACGTCTTAGCATGGAAAGTTGATCAGGACTTTAAGGCAATACTCAAAGGCATTATTAGCATAATTTAAACATAATTTTGGACAGCTGATTGTTTTTTGGAGGACTTCATTGTGCATGACCCGCGGGATCCAGGAGCGCATGCGCCTTAGTTGGTAATGAATTGTTCTTTGGATGATTTCATTTATCTGTGCCCTAGTGACGGATATTATTGTCACATGCTAATACTAACCAGTGCTGTCCTGTCAGGTTTAGGCATTTCAGCACTTCATTGACGGGCCAATTTGAGTCAGTTCCTGACGAAAGCAAACCTTGATGATGAGGCTAACGTTTCAGGTCTGATTAAAGCTGTATTGGCATTAGACTGACTTTTCAGATGACATACATTACGTCATTACGCAGCACGTTTTAACTGATAATAAACCCTGATGCTCCTTACTTCTTCACTCCGTCCTCAACGTATTCACTTCTGTAAAAGCCGCCAAGGTCATCAGACAGCTCGCCTTGGAATTCTGTGTAGAGCCAATAAGTCTTTCCAACCTGAAGCACTCCACTGAGCTGAATCACCAAAAACTGGGTTTCCAGTTCAAGCCAGGTCATCTTAATGAGTGGAGGTTTAACACCTTCCAAACCGCTCAGCATCACATGGTGTCCTTCCGGTGTCAGAGCATAGTTCAGTTTGTAGGAATGGATGATGATCAGATCTGTTTCACTCACACACGTGAAGGCAACTCCAGAATGTCCGGTGAAAATGTACATGCCGTCAGCGTCCGGTACCAGCCGAGGCCAAAGAGTCACATTGTAATACACTGGAGACAAAGACTTCGGCAACCTGTAGTTGCTCCACACCTCAGCCTGGTTTGAAGGGTGCACTTCAGTTTTGGGCTTCACCTCAGTTCTGGGCTTCTCCTCAGCGCAGACCACTGACAGGGCACTGATGGTGACCACCGCTACAATCGCCACAATCCTCACAGGATTGCTGATGTAGATGCCTTTCCCCATGTCTGCAGGGTGAAGTGAAGTCTAAGAACAGTCTCTGTCTTATATAGTCTCTCCAGGCACATAGATCGCACAAGTTAATGAGTGATGGGAAGGTGGAGCATTTACACAATCATAAAGTCTGAGATATTCAACAAAATCTGCTGACAGATGCAAAACTGCTTGGACCACTTCCCTAATGACATCACAAATGATGATAATGACACTTATTACATAATTTCTTATGTCCAGCGGAATTATTTTAAATTGATGGGCTTTAAAAGGGCCAGTATTGTAGATTTCCCTTCCTTATTTCTTTATTATAATGTTATGTGAATATTAAAATGTGTTAATAGTAATATATTAAAAGTTGTGTTTTAGTTTATATACCAAAACTGATACAAAAGCAGTCTGCCCAGTCACACGGAGACCCGTAGAGAGATAGGTCCCTAGCAATCAGGCCGCGTTTCATTTAACCTGGATATTTTAATAATTGGGCATTTTAAGAGCTTATTTATGCATTTTACAATCAGGTCTCATGGACAGCTCTGACAATTCTATAATGTAGTAGTGCAATATTAGTCCATATTAGAGCTTCACATTTGTTAAGTCATAGCAACAGTGAGAAAACAGGGAAATTACATTGGACCTATATATATATATATATATATATATATATATATATATATATATATATACAGAATCAACCACCAATCAAAATCGTCTACCAACTGTGGGCAGCGTCCTGTGGGCAGTGTCCTGTGGGCAGCGTCCTGTGGGCAGCGTTCTGTGACCACTGATGAAGGACTAGAGGATGACCAACACTGCACTGTGCAGCAGCAGATGAGCTATCGTCTCTGACTGTACATCTACAAGGTGGAGCAGCAAGGTAGGAGTGTCTAATAGAGTGGACAGTGAGTGGACACAGTGTTTAAACACTCCAGCAGCACTGCTGTGTCTGATCCACTCACACCAGCACAACACACACTAACACCACCACCACGTCAGTGTCATCATGTCATGTACATATGAACCCTCCAGGTTTCCCCTGTAGTAGGCTTTTACACAGACGGCACCTCACTGCATGTTTAACCACAGGAACAGCTGGAGCTGCTCTGTAACGCTGATGTGGGTCACAGTGTCAGTGTTGCTGCACCAGACATGCCATATCATAAGCGAACGCTGTGGTAGTGCTCTATCTGGTGCCCCTCAACCTTTTCCAACATACAGGCTGTTTGGAAGCTGTGTTAGTGCTCAGACAGTGTTAATATAAATTGGGAGTTCTGGATAGATGCCACCAACATTTCGACCAGTTTAAACAGTTTACCTTCAGTGTCGTCTGAGTGAACAACCTAAGCTTGCCTTGAGTTTGTAAAAAACCTGCATCTGGATCCTAAAGTGTGTTTGTGAGTTAATATGTTAGCATCGCTGTCTAACAAACAAAAACTGTCTGTTTTAAGTATCGCTTACAAAATTCCAGGCATCAAAAACATAAAAAATTTAATTCTCCCTCAAATTTTCTCACTACTGTATGGCATGTTACACCAGCTTTGACCAGCAGGGGGCAGTGCTTCCTCCCTCATACCTTACTGGAACCAGGTGACTACAAAAATCCTGGGGAGCAAATTGGCTGACTGCTAACATACTTGACCAGCTTTAACCAGCAGGGCACACCTGTTTTCTGCCCCCCATACCCTTTGGGGGTCCAGGTGAGCATGCAGTTGTTAGCCGTGTAGCTCCCCAGTATTATTTTCTCACCTGGTCCTTGTTACCTGTTTGCTGCACCTCAGTAGAGGAGCATAGTTTGAAGGAACAGATCTGTAGCACTTCATTCCTGACGCTACATAGACACACTGCTATAGATGTTTAGTTGTTGCATCTTAGAGACGTGGCCTGGTTGGTTTAGTTTACGGACTCTAGTAAGCTAGTTTGCTGCCCACCTTTTTCCAGGGATCTGCAGGGATATTTTTCCACACCTCCAAAGTTCAGACCAACATAGTGTATGTGAAACGTTGTCTGGGCGAACAGAAGATGGGTGTGCTCTTTTCCACCCCATTCATTCTTAATGGGAAACTGGAATTGGAATGAAGTTCAAAACAGTGATCCATGCACACCATTCCGGATTAGACTGAACATTCCAGAACTGGAACGGTGTTGATATCTCAAAAACCGCGACAGGAAAAATAGATATCACGGTGTTGGTCATTGCACAGTCACTAATTACCTGTGATCCGTGTGTTGCATATCGATTAGCTCTGCCTGTAATATGTGTGGGCTACCTGCGACAGCTACCTGCATGGCTTTGATAGTGAGCATGTGAGTGCTGCCTGAGCGGGGGAGTTTGTCAGTTTGGCGAGTGCTGACACACATCATGCTAATGTGCAGCTGATGAATAAGGATCTTCCTGCTGGAGAACACAGAGCTCTGACCACACATCTGACCACTCAGAAACAGATCTGCAGTTCTCTACAGCTGGTGCGAGTGTTTAAAGGAGTCATTACTAACCTGTAATTGCCTCCCAACACTGCTTATTACACCCTGTAGTTTATTATTCTGTAACTACATGTAGGAGCTCCTCCTACGTTATGGAAAAGAATCTGCAGCTGCTTGTCGTTTGAATGGGAATGAATTAGACGGGATGAATTAGTCCTGCAGGGTGGTTTGGTGGGAAACGCTCTGGATCTGATGTGTTCACAGTGGTGGTGAATGGAACCAGACATCCACCTCTATTAAAGCCTCTATTTCTGATAAAGTTTTGGATTAAAATGTATTTTAATTCATTTATGGTGGAAAGGAACAACAGTACCTCTATAGTACAAAATAAAAAAACCTTGGTTCCGCTTTAGAATAAGACTACCTTTATAAAGCATTTACGAATGGTTTAAAAAGAGTTTATTAATGGTTATTAATTAGGTAATAAATGTGGTTACAACACATAATCAAGGACAAAAGTGGCCTGTTGTTAGTCTAACAGTGAACCCACATTCCTTTACACTGATAAAGCTCAAATTTTTGTTCACTTTATCCCACGTTTGCCCTTTTTATTAATGAGTTATAACTGCTTAATTAATACTTTGTAAAGTGTTTATGACCTAACTAATAAGCATTAATAACCTAATTTTAAATAATTTATAAGCCTTTTATAAAGGTAGGCTTATTCTAAAGTGGTACTGAAAACGCATTATTTCCAGGTTTTCCAGATTTCCCCATCATCAACATTCCATATAAACTCAGGAGACACGTGTAGGTTCACTGGTGGTTTAGATAGTCAATAAAGTGTCTATATGTGTGTTCTAGACATGGAGAACCCTGGTTCCCATCACCACCACTGTACAGAACATCTGAACCACCTCACACCAAACCCGCTCTGAATGATGTAATTACAGTGTTTATGAATGGTTATAGTTGAATGGTTATTAATTAGGTCATAGACACCCTAAGCTCTTTAATAAGCAGTTACAACACATAAACAAGAAGGACATCAGTGACCTGCTGTTAGTCTAACAGTGACCCCTCATTCCTTTACACTGATAAAGCTCAGATTTATGATCTTTACTTTATCTCACTGCCTTTTTTTCCATCAGTCTGCATTAACCCCGTCACCTTCAGTGCATATTCATGTTCATCATATAAAGGGACTCACTTTTGCCCTTTTTATTAATTAGTTATAACTGCTTAATTAATACTTTGTAATGTGTTTATGACCTATAAACTAATAAGCATTAATAACCTAATTTTAAATCATTTATAAGCCTTTAATAAAGGTAGCCTTATTCTAAAGTGGTACTGAAAACGTATTATTTTCAGTTTTTCCGGATTTTCCCATCATCAACATTCCATAGAACACTCAGAAGAGACATGTAGATTCAATGGTGGTTTAGATATTCAATAAAATGTGTGTGTTGTAGACATGGAGAAGCCTGGTTCCCATCACCGCCACTGTACAGAACATCTGAACCACCTCACACCAAACCTGCTCTGAATGACTTAATTACTGAGGAATCTTTGGACAGTTGGTGGAATTCCTTTTTAAAGGATTAGCAACAAGGAAATATGTATTTTATTGTGTATTTAATAACCGGTTGATGAACTGCTTTGCATTTAGACTGGGAGTCGACCGGGCATTATGAAAAGAGTAACAAACGGACACTCAGAAGCAAACACCTGGCAACCCTTAGTCAAGTAGATTTAGTCCCAATTTCTACATTTCCTACACGTTTATGCATCTGCAGATGTGTACATGAACAATACTGCATATCAACATCAACCTACAATTCCCATATGGGAGCAACCCTGGGGGATCTCATGCATCCCCCACTCGAATCCAGCCCTGTATGACAATATATCATCCAGTGTCAGAAGCCACATAAGGGAGGTATGTTCCTTTACTGATGAGGCATGCAGTTTGCACAACAGTCATCTTAGTTTGACGTTTAGACATGTGCCTATTTTCGTTGGCTGACAAATAGTGTTGCTAATATCCGCTCAGAGCCTGTAACAATGAGGACTTGCTCAACGCACCATGAATCAGCGATGGCTCATCTGAAAAACAGAAACGTATATTTCCTTCAGTTATCAAAAGACCAAACATTTTCGTCAGGAGCGCAGGGGGTTGCACTGTTGTAGGAGATTCCAGTGTTCACCAAAGAGATCAAATGCCGCTCCAGCCTACTGGAGCACACGGCGGATATGATGATACTTCCTGTACGTGGGCACCACCAGAAACAAACCGTACACTACGGTGCATATGGATGCAGTTTACCAAGCTGCCAAAGCGAGTTTCACTGCTGCTTTTGGGACACGGAAAGAGAAGTGCTGCTCTGAATTGACTTTGATCAAATGTGTACTAACAGTAACAGTGTTGGTCCTATTATACTGAGACCACCCTTCAGGTGTGCCGTAATTCATGTCCAGTAGAAATGGCCTCAAAGTACCTCGGCAACTGAACATATCAGATGTTTGAGTGTTCAGCGTGTCACTCTTTATCTTTATTACTGCTTTTGCTTACAGTGGCATGCAAAAGTTTGCGCACCCCTGCTCAAAATGCATATTTTGTACTGCATATCTCTCGTTCTCAGCCTCAGAAGTTGGTTTATCATCTCCTGCTTCTTCTCACCATCCAGATAACCCCAAACACCTTCAGTGGTGTTGAGGTTCTGGATTCTGGGGTGGTCAGTCAGCTGTTCTGAGAACACCAGCAGCTTGTTTGTTGGATGTGTGTGTCTCCTTTTCTCAGTGAGGAGCTTCTTGAACAGCTACACCTCCTTTCAGACCTCCATAGTGTTGAGGTGTCTTCTCACAGTGGATGAAGGATGGACAGGAACACCTGGGGATGTTCTCAGATCTAAAGCAGGAGTGGACTTGACGTTCTTCTCTCTCTCAGAGATGAAAGCTTTAGCTGCTGTTTATCTGATGGGGACAGTGTTGGTGGGTCTACCGGGTCTTCCAGGTGGTTGTTAGGAGACCCATTATCCCTGTGGCTTTTGAACTCCACCTTTTGTATTGACTTCACTCATCCTCACACAAGCACGTCACCCTTTTCTAATATGGAATTTCCTCAGAAATACAGACTCATTTGTACATTTGGCCATTTAGACTGGAAATGAATTAAATGAAGAGTGGTCTCTGGTTCTGCACAGCACTGTAGCTGTTATGTTCACATGGAAATGATGGACACATTTGAATCAAGTGAATTCAGCACCATATAGTTGTTTTGGTGTAGCTTCAGATGTGTTGACGTTCACGCCGACTGTGAGATGAACCACTGAAGAACCTGCTCCTTGTTCTCCTCTAGCCATTTGATTTTGGCCGTTGTCTTCTCAATGGCCTGCTGCAGCGCCTGCGTCCCAGAGCCAAAGCCAACATCGGCGTTGTCCGTTTGGAACTGCTTTAACTGTAAAACACAGCACAATTATTATACTATTATTATCATACTATTATACTTACATATGCAAACACAACCAGCTTTAACCCAACAACTAGAACCCTGGATGGAGCAACGGCTACAAAAAGGGCTTATTGTTCAAATCCACATCAGGAAAAAACCCTACAAAGTCAATAATAATAATAATTATAATAATAATGTTTATTTATAGAGCACCTTTCATACCATTGGCAGCTCAAAGTGCTTAACAGACAGTCAAGGCTCCACTCAGGAGAGTCAGGAAAATTCCCATTAGCCCAGTAGAGGTTTTAACTGGTATGCATAACTATAAATATTACATCCAAGTATACATCTGCAGTACTTTAGAGGTTAAACCAGTCAATGTAGCGATATGACCTCTAACAAAGTGTGACTGATATGACGGATAGAGTACAGAGATGACTGCCTACATCTGTCTGACTTGAGTTTAGTTTAGTTTTGGCATCTTCTCTGGGCAGAAGTTGTGTCTGCGATGAGTTGACTTATGCCGTATAGTGAAGGCACTGCAGTGTTTATTGCGCTCATGTGAATTCAGCTTTCTAAATGGTTGTTGTAGTTGTGTATGAAGGCGGACATGTTGGAATGTGTTGGACATATTGCAATATTGCGGACATGTTGGATGATGACACTGCTGTTAGGAACAGCCTATACCTTGATGTAATGACAATGTAATGACACTGCGGGACATTAATGCACTGTAAAATCTACAAGGTTCACCCTGTGTGTGTGTGTGTGTGTGTGTGTGTAGAGTCTGGGGAAGGCTGATGTTCTCTTCTGGTCTGGACCTGATGTACCTCCTGGTCTGAAACCAAATCCCATTTTAAGCAGTGGTGTAACTGTTACCATAGAGTATAGTTCCATTTCTGTACTTACTTCCGTCTCTACAACCACAATCGCCATGGATTTCAGGATACGAGAACCAGATCTTAATTGGGCAACTACATGGAGATCACAAGTACCTGATTAAGTTCAAATGAGGTGCAGAATCTGGCCGTAATGTCGCTTATTAAGTTGGAGAAAGAAAATGACCCAGCTCCATACCTGGAAACAAACAAATTGCCACGTGACCGAGTGATACGTAAATGAGCTCAGTGTACACTTTGTAAGTGTAGCGTTCAGCGCTCTTACACTTTAAACAGGTACTCCCATCTTGCTCTAACAAAGTTCCATGCCAGAGGTTGGCCAACGACATTGCCGGCAATGGATCCTATCGTGGAAGTCGCATCCTGCTTGCGAATCTTTTCAGGATCCACAGCATATTCCAGGTACCTTTATTTAAAAAAGAGAGAGACATGCAACAATAGAACTCCATAGAACTCAGTGTTTAGCAGAGTGTTTTTAAAAGTCTCCTTAGTAACACTTCCTTCCTATGAATCCTGTATTCAGTGCATTTGTAAGGTGTTATAAGGCATACATAATACATTATAATACCAGGCATAAGCTTTTATAATTACTTACAACTAGGTATAATTACATGCTTAACACTTCATAAAACAAGAGTATGCAGTTTATAACGTTAGGTTTCATAATGCACTATAATATCTGTTCATAAGAGCATTATAATGAATGAAAGAATGTTGTACTCGGTCAGCTATGGCTTATTCAGGTCTTAATAAAGCAGAGAAACTTATTCACACTGTATGTCCCGTATAACCACTGTTGCCACTCTGCATTCCGGTAGGGAGCGTTCTCCTGGATTCATCTGTCAAACCCAGATTCATCCAACAGACTGTCGGATAGTGAAGCGCGATCCATCACTCCAGAGAACGCGGTTCCACTGCTCCAGAGTCCAGTGGTGGAGCTTTACACCACTGCACACCACTCATCGTTCGGCCATAATGTTTACATAGACTGGGGAGTGAACTATATGCTGAAAACCTTCTACTATGTTTACACAGTTCATCAACTTCTTGCATGATACGGGTTCTATAGGTGATCTCTTATATAATCCTAAGTGAAGGTACACTACCTGTTAAGTAGCCAGGGCTCTTTGGTGCAGGCCAGAGCTGACCGCAGTTTGACCGCCTCAGCTGCTACAGAGGCCTTCTTAAACATCCTCCAGCCAAAGTCCCATTCCTCCACTCCTCCGGCAGCTATGGCATAGCAGTACACTGTGGACCTCAGGTTGGGATGAATCCTAATAGGCATCACATCAGATACGATTTGATTCATACACGAATACATCACGTCACATCTGCATTACGGCCTAAACTAGCATTTAACATGTTGTATTATCTGCAGTGCTGCTTAAAAGTTTGTGAACCTTTTAACATTTTGTGAATTTGTCTTCTGGGAAGGCTTTCCACAAGGTTTAGGAATGTGTTTATGGGAATAATTGACCATTCTTCCAGAAGCGCATTTGTGAGGTCAGATACTGATGTTGGACGAGAAGGCCTGGCTCTCAGTCTCCGCTCTAATTCATCCCAAAGGTGTTCTATCGGGTTGAGGTCAGGACTCTGTGCAGGCCAGTCCAGTTCTTCCACACCAAACCTGCTCATCCATGTCTTTATGGACCTTGCTTTGTGCACTGGTGTGCAGTCGGGTTGGAACAGGAAGGGGCCGTCCCCAAACTGTCCCCACAAAGTTGGGAGCATGAAGTTATCAGACAAGTACCGTTCTCCTGGCAACCACCAAACCCAGACTCGTCCATCGGATTGCCAGACAGAGAAGCGTGATTGGTCACTCCAGAGAACATGTCTCCACTGCTCTAGAGTCCAGTGGCGGCGCTTTACACCACTGCATTCCACGCTCTGCACTGCGCTTGGTGATGTAAGGCTTGGATGCAGCTGCTCGGCCATGGAGACCCATTCCATGAAGCTCTCTACACACGGTTCTTGAGCTGATCTGAAGTGCACATGAAGTTTGGAGGTGTGTAGTGATGGACTCTGCAGAAAGTTGGTGACCTCTGTGCACTATGCCCCTCAGCATCCGCTGACCCCGCTCTGTCATTGTACGTGGTCTACCACTTCGTGGCTGTCGTTCCCAATTGCTTTGTTATAATCCCACTGACACTAGGGAGAAAATTTCATGACTGGACTTGTGGCATGGGTGGCGTCCTATCACGGTACCATGCTGGAATTGACCCATTCTCTCACTACTGTCTGTAGGAGCAGTCCGCATGTCTAGGTGCCTGGTTTTATACACCGGTGGCCATGGAAGTGATTGAAACAGCTGAATTCAATGATCTGGATTTGCACGTTCATATGCGTGTGAAGGCAGACGAGCGAATACTTCTGGCAATATAGTGTATATTGCAGTTCTTCTGTCGCTAAAACTACCAGGACAGAAATGGTAACCTAGCACTTGCAGCACTGCTCACCAGACAGCTAACAACAAGCTCTTTTCTTTCAGCTGGTACAAACAGCCAACCTGGGAAACCGGCTCTTAGTGAAACGCTCTGCTGGATGGCGAGTGGTGAATGTTTAAAACCACAATGAACTTTCACTCACAAACAGAAATCAGCCTCTAATTAATTATCGATGTTGAAATTGTGTCATGCTAACATTTTAGGCCATACTGCTGAGCCCTCCCTCCACCCCTGATGGCAGCATCTTCTCAGGGTCACAGGACTTACTTATTATTATCAGGGTCCTGCATCCACTGTCTGAACCAGGCTCTGGTGAGGTCATAGCAACCAGGCACACGGGTTTTGCACGCTAGTGACAGTGCGATGATTTGAGTGAACCTAAGTGGGAGTAAGAGAGACACAGCAGATTCATGATTCCACACCTTTTGAGCGAGCGCCACTGAAAGCGCATGCTGGAAAAAGGTCGGAAAACACCATAAACACGTACTGGTTGTTGTGGTCCGGAGGCACGGTTGACCAGTTTGCGGTAATGGTTGCAAAATGATCAAACAAAGGCTTAACCTGTTTCCTGAGGTAGGCCTAGAACAAGGGAAAGGAGGAAAACACACAACTGCTGAATTGTGAACTGATTTTCCTCATTTGGTCAAACAGATCTTTATGAGGCTTGTAAACCGTACCCACCTGCATCGCTCCATAAACCTCACTGCGATCAAACACCAGGAATAATGAGTTTAGACTTCTGAGCGCCGCTTCCCATGGAATGTACTCTCTCTCCAGGGAGAGGTATTTGCTGGTTCTCAGAGCGAGAGTTATGTTAATGATGGATGCCCTGAGAAAATGTGAGACGCTTTTTCAAAGCACATTCAAAGAGAAAACATTTATACACAGGTTTTTAGGACAAGTGGGGACTTCACTTGCGATTGTTATCTCACCTCGCTAGGTTAAAGGCATCATCCAGTATTTGCGCTCTGTTGATCACTGGAATCATCTGAGCAGACAAAAGAAAAACAGGGTCGCTTTAGAGGCTTCACTGGTTTGATAGATTAGCATACAGAGTTCAGGGTATTAAGCACATGTTTTGAATCATTTGAGCTGGATTATTTCCACCTGGAGGATATTCCATAATGTGATTTATCTGGATTTGACTGTCGGATTGGAACGGCATAGTGTAGCTGCTGAAAGTTCCTACTATTAGCCCTGGGTCAAAACCTCCAGATGTTCACCCTCAGCGTTACAGCACAGGACCCACTCAATAACAATAACAGCAGGCAGCATGGCTGTCTGTTAGCAGGTATTGTTATGCTTTGAAACAGCACTACTGTTACTAAGAGAGCTCTGAATTCAGCCAATCACAAAAGCCCGTTCACTCTTCTGTCAGGCTGTAAAAAACCTCAGATTCATACTGGATCATACAGTCACTCCTCAGTTAGGCTGCAACAGCAACAGTGGACAATATAGATTCATGCTGAAATCAAAACTGAGTTATGACTGTAACGAAGATCTATGCTGGAGTATTCCACATTTCATAGGCAGACTGAAAAACTGAAAGACAACTGCAGATTTATGCTGGATTACCATCACTAAACAATTATTACCGCCGGCCTATAGGAACTACGCTCACTGAAGATTCATCCTGGATTAAATAAATTCATATTGGATCTTGTTGGTATTTGTTTCAATTAAAATGGCGCCTCAAATAAAACTGATTTAGCTACAAAATCAGCACCTTGTTATTTCAGAATGAACAATTATGTTGCTTTTCTGCTTTTGCAAACCGGGTGCTCCTGTTGTGTTTTACCTGGTGGTTGGAACTGAGTTGACTGAGGAGCCGCTCCCAGTTCTCCAGGTCATAGTTGACTCTGTAGTATCCCGAAATGTTTACGTTGGCCAAAATCCATTCTCCTCTGCTGACTTTCATGGGTTTGTGGACAGCTTGGAGGAGCAAGAACAAAATGAGATGTAAAAATGCAGAAATGATGAAACATGTGGCGAGTTACGGTTCGATGTTGAGACATACCCAGTAATGACCGGGTTTCTTTGCTATGATTCTCTCTCAGTGTTGAACCTCTGAGTCTCTCTGTTTGTGTTCTGAGGTTTAAATAAATCTCCCATTCGCTGTTTTCTGGAGCACAGCACGATCATGCACTAGCAAGATTAAGTGAAGTGTCTGTCAAGCACCAGGTGGATTAAGCTGGATTTGTTTTAACAGTGGATCCTGCATTATGTAATTTGACAAGATCTGACTGTCTGATTGGTGCAGGATAAAGGATCTGTTTTATCTCTCAAAATGTCCACAGATTAAAAGGTCAGAGTCTGGAAGTTCATGTCAGCGTTACACCACAGTACACGCTTACAACACAGTATAACACTGACAACACAGTATAACACTGACAACACAGTATAACACTGACAACACAGTATAACACTGACAACACAGTATAACACTGACAACACAGTATAACACTGACAACACACCGCACAGCCTTCTCTGTTAGCAGCTTTTACTGTTCTGTTAATGTGATTAACTACTATCACCGAGGGTACTGGATTATAATCACTCCACAATTATTACCGTCAGACTGTAAACACTACACACGCTGCAGATTCATACTGGATTATAATCACTCCACAGTTATTACCGTCAGACTGTAAACACTACACACGCTGCAGATTCATACTGGATTATAATCACTCCACAGTTATTACCATCAGACTGTAAACACTACACACGCTGCAGATTCATACTGGATTAAAATCACTCCACAGTTATTACTGTCAGACTGTAAACACTACAAATTTACATAATTCATACTGGATTAAAAGCACTCCACAAATGTTACTCTCAAGATACAGAATCTACATAGATTACAGATTCATACTGGATCATTATTGTGTTTGTTACAAAACATCTCATGGTAAAACAAACCCAGCTCAAACAGTGTTAGTAAAGGGGCAGTATGAAATACCGGATTTCTGAAGAAGCCAGAGCTGATCCTGTTCTACACCTCTCTTCATCCACTTGATTGGAACGAACCACTCATAGCTATACAGGAAAGGTTGAAACACAAACAATGACATGACGTATTCCACATCAGCTAACGACAGTTTCAGCACTAAGGTCCCTACGGTAGTGAGAAAAGCTAGCACTCCAAGAAGCATCATACTTGAATTCAGATGGTCTTTCCACCACAGAGTTTGGCTCCAGCAGGAAGTGCTTCTGGCTTACATTTCCTGTCCGGGTGTCTATGGTGACCACTGGGAAGCCCATCTGGAGAATCCAACGATTCATGATGTCATGCACGCGGTGTGGCAGCTTGAGCTGTGGGGTTTTATCTACCGCCTGGAGAACATACGTATACACCGATTAGTTCATTGGAGCTGAGCAGACGTTTACACTACTCAGCCTATACCACAGATTCACTGCCCCATGACTGCTTACCCTCTGAAGATGGTCCCAAAGGTCAGAATACACAGAGTTCCCAAACGAGAAATGATTCAGGTACGTCTGTAAGAGGGAATGTGGAAAACAGTGTTCTGTTTGATCATAAAACGAAGAAGAAAATCCACATTAACCCGTATCTTATGAAGAGTATGAACTGTAACAGTAGGGCTTACACTCAGTCCCTTGGCAAAGACTGGCTCAGTCAGGAATTCAGAGAGCATCCTTAGCACTGCAGCCCCCTATAATAACAAGCACATGCAAACCGCCCATGAGCACCATCATCCACCTCCACTTCAGCTATAGTGACCTTGACTGTAAATGAGGAGCAGCCTCAAGGAGCTCCCAAGGTACTGGACCCTGGCTGACCCTTCCACTGCTTTATCCAGTGCTAGATTGGAAACAGCAATGCTGGTAGCGTGCTCAGTGTAGAGTCTTCAGAACACCCATGACATTAAAGTGATAAAGTGATGGACATATTCTTTGGCTAAGACAAGTTTGCTTCTATGATCCATCATAATCTATTTAACATGGACAAAAATACATCACACAGATAATAAAACAGCACTAGCAGCCAAGGCCTAATTTATGTCCGTCCATTATTGTGATACTTGAGGCATGCAGTTTGCACAGTGCTGTTTGCTAACCTTCCATTACTTGCTAGCTGCCTCGTAGCTCCAGAGCTAATTCAAATATGCCTCATCTTCACAGGAGAACAGTTACAGTAGACCACTGCTGTACCTTGCTGTAAGATATGGTGTTGAACATTTGGCTGATCTCCGCTGGCTTGTTGACCTCCTCCTCTTTGCATGACAGCGGATGAGAGGAGACCAGGCTGTCTACAGCAAACGCACGGTAAATATCATAGAGTATGATCTGGTCTTTCTGTGGAAACACGAGACATCAAAAGCCCATCAGTAGTGAAAAGTAGATTTCATACAAGCAGGAAATCTGTAGACTGTGTAGATTGAAAACTGTCGATGCATTTATTTGTAAGTAGAAAATGGATTAATTTAGTTATTGTCTGGACTTGAACCTGTACATGCAGCATACATCCAGTGTAAATGTAATTCAGTATGTGCTGAGAATGATCCACCACCCACATCATACCTGCTCTGTGGTGGTCCTGTGGGGGTCCTGACCATTGAAGAACAGGGTAATACAGTATACAGATAAACAGATGGGCTACAGTCTGGACCTGTACAACTACAGAGTGTCCTATATGGTCAGTGGAGCTGATAACATGGACAGTGAGTGTAGATATAAGAAGGTGGTGGACCTAATGAAGTGGCCAGTGGGTGTGTCCATATATATATATATTATTTATGATCAAAAGTTGATGCCAAGGAAACCATTTAACCACTGTGGCAGGAGAATCAGTAGATAAGCTAATACTGTGTGCTGGAAAAAACGATCTAGACCAGCACAGTCAGTCAACGGCAAAAGCAGCATATGTTGGGTTTTGATGCTGGTGTGCTGGTCACATCAGTACAGACCAGCTTAAACCATCATGGGATGCATGTTGATCCATGTCCAGGGAGTTCAATATGAGTTAAAAGTGGGCAGGTCATCATCCACCTTTGCTTGTCAAAGGAACAGTGAGAACATCAACCACCACAGTTAGCCTAGCCAATCTTCAGCAAACTTCTCAGGCACGTCTGAGGCACTCGTATTTTGTAGTAGCTAAGTAACCTACATTAACCTACAGTAACCTTCTCACTCAGTGTGGCCCTGAGTAGGCAGTTTATTACTCAGTACATAGTATTACAATAGTATTATACCTATAGCATAATACCTGCTCTGTGGTGGTCCTGTGGGGGTCCTGACCATTGAAGAACAGGGTAATACAGTATACAGAGAAACAGATGTACTACAGTCTGGAACTGTAGGTCTACAGAGTGTCCTATATGGTCAGTGGAGCTGATAACATGGACAGTGGGTGTAGATAAGAAGGTGGAGCTAAGTCCACTGTGGCCCTGAGTAGGCAGTTTATTACTTGCAGTATTATACTCCTGGGCCTTGACTACAATTGTCAGTAGGTTGCTAGGCTAGGCTGTAGCGTAGAATACACTTTCAGCATGTACACCAAGTTAAACGTCTCACATAATAAGATATATATCTATAATGTAGTTTCCAAATATAAGCAAAACTGACACCTAAATTATACCACTGTTTCCCTGAATAGTTGATGACTTTCCGTGAAGCAGCATAATAAGTATTTGAGCGGTGGAATACTGGCACATGGAGCAGTTAATCAAGTACCCATGCACATCCTTGGTCATTATTATCTGGTCAGAGAGCTACGTCCTCTAAGGGTTCGTCACAAATGGACTTGGAGCACTTCGAAACGGGAATCTCCCGTAAGACGTTCTTACGATGTTCCAAGTTGGCTCTGCGTAGTCTGCACCCAGGTACTCCACATACGAGGCGAATCCTTCGTTCAGCCACAGATCGTTCCACCACTTCAGAGTCACCAGATTTCCAAACCACTGGAGGTCATAAACCACATCAACCGTAACAGGATGTCAGTCAAACATATATAGTAAGTGTAGTAATAATAACACCCCATATTTAATAGACTGTTACGTACCATATGAGCAAGCTCATGAGAAACCACAGTCACAATTCTCTGTTTATTGCCATTGGCGGAGGTTTTGGGGTCGTATAGCAGAGCTGTCTCCCTGTATGTGACGAGGCCCCAGTTTTCCATGGCTCCAGCATGGAAGTCAGGCAGTGCAATCTGGTCTACAAAAGAAGGTCCAGAACGGTTCGCTCTGATAAGAGTACTATTTAGGTGAGGCCCATCTTTCTCTGAGCAGAGTTTAGGGCCATTTTTGCTATTTGTCATCCACATTTAACCTGTCTGTGAAGTGAAACACCCACATACACACACAAGTGAACACACACACACACTACACGGAGTGGTGGGCAGCCCTATCCACAGTGCCCGGGGAGGAGTTGGGGGTTAGGTGCCTTGCTCAAGGGCACTTCAGTCGTTACTGTCGGCTCAGGGAATTAAACCGGTGACCCTCCAGTCGCGAGACTGGCTCCCTAACCTAGAATACGCCTAGCAATCACCACACCTCAGATAAATCATATAGGCTACGATACTGGTTCTGCGCAAAGCTATTTCAGAAACTGTAATATTTGGTGTTTTTGAGGGTTAAACGTGCCTGACTTGGAGAGTGGATAGGGAGTGCTGTAATACTTCTCAAAGAACTCCAGGATCGGCTGGGTGATGCTGAGGGCGTAGTCTCCCTGCCCTTCTGCTATGGCTTTTTGTCGTGCCCATATACGAACCTTCCAGAAAAGGGAGCAATGTAAGAAACAGTTCAGCACAAAAATCACATGTACACAGTCAAATGTTTAGACACAGCAGTCCACCTTAAAAACTACCGAAATGGACCTTTACAGGAGGATGAACCAGCTGTCTTAACCTGCAGTGGAGCTGATAGAACAAGGTTTATTACTAAGCAGGTTTGGAGCAATTCTATTGGTCGGTCCCTCATGAATATTCACTAAACTGAAAGGAGAACTAGAGCTTTTACACTGTGCAGAAAAAGAGATCAAAGTTTTTACACCACTAAATATATATTAGAGGTGGAGATATGGAGAAATATCATACTGTGGTCCATCAAGAGGATATGTGGGGTATCAGGGTATGTACTGGTTCAGACTCTCATCAGTTGGAGCTGTTCAGCGTACGACTGTAGAGTCTTTAAGATCACCAACACCATCCATTTAGAGGGGTGTGTCTAAACATTTGACTGGTACTGTATACTGTTTTCCAGTTGCTAGTAGTAGTCTAATTTTAGTTCTTTAGTTTTGTTCCAAAGCTGCAAGGCTAATGTAACTACAGGACTAAGCTTTATATAAACTTAGTGGTGATGATAGGAACCGGATGTCTAAACTGTCTGATGCCTCTCAAAGCTGTCCTGCAGAAAGGAAGTAGCACAAAGAGGTTCTATTTGTGTTGTAAACATTGTGAGCATTGGTTCTTATCACCAGTGTGGGTTTCTCAATATATAAGACCACTCGAATGACGTTGTTGGAATTCCCTTTAATGGATGCTTACACCATACCAATTAGCATCTTACAAGCTCCATGCCTAAACCATCACACATTTGCCCTAAACCTCGTCAAGTTACGTCTTTTCAGATGGACTTGCTTCTGTGGCCTCTGCCACTGTTTCTTCTACAGCTATCTGTTTTTAGATATCTATATCTATACAGTGTCATAAAGGTGTAAATTACTAGAGATAACAGTGTCATACAGTGTCAACGAGAGCCTGCTTAACAACTTCAAGGTGGCATGATATAACGTGGAGCTGGCGCAAAGACATTTTACTTACTGTAAGTTTCCACTAAGACCTTATAGGAAAGTCTGTCCACCTGGCAAGAGACCTTGTTTCCATCTTTATAATGTCTTTGGTTTCAGTGTTTTCTTAGCTTCCTTGAGTCTAATAGCTCTGGCCCAAACTAACAGACGTCCAGTCCAGAACTAACAGAAACTAAAGAAGCTACATTAGCCTCGTAGCTCAAGTCCAAACTTAGCAGCTGTAGTCCAAACTAAAGAAGCTACATTAACCTCATAACTCGAATCAAACCTTTGGGCTTGAGTCCAGAATTAGTATCTGTAGTTCAAACTAAAGAAGCTACGTTAGCCTTGTAGCTGGAGTCCAAACTTAGTAGCTGTAGTCCAAACTAAAGAAGCTACATTAACCTCATAACTCGAATCAAACCTTTGGGCTTGAGTCCAGAATTAGTATCTGTAGTTCAAACTAAAGAAGCTACATTAGCCTTGTAGCTGGAGTCCAAACTTAGTAGCTGTAGTCCAAATTAAAGAAGCTATGTTAGCCTTGTAGCTAAAGTCCAAACTTAATCGCTCGAGTCTAAACAAAACAAGCTGCATTAGCTTCATAGCTTGTTGCCCCTGCTAGAAAAAACAGCACAGATCATCATATGTTATGTTTGGGATGCTGGTTAGCAGCAATGGAAGTTAAGTGGGGAAATTAATAAGCTGATCACCACCTGATGTTTTGATGTTGGTATACTGGTCAACCAGCATAAACCAGAGGTGAGTAGTAACTAGTTCCATTTACTCCAGTACATGTAGTTCAGTCCAGAACTACTGGGTATGTATCTCCTGAGTATGTACTCCAGTATATCAGTGAGTACAGGAATCTACTATATACTCACTTACATCTCACACCCTCATATTTAACTACTCATTTTTAGTGTTTCATTTTATTCTGTTTTGCTGTTGACATCATCTGTACTGCTCTGTGATTGGTCACATTCCTGACTTTGGAACAAACTTTTAGACCAGAATTGGAAAACTGAGCCGCACAGACTTCAGCTCCTGAGCTGATAGATGCTGGATATACTAAGAAGCTCCACTGCAGTTCTAGACGTTAGCTGGTACTTCAGTAGTCTTTCTGATCTGATACTTTTGTACTTTTACTTAAGTTACTTTTCATGATGGTACTTTTACTGGTGTCAGTATTTTACCCAAATATCAATGTATTGGTTGTTGATTTAGGCTACTCTGGCCAGGACATTAGCTCAGTAGCTTCAGTCGATAATAAAGAAGGAACTGTGAGACACCAAACATGTCTTGGCTGATTGATTACAGTTGGGGTAAAATATCAGATCAATCCACACAACTTGCAGATATATATAAACAACAAAAACTTACCATCAGATCCTTGTTGTCTTTCTGTTTCCTGACGTTAGTAAAGTCACTGACAATGAACGCAACAAGGTACGTAGACATCTTCTTTGTGGGTTCAAATCTGGTCTTGATGACCTCGATTCCATCCATCTGAAGCCTTTCTGTACCTGAAGGGAACAACATTCTGAGATGTGGAACGCCAAGCTTTACCAGCGAGCCAGTGTAAGCCTCTGACAGAGGTTGTGTTTGATGTAACAGCAGCGGGTCTCTCACCGATCTCTTTGCTGTTAGAGAGGGCAGCCGTTCCTGGCTCATGAATGAGCGTGATGTGAAATATGGCCTTCATGGCTGGTTCATCAAAACAAGGAAACGCTTTCCTGGCGTAAGTGGCTTGCATTTGAGTGATGGCGACAACCCTGAAAAGTAAGACAGATCAAATGAGAGGGCGCCGTAAAAGGAGCTACCAGTCTCCGGTAATGGAGGGCACAGTGGAGACATGCAGTCATAATGTCAAATTGGAGATAGTACCTCCCTGTGATGGACTGGTGACCTGCCCAGGGTGTTTCCTGCCTTCTGCCCACTGAGCACTGGCATAGGCTCCAGCACCCTCCCCACCCCGACCTCTATGTGGTACTGAACTGCAGTTTTTCAGGATTTCTGTGTTCAGGATTTTATGGATGGGCTTGATGACACATGGGAGCCATACTTAGCATGACCCCTCCCCTAACACCAAAACGTTCTAGGAAAACTAGAGCACATTAGGATCAGTGGTTCTCCTGCTCAATTGCCAGTTACTACACCTATTAGCGTCTACCATTTGCTCGCTGGCTATGCCTTTGCGTTTGCTAGCTATGCCTTTGTCCTGCAAATGCATCTTCCCTGGATGCCGGAATGTGCAGAACAGCTGAGTTGTTCTCTACGGCGCTTTCTTCACTAACTTCAGGTAAGCTATGGTGCTGTCTGCTACATCGGCCAGCCTGACTCGTTCATCTCTTTCATTGTAGGTACATTATTACGACCTCCTCCACCGTCATCATGTTTGTTGTCAGAAACTTTTGACTCTGGATCTCACGCTCTAGAGGACGTATTGCTTGATATGCATGCCAGAGTAAAGGGCGTATGGAAGTGTAAGGGCAGTGACGTTACATTGTTTAATACATAAAGGGAGCATTAATGAGGCTTTGGATTCACTAACTCAGCTAAGCTAAGGGACTATCGGTTATACCAGCTAGCGTGCCAAACTCCCCCCTTAGTGCTGGCTCCCAGGATCTATTGAACCCGTTAAGAGCGGGCAGTTCTGTATCTGGATGTAGCAGAAGTCAGCAGACAACGTCTAGAAACAACATGGCGGAACCTGCTCTTTGCTCAGCAGACCACTGATGGGTCATTTTGCTGCTGCTTTCAGTGTCTTCAATCATTCTCTTGTTTTTTTGGAGAATGGTGGTGTCAACAACTTTTGCGGTGGTGGCAGCACCACACCCGTTTGCCACTTGCATCATGGGTTCCATGGTTCCAGACCAATGAGTTCATGGGGCAATTTTGTCACAGCATCAATTTTGCTGGCCGCCAACCATTTTTGCAGTGGAAAAGAACAAAACGGATTTTGGCACCGGCACCGGGTAGGTTGAAAAGAACTACTAGTGCTGCAGCAGGTCAGTGCCTGACATTTTACGCTGCCAGCCCTGGCTATAGTTTCAGTGCCTTCCGCAGACACGCCCCAGCGTTTCAGAGCATAGAATACTGTTTATTTGTTCACCATTTGAAACTTAATTTTTACACAGTTGGCCATTTTATATGTTCACATGTGGCTGGCTGGTTAATAAGAAATTTTTTGTGGTGTGACAAACTCAGAACACACTGTTACTGCTTTACACCGACTTTAATACAACCTACGAGGCTTGCTGGGTCTCATATATCCTCTCAACAGCTGCATGTAGAGCCTAAATTGTGTCTGAACGTTTGATCTAAACCTGAATATAACCCAAGAGCATTATCCCTCTTTAGAACTTTATCCCTCCAGGACTCGAGTTGGATACCCCTGTTAGTAAGGCTACGTTCACACAGCAGGTAAAAGTGGCCCAAATCCGAACTTCTTCATCATACACTATATGGCCAAAAGTATTCACTCACCCATCCAAATCATTGAATTCAGGTGATCCAATCACTTCCATGGCCACAGGTGTATAAAACCAAGCACCTAGACATGCAGACTGCTCCTACAGACATTAGTGTGAGAATGGGTCGCTCTCAGGAGCTCAGTGAATTCCAGTGTGGTACCGTGATAGGATGCCACCTGTGTAACAAGTCCAGTCGTGAAATTTCCTCCCTACTAAATATTCCACAGTCGACTGTCAGTGGGATTATAACACAGTGGAAGTGATTGGGAACGACAGCAACTCAGCCACCAAGTGGTAGACCACGTACAATGACAGAGCGGGGTCAGCGGATGCTGAGGGGCATAGTGCACAGAGGTCACCAACTTTCTGCAGAGTCCATCACTACAGACCTCCAAACTTCATGTGGGCTTCAGATCAGCTCAAGAACAGGGTGTAGAGAGCTTCATGGAATGGGTTTCCATAAATTTCCACAAATGCGCTTCTGGAAGAATGATCAAAAATTCCCATAAACACATTCCTAGACCTTGTGGAAAGCCTTCCCAGAAGAGTTGAAGCTGTTCATCATACTAAACCCTATGGATTAAGAATGAGATGTGACTCAAGTTCATATGTGTGTGTGAAGGCAGACGAGCGAGTACTTTTGGCAGTATAGTGACACAGGTGTGTGTGTGGCAGTGTGACCGGCAAAAACACACAGAATCTAAAATTTATAATTTCCGATTTGGGCCCTTTTAATATGTGGTACTGAAATCCGATACATAGCCGATATGCAGTAGTCTGACTTGTCCAGCGTGAACAGCCAGGTCGGAATTCATGTGACTTTTACGTCAATCCAGCTCGACATTCGTCCTAGTTTCATCCTGCAGAGACCTCATAAACATTCCGGCTGATGTTTCTGTACCGGTAAAATGAAAGCACTTCCCAACCATTCCTTGTTCAAATAGAGTTTGGAAGAAGTGGCTGAACGTGACGCAAACAAGGAACATCAAAGAAACTATTGACCACAACCAAATGACGATCATGATCTCAGTGATAAGCTCAGCGTACGTCATTGGAGCTTTCTGTAATGCTGGGGAACGTGAAGCTGAAACCAGGAGTGGACCTGCGTCCGTCAGCCGTCAGTGTTCACCTCTGGGATGAGTTACGTACAGCGTTGTCCATTTGCGCATGTGGGTCAGTTTAGGAGCTGATCTGTTCGGATTGATGTCGGATATACATCACATTTAATAGACAGTGTGAACAGCCTAACAAGGAAATCGGATTTGGTGAGAGAATCAGATTTGAGCCACTTTTTTCCAGCTGTGTGAACGGAGCCAAAGAGATGCCAAAGCCGTTTCAGGTTTGGTGTCGGAAAGGACACACTCGGAGGGCTCAGCAGGACGGAGCATGTATTTAATGCACCGGGTTTTTGACATCATTAGTGAAGTATTTGTTGATCTGGTTTCTGCTTCTGCTATTTCATAACACTGTTCGGGTTTCTCATATCTTCTTATTCTCTCCCACCTTCGAGAGATCTTGGCCTGGGTTCACCCCATTTCAGCTTGACTCCCTAGATTGTCACTCCCTAATATCGTTATCCGTAAGTGCTCTTATGGTTTCTTATTCTTGTGTGTTTCTTCTTGACGTCTATTTGTGATGTTTATGTGGGTTTGGTGCCAAAAAGAGTCTTCATTTATTTTTACACAGCCCGTTTCCAAACTCTCTTTAACACCCTGGTGGGTTTTTTGTTTCTTATCATTTCAAAGGAATTCAAAATGTGCTGTTTTGCAGCTATGTTTGCACATATGGCAGAAAACAAAGGAAAAATCCTCTTCAGAACTGAGGAATATTTGGTTCTCTGGGATATGAGCACACGGGTCACTTGGTAGAACCTGGCAGAGGTGTCCTTAGAGCCACCATTTGGAGAAAAAGATGCAAGGCACTAACATCAGGCACATTCATTACTCTCTCTCTCTGGTTTGTGATGTTCAGGGGTGCGTTTCCTGTACAACGATGGAGTCTAGCACCGAACAACCATGGTACGATGCATCGATGGTATGACCATGTCCCAAAACTGTCCTACCTTGTTTGTACCACAGTAGGTTCAACCACATTGGTTTGAACCAACATAGTTCCAACCACCATGTTTCCAAATGTGTTCAGTCTGACTTTCACAACGGGAAACATGTAAAAATCACAAACCTGGTAATATAATACCACAATATGAAAATCAATATATATAATTAATGTATAATTTAGGCTATTCATATATATTCGCATTGTAATCGTATAACTTTCAACCACCGCTACCAATCATAGTAATACAATCAAGAATTAGGCATTTAAAATAATGATCCGTTTTTTTTTGTTTTTTTATTCGTAAAGACCCCGAAAGCTCTCAGTGAGTAAGAGTCAATAAAGGACTGTAAAGTTTTTTACGGTGTCTTTTATGATCTATGCTTGTAGTAACTTGAGGCCATCTTTTTTCGTAGGCCTAGGCTAAAGTTACTCAGCTGACCCACATGAGTTATAGTGATTTGATAAATGCAACTATAGCCATAAACACACAAACATATCAGAACATACATTCAAACTACATCCTTACAGCATTTGATGTTCTAAATGTTTATACCAGAAGACTGATTATTTTAGCTTACTGACATGCCTCCTTCTACTGCGCCCTGCGACATCGATGGCGTAGTCACCAGGAACTAAGCTCCTAACCCGCAGGTCTACAGCTGTAATTTCAACTACACAACTCAACCACAGTTTTTGAGAATGTTTTGTGGGACTATGGTTTTGGGAAACACCAGTGTCGCTTAATGATGGTTCGGACTATGTAAGTTACCAATGTCGTTACCTCCGTAGTTCCAAACAAGGTTTTGGGAAACACTTGCATCGCAGCTGTATTGTTCCAACTATGTAAGTTGCTAACGTAGTTGTGTGTTTGTAATAAAGACTATCTTGATGACATCTTATTCGTAGACCTAGGCTAACGTTACACCCACACATGAGTTACAGCGATTTGATAAATGCAACCATACATTATATTAGGACATACATTAAAAACTACACATTTACAGCATTTGATGTTCTAAATGTTCATACCTGAAGACTGATGTAAATTAGTTTAGCTTACTGACATGTCTCCTTCTACTGCGTCCTGCATCATCGATGGCGTAGAAACCAGGAACTAAGCTTCTAACCGAAGGTCTGCGGCTGTATTTCCAGTGTGTGTGAACATTCGGTAGAACGATGGTTTTGGGAAACACCTGTGTTGTTTAACGATGGTTTGGACTATGTAAGTTACCAATGTAGTTACCTCCGTAGTTACAACCATGGTTTTGGGAAACACTTGCGTCACAGCTGTATCATTCCAACTATGTAAGCTGCTAACGTAGTTAGCAACTAGGGTATTGTGAAACGCACCCCAGGTTGGGATAGCATTTTTCAGGGCTACATTGGTGTTCAGATTATAAATGTAGGGTGAAGCATGACACTCTCTAACGGTGTTTGGGTTCAGGTGAACATAAAACAGGCCCTGCTTGAACTCTAAGCCCTATTACTGGTAAATAATCAAGTCCCAGTAATGCAATGCACCCCTGGTCAGGAGCTCCAGAAGATTGGTGGTTCTGATTAGATGATATGACTAACCTGGAAGAAGGCGGATGCATGAAAAGGAGATATTAAGTGTACTCACTTTTGCAGAGTGAAATACTTTCCAAAGACTTCTTACTTTTTTACGCCATCCTCTTTATATTCGCTCCGGTAGAATCCCTCCAGGTCATCCGCCAGCTCTCCTTTGAACTCCGTATAAAGCCAGTAGGCTTTTCCCGGCTTTAGCGTCCCCTTTAGCTGAACCACCAAGTATTGCGTTTCCACTTGGAGCCAGGTTTTCCTTATGGCTGGAGCGGTTGCACCGTGCATGCCTGTTAGCTTTGCGTGTTGTCTGTCGAACAGAGTCAAGTTGAGCTTGTGGCAGTGAATTATGATTAAGTCTGTCTCCTTCTCACACGTGAACGCTACTCCAGAAGTGCCGGTGAAGGTGTACAGGCCCTGCGCATCCATGGTTAGCCTAGGCCACAGAGTTATATTGTAAAACTGCGGCTTTAGGGTGTCGGGAAGTCTGTACTTGTCCCAAGGTTCATTCGATGGTGGTGCTGTGGGTGTCACATGCGATGTCTTCTCATCAGTAACTGGAAGTGAGTTTTTGGCCTTTTCTTTGGAGTAAACTATAGACAGCGCTACAATGGTGACTGCAGCCACAGCAGCTAGCAGCGCGGCTGCTATGGCTAGGTTCTTGCTGATGTACAGGCCTTTTCCCATGACTGGACAAAAGCGTGGGACAGTTTCAGGCAAGGCTGTTCTCCTCCTCTTTGCGCTAACAAGGTGATTCTGACATAACACAGCTGGAGGGAAAAAGAAGTTCAGAATTAGCATCCCAACTCTTCACTAACAGTGCTTGCAAGATAAATATTATGCAGGTTGTATCTATCGTTGCCAGACGTCCGGTTTTAGGCCGGACAGTCCGGTTTTTCAACTCCCAGTCCTCCGT
>CM067489.1:329050-350516 GCA_034552555.1 Semaprochilodus insignis
GAGGACAAATTCCACTGTGTGCAGCACAAATGGCAGGAAATGACTCAAAAAACTCTTACTCAGAGAATGATTGGCCTCACCTGACATTTGGTCAGTGGATGGTGAATGTTTATTTACACCACTGTGCTGGAAACCAGAAGTAACTGACCAGGTTCTAGCTTTGTCCCTTGTAACACTGCAGCCAAGTCCGACACGATAAGACACTTACCTACCTGACCTTGTTCTCAGAAGTGATGCTAAACCCTTGGAGAGCTGCTTATCGATATTAGCGATGATAATAAACATTGAATGAATCAAAGTCCTGATTTGTTTTAGGATCCAGTTCAGTTCCGTGAACTAAGGGTGTTGAGTGAGTACAGCACAGCTGAATCTGACCACACACACAGGTCAAGTCACAGATGTCTAAACCGCTTTATGTGGTGGAAGTGTTGGGGTGGGTGATCTGGGCAAAAGTTCATCTCACAGATGCTCTTGTTTGGGGGAAAAAATCCCTTTGGTCTCGTGAGGGGGCATCGAAAACATTATCATCGCTACAGAGCCGGCTGGAACAACATGCGTTATCTTTTATTGCCCGGAAGATAAGGATAGAAGTCGTAATTGTATATCTACGGAAGGCCGTCATGATGGTCACAGTTCCTCTCGGATATTTTAATAGACGTTGGTGTTGTGTTTGTGTTGGCCTTCGCTGATCATGGCCTCTTGTACATGGTAATATCACTGCTGATTGCACAAGGCCTTCGCATTGCCTTAGACAGTGCACTCTTAAGGTTCCTCAGTGGTTCCTATATGGAAATTTGGTTCTATCGAGGAAAGATGAACTTTGATTGATTGATGTAGAACCATTGTGTCATGTGCAGGTTCTTTGAGCTTTAAAGTCAGTGTCAATCACAAACCAGAGCACGTTTCTTCCTTAACGTGACACGTCTCTGAGTGAAACTGGATATTCAGAGAGGAAATAATTACGACTGGAACAGTTTTATCCACCGGGATATGATTGGATCATTAAAGCGGCTATTGCGAAATGAACACGGATTGAAATGCTAGTCGACAGTCAGACAAGGAGGATGCCTTGTCTTGTGCAACTCCTTCAGCACCCACATTGGAGCAAGGGGACGCTGCCTGAGCAGGAGGCACAGGAGGGAGGGAAAACATGCTGTGATATTATTGGTTAATATAATGTCACAGCTAAGTATTACAAGTGTTTGGATATGAGGGCTCTTGTCTGGGAGTTGCCACCATCCAAGCATTAGGGATGTGACAGTCCATCGATCTGCTTACTGCAGGAACTGGTGTCATCAGTGCGATGCATGCAGTGTGGCATGAGGGGTAGAAACCACTCCACAATGCTTGTTGTTTCACACTGGACACGACATACGCACGTTTGTGTGCATTTTCAAGAACTACAAACGTCTGTATTGTCTGTTTATTGCATTAATCAACTTTATGGAGATGATAGAAGGAGATCAACAGTAAACCTAGAAAAGTTACATGCACAGCTTAAGCTTTTTGCTAGCTGGTTGCTGAGGTGTTGCGGAAATGAATGGGAGTCTATGGGGGAACGAGGGATGAATACACGACACATAGAGGCGTGCGGGTCAGTATGGCTGTGGATTAGAGTTTGGGGATCTGCCCTGAGCGAGTACATGTAGTTTGGTGTCTGGAGGTTAACGGAAACAATAGGGTTTGAATGGGGGTGAAAATGAATGGTACTCTATGGGAGGAACGAGTGATGGAGAGATAGAGACAAACAGACGAGTATGGGTCAGACCAACGTTGAATTTGTGGTCAGGGCTCTGTGATTTACACCCCTACTAAGTGAGTCAGATCCCTAGTGATGCTGGAAGTCCCCGTCCCATCACTCACCACTCTGTCTGTTAGCTGATGTATTGGTATTACTGGTATTAGTGTTCTCCTCCAAGCATGTTTAAAAACATGCAGTGGCTGGTGTCACAAATCTCAGAGGAGACTTTTTCTAGCCTTTACTTCCCTTTGCTCCCCCAACTTGGTAGCATCTTGGGATAGACCTGGCTAGTGAACATGACTAAACAAGACTGAACTAAGGGAAAGGATGACATGATTTCATGAGTTCAAAGACAACCAAAAGAAAATGGGACTCCTAACAACCACCTGGAAGAAAAACTCTGTCCCCATCAGATAAACAGCACTTAAAGCTTTCATCTCTGAGAGAGAGGAGAACATCAAGCTCCACTCCAGCTTCAGATCTGAGAACATCCACAGGTGTGTCAGTCCATCCTTCCACTGTGAGAAGACACCTCAACACTATGGAGGTCTGAAAGGAGGTGTAGCTGTTCAAGAAGCTCCTTACTGAGGAAAGGAGACACACATCCAACAAAGGAGCTGCTGGTGTTCTCAGAACAATGGACTGACCACCCCAGAGTCCAGAACCTCAACACCACTGAACAAGTTTGGGGTTATTTGAATGATAAGCAGAAGCAGAAGACACTGAACCAGCTTCTAAGACTGACCTTTGGAGGCGTGTCACTCTGAGGGACTGAAAGTGAGTCTCCTGAAAAGGTGAAGAGTGGATACACTGCACACTCAAACACATGTGTGCCAACTTCTAAGACTGACCTTAGGGTTTGAATGGGGGTGAAAATGAATGGGACTCTAGGGGAGGAACAAGGGATGGAGAGAAAGAGATAAACAGGCGAGTGTGGGTCCGGCCAACCTTGAATTTGTGCTCAGGGTTCTGTTATTTACACCCCTCCTAATGAGTCAGATCCCTTGTGATTCAGAAAGTCCAGAAGAGCATAATTGTCTTCTCTTTCTGGCTGGGAATGTTGGACCTCCCCGACCCCGCCCCACACTCACCACCATGCTTACTGCAGTGGCTGCCTGTTAGCTGATGTACTGACATTTGGTATTACACTGGAGTTCAAAGACAGCCAAAGAAAATGAATGGACCTCCTAACAACCACCTGGAAGACCTGGTAGACCACCAACACTGTCCCCATCAGATAAACAGCACCTTCATCTCTGAGAGAGAGGAGAATATCAAGCTCCACTCCTGCTTCAGATCTGAGAACATCCCCAGGTGTCTCTGTCCATCCTTCTTCCACTGTGAGAAGACACCTCAACACTATGGAGGTCTGAAAGGAGGTGTAGCTGTTCAAGAAGCTCCTCACTGAGAAAAGGAGACACACACCTCCAACAAAGGAGCTGCTGGTGTTCTCAGAGCAATGGACTGACCACGCCAGAGTCCAGTGGCGTGGTCTCTCTGTGGCGTGTCTCTCTGAGGGTCTGAAAGTGAGTCTCCTGAGAAGAATGAAAGCTGGAATGAAGGTGAAGAGTGGACCCACTGAACACACCAACACTTGATAGTGTATATTCTGCCTTTTGCCCAATAGAACTTCCACTTATTGGCCATTTTGACTGGAACTGTAGTAAGTGGAAGGTGGTCTCCAGCTCATGCATAGTATCTCATGACCACCTGCAAGTCATGTGAGGTACATGAAGGTAAGTAAGCACATATCTCAGGGTCTTTCAGCAGCTCTCCACAGTGAACACTGACAATCATTCCTGAGACGGGAAGGGTTCAGGCTGACATCCCACCCATCCACCATATGCCAGATCAATTTACAGCAGAAAAGTAGAAGCATACATGCATGTGTGGAAACCACACTTTCTCCGTCCCAGCAAAGTGCAGGAGGCAGCACAAAGACAGCTAACGACAGCAGAGCACAGAAAGTAGAGCAGTACGTACCAGGTGCCCGTGTAGAAACAAGCCTCCGCTGAACACAGAGGTGCAGACTGAGTTGAAATGATGGAGTTGATGAGAAAAACACTCTCCCTCTCTCTCTCTCTCTCTCTCTCTCTCTCCACATCTGGGTGAAAGGGGGAGGAGGAAGAGGTGGTGGCAGCGTATTCAGATCTTTACGCTCGCACACATTTTTCCTGTCAATTTCTATGAACCACGGCTGTAATTTGACTGGGGTTGGTGTGGGGGCAGGGAGTCAGAGGAATGCGCTCGCTGAGATAGAGCTTTAGCCCTTCAGACCGCACATACACATGAAGTCAACACGCTAGCTAGCACAGAAACCAGAAACAGGAGGCACGCCGCGCTGCCAGATTGATGTTAAACACGTCACAATCTCGGTCATCTGAGGTTTCTTCTGTGTCCCCTGTTTGCCTCGTGCATGAGCGAATGAGGTTGCACTGAGCTCATTCCACATACCTCATGCGACAAAATCTCTCAATGCGTTCGCAAAGCATGAACCTGCTGACCACATTTGCTGAAGGCCTCCACAAAAAAAGACCACAAGTGGAATAACTGTTATTCACAAGCCGCACGGGTTTCAGGAACCTGTCTAATCCAGCTTCTCACCTGGGAGACATGCAAAAGACCGGTTAGCCGTAGGACCAGTAGTGCTGCTGAATGTGTTGTAGTTTGGTAGAAGCTGATTTACAAGGTTCCATTACTTGTCAGCTACATAAGTTCCAGTGCTGAGAAGCAGACTCGAGTCACTAAACCCGTCCTGGGCGATCGACTGCCAGGCAAACTGAACCGATAATCAGAGAATGGACCGTTGGAGAGATGTTGACTACTTCAGCCCGAAACTGGTAAACGGGTCAGTAGATGCACCTTCATAAGGCAATCGAAACCTTCCGGGAACCTACATCTGAGCTTACTGTCTAATGAAGTTGACTTTGTTCCTCCGGGCCTCAGTATGTGCAGGAGTATGTACTCCTCTCCAGGTACACTGGACGGTCCTTTCTTCAGTAACTCCTCCGTAAGCATGCCCCTGACCAATCACATCTTCCATTCACATTACCTTCCGTCTGTACTTCTGTTCGTCCATTCATCCGCACATAGCTTTGTCTGTCTGTTTGTTTATCTATCAGTATGTTTTTGTTTGTTTGACTTCTTTTGTCTGTCTGTATGTGTTTTTCTGTACATCTGTTAATCCACTCATTCGCATGTTGCGTCTTTTGTCTGTTGGTCCATGTGTACATCTGTTTGTGCGTTGTTTTGTTTGTTTGTCCCTCTGTATGTCTGTTTGTTCGTACATTGCTTAGTCTGACTGTCCATCTGTACGTCTGCCTGTTCGTTTGTTGTTTCGCCTGTTTGTTCATCTGTCTGTAAGTCTGTTTGTTCATCCATTACATTGTTTGTTTGCTCATTTGTACGTCTGTTTGTTTGTGTATTGTTTCTTCTATTTGTTTGTCTGTCTGTACATCTGTTTGTTCATGCATTGCTTTGTTTGTTTGTCCATCTGTAGGTCACTTTGTGTATTGTGTCACCTGTTTGTTCATATGTCTGTTTGTTTGTACATTGCTTTGTTTGTTTGTCCATTTGTACGTCTGTTTGCTCACGTAGTGTTTCGTCTGATTGTCCATCTGTACGTCTGCCTGTTGGTTTGTTGTTTCGTCTGTGTTTGTCTGTCTGTACGCCTGTTTGTTTATCCATTACATTGTTTGTTTGCCGGTTTGTACGTCTGTTTGTTTGTGTATTGTTTCATCTGTTTGTTTGTCTGTCTGTACGCCTGTTTGTTCATCCATTACATTGTTTGTTTGCCGGTTTGTACGTCTGTTTGTTTGTGTATTGTTTCATCTGTTTGTTTGTCTGTCTGTACTTCTGTTTGTTCATGCATTGCTTTGTTTGTTTATCCATCTGTAGGTCTGTTTGTTTGTGTATTGCTTTGTTTGTTTATCCATCTGTAGGTCTGTTTGTTTGTGTATTGTTTCGCCTGTTTGTTCATCTGTATATCTGTTTGTGTGTTGCTTTGTTTGTCTATTTGTTCATTTGTAGGTCTGTTTGTTGGTGTACTGTTTTGTCTGTTTGTTCATCTGTCTGTACATCTGTTTGTTTCTGCATTGCTACATCTGTCTGTTTGTTTGTCTACACCGTGGACTCATGTTCTTCATTGAAGCTCTGCTGCATGTTTAATATTATCACTCAATTTAGTATGTCTGTAGTTGTGTGTCCCCTGAGACTAAAAGAGTGGAAGAAACAGAAAGAGAAGAAAAAGGGCCAGACTGTCATCTGGCGGAAATTATTTCATTGTTAACGTCAGGATTGATAGTCGAGATCTAAGACTACTGAAGAAGTGAATTGCAAGAATCTGCTTACTTCCTCCACATGTAGTACTTACAGCTTGGAAGACCGTATCGGTTGCCCTAAACATATGATCTGCATTTGGAGATGATGATAAATCATTTCAGAATTCCATTAAATGGAATATGGAGCAAAATCCACACTCCATGTGATGCTAGAAGCCGAGCCCCATGGTGTTTTGTCTTACTGGCATTGTAAACCATCTGCCACTCCCCGTAGGCTTGCTTATTCATTTCCTGCAGATTTAAGTCCTAGGTTTTGCAAGTCTTACGTTTAGTGTTTTGCAAGAAAACTAAAATAGAATCTTGCTATGATGCCTTCGCAGTCGCAGGACTTGAATCTCCTTTGATTGGCTCCGTCCTTCTGTTAGAAGGATGCAATAAAACACTTCAGTAAACGCTTGCAGTGCCCTGGGCCTGGTTCCAGAGCCTCTTCGCCAAAACACAAAGACAAAAACTTGGTTTAAAACTTACCAAAACAAACCGCTTAATATATTTATTTCTTAATCAGATGCAGAGCACGGCTCCGTCTGAGTACGACAATATTATCTAATCAAGAACCTTCCACAAAGCGTCTGCAGTAGGTGCTCGATATGTGTGTGTAAGGTTTCTGCGTTACAGCTGAATAAGAGCGTACTGAATAAACAGTGTTTGTTATTGTATCCAGTTGAACCAGTAATGGACTTTCCAGGCAAAAGCTTCCAGGAATTCCCACTCCCGGAAAAGAAATCCCACCGCAAGCCATTCTCCTTCAGCGGCTGAGCTGTGTCAGAGCTTGTTCTCCCCCACCACCGAGCAGCCACCGAGATGCAAGCATCATGCAGCACCATGAACGCTTGCCAGGTTTGCGTACAGTGTCCTCTAGAAATCGCCCACTACAAAGGCTGAGATCCGGAAAGCTACAAACCAGAACCAGAAGAAAACCATACACATCTGCGCAGTGCAGTCAAACCTCAGCGTGTTCAGCTCGCGGTGAACTCCTAAAACAATGGTGTAGCTGAAATGCCCACAGTTTTTTCCTTCACCCCAAACATAGTTGATCTTCCAAGACGTTTTTGGTGACTAAAGTTAGCTCTTTAGGCTTCACTGGAGGCTAATGGAGCGAACAAGAATTGGGAGCTTAGCTGGAGTAGACTTCACAAGTAGGCTTCATATAATAAGTACACTAATGTCAGAGTTCTAGCTGTATATGAGTGAGTGTTCTATTTCAGTACAGTACAAAATGTCCACTTGTTAGTTTATAGAAGTATGTTTTAAGTGTTCCCAGAGTGCTCTAGTTAACATCCGCGGTACTGCAACTATAAGTGAACCTATATGTACTAGTTAAATACTTTTAGCCCACTTCTTGGAGAGTATACTTTGATGTATACTGTAATATTATTTATAGTATGTGTCAGAATCAACAAACTTCATTCGACGCGCGCAGAGCTAAAAGCAAAATGGGTTTTATTGGCAATAAGGCTCAACAGCAACCTACCAGGTGAACATGACAAGGGGCAAGACAGAGTCAAAACCAGGAGGACAGGCAGGAGTCAAAACCAAGAGAGCAAACAGACCAGCAAACAAAGCAAAGGGAGAACCCGAGAGAGTAAACCAGAAATACAAAGAGGAGTCGAAAACCAGAGATGGCAAAAGATAGCAAGGGAGAAACGCTCAGTACGCAAGAGGGCAATACTTCACAAGGAGCAAAAGAAACAACAGGGTATATATGCAAACAGAGGAGACTGTGAACAGGTGTGTGTGATCAGTATTCAGGAGACAAGGAACGGGGGGAGAATGGGATGCGATTGGTGGGTTCCGGGCATGTGGTTGTGACGTCATCGGGTACTGAACTCAGGAGATGGACTTCAGGAGATCAGGGGTAGCGGGGTAGATCAGGGGTAGAATATCGTCGCTGTCCAGTGAAAAACATGTATCTCCACTTTTGTCCATTTTTACTTTTATACATCATTTGAACACATCAGCTGGTATTTATACTGAGTGAGAATCTCATGATGAATGGACCAACAGAAATGGCCCAAAACTGCTTGGAAAGATGTCTGGTTCCACTGACTTGCATTAAAGTTAAATGAGGTTTTTGGCCTCTCCTGTAAAGTTGCCATTTTGGAGATACTTGTTTTTCTTTGGACAGCGACGATATATATATATATGTATTCTATATACGCTATATATACAGTATATTTAAAAATCATTGCTGTCAAAAGCAAAATATGTATATTTACTTTCATGCATTTACATTGCGTGAAAATGTCATGATGAATAGACCAGCAGAAATGGCCCAAAATTGCATGGATAAAGGTCTGGTTCCATTGAGTTACATTAGAATTAAATTAGTTTTTGCCCTCTACTGTAAAGTTATCATTTTTGTGGACAGCGACAGCGATATATATAGTTATGCTGATGATTATTATGTTGATATATAACTATATGATTATATATATATAACTATAACTAAATATTAATATGGAATAAAGAACACATATCTGACCTGCCAAATCGTATATTATACGAGTGTCCAGTTTTTCACTTCACTTATTGACTCACCAGGTGTAGCACATGGGCAAATAACTGCCAAACCCCCAAATAACATGCCAGTTAAACCCCAGAGGAGAGGCGGAACTCTTGTCCCTTTGCCCTCAGACTGACGTGCCCTGTTGGTTGATGTGTATGATTATTGTGTTTTATGGTCTCCATCATTCCTTCATTCAGGCTCAGCCTCGGCCTGGGAGGAGCTCAAGGGCCAGCTCAGGTTCTGCAAGATTCATCATTCTTAGTGTGAGAATAGTTGTCGCTAGTAGGTTAAGATGTGTGGCCTGCTGTTTGTATATATATATGTATATATATAGGGTTTCTTGTTTGTTTGTTTTGACAAGTTCTGAAATAATATAGCCCTCTGGGGTGCTCAGTCATGGAGGCTCATCTCTCCCGCCACCAGGCTAGCGGCCGGCCCTTTCTTTAGATGTAAAAGTAGTAAACTTTACGTACAAACCGAGTTTACATCTCAGCAGCTATGCTGTCAACCAGCCTCCTGACCTGTTGTCTTCTCTAAGATGATGCAGCTGATGTCATAATAACATGATCATCGACTAGATGATATCAAGCTTAACGCGCCACTGCCAAGCAATGAAGTCAATTAGGTGCCAAGTCTGCACCACCCCTACTGTGAACTACTAGTTACACACTTCTGTTCCATTTCCACAAGTATTCCAAACAGGGAGGACGGCTGAGAAGATCGCCTGGGTCTCTCTCCCCTCCATCATGGACATCTACACCACACGCTGCANATACTCTACACTCTCACATATACACGCACACACTCTACATTCTCACATATACACACACACATACTCTACACACACACACACACACACACACACACACACACACACACACACACACTCTACACACTCACACACATACTCTACACTCTCACACACACTCACACACATACTCTACACTCTCACACACACTCACACACATACTCTACACTCACACACACCCCTCTTTTGATGCTCTGTCTGGAACATTGCTGCTAACACGGTGTCCACACTGTTTATTCTACCTCAGTAACTGCTGTGTGTGTGTATGTGTGTTATCACTCCCAGATCACAGCATGTTAAACATCTCTGCACCTTATTCTACCACTACCGTCCAGAAACGAGTGCTGTGTCGCTGCTGCGCTGTCCTGTCTGTTTACTGTGTCTAATGTCTGTTTAATTTATCGTATTATTCCCCATGCTGCATTTAAGGGCCACCCCCCCAACACCCACCCACACACACACACACACACAGTCACTGCGAAGTTTTGCCAAACCTAGTTAGCACTACCGAGCGGTTCTCCCTTGTCTTTCTCGTTACTGTCTCTGGCTTTGACTCTCTTTTGACTCTTTTCGACTTCCTCTCTTTGCTTCTCCCCTGGTTCTGGTTACCCGTTTGTTTGCCTCGCTGGTTTTCGACCCTCCTTCTGTTCTCCTGACTCCTCTCTTGGTTGACCCCTTTGGATCTCGTTCGCTTGTTTATCTGATCTCCTGGTTTTGACCTCTGCTTGTCTCTCTGCTTTTGACCTCGCATTGCCCTGTTGTTATGCTTGTTCGTACTTTGTTGCTGTGCTTAGCTACTGTATTGTTCAATAAAACCCATTTGACTTTTAGCTCAGCGCGCGTCGAGCCAAGTTCTTTGTTCCTGACACTTGTACATGGATGGCATAACAATAAAAGCCTCTTGACTTGAAGTTATACACTTCCTGGTTTATTAAAGTACACTTTACAAAGTATAATCACCAGTACAGACCACAAGCATATATACAAGTATACATATATACAGGTAGAAGTTCAGACTAGAATAGACTTCTGTGCACGGGTCAGTCAGCTGAGTATACTATCTAACGGTGTTTAGTTTATCACTGATGAGTGAAATAAAATCGTATTTACTTATTTATTATTTGTTTTATATAAAATCCTGCAATAAACACATTACTTGTAAAGGTAAATCATTCCAACTGTCTGTTACAGTGTTGTGCAGAAGTCAGCCCTAGAAGTTCTGGTCTCTATAGATCCTAGAATTCTCAGGGTTCCACCCTTTTATATCTCTCTCATAATAGGAGCAGCTGGATGGCGACGGCAGACACACCCGAGCAGTCATATCCTAACTCACCTCATCTTCCTGTGGCGTGATAACAGCCGAAACAGCTGTTCGGGTTCCACTGTAAACAGTCAGGCCGCTGAGGCTTCCAGAAGTCTGCTGGAGGAGCATCTTGGATTAGCTTTATTTACAGTGTCCTGGACAGGAAAGTACAAGTTCAAGTATCACTTGCTCTTTATTTGCAGGACTAAAGAACACATATCTGACCTGCCAGATCGTACGCTGTCCAAGGGTCCAGATTTTCACTTCCCTAGTGACTCAGTGTAGCACACGGGCAAATAACTGCCAAAGCACCAAACAGCGTGCTAGATAAACCCCAGAGGGGAGCTGGAGCTCCTGCCCCTTTGCCCTCAGACTGAAGTGTCCTCTTGGTTGATGTGTATGATGAATGTGTTTTATGGTCTCCTCCATTCAGGCTCGGGTTCGGGTTGATGATACTCATCGCTGCTAGGTTAAGACGTGTGGCCCGCTGTTTGTGTGTTATTGTGTCGGACTGTGGGTTCGTTTATCTGCTGTGTACGGGAAACGTGGCTAGAAGTGATCAGCCTTGGCCGTGTCAGTAAAGCTGGTGGAGGTTTCTCCATGGATGCCTACAGCTTTAAGCAGAGGTCCTCAAACAGGTCCTCTGGCCTTGTTTTTGCTCCACCTTTTGCATAGTAGGAAAGGTTATAGCTAGAACACGGCGTGTCTGGTGGGGAGCCTGAGGACTGGTTTGAGGATCTCTGGCTTGGGGCATGTTTTGCATGTCTCCTTCTTTTCCAAGATGACACGATTATTTTAAAAGCATCTATGGAAAGGTTCAGGAAAAGTGGGTTTCCTGTGGAATCACTCTGCTTTCACACGCCAACTCCTTTTACTGTCTTTCAGAGCTCATGTACACGTGTACAACCGACTGAAAAGTAGAAGTGTGGTGCTGTTAGCCAGGGGGTCATGACTGACTGTGTCGGCCGAATATGTTTACATACCATGTCCATTTCAGGCCTGGATTACATCAAGGACCACCTGGAGGAAGGCAGGTAAAGCAGGATGAGGTTAATGCAAACACTGACTGACAATCACACATCAAAGCATCAGTGACCAGATCAAACAGATTGTTCCTGACTTTGTGGGTAAATAGACACAATATAGAAACATGTACACATGCACTTTATTCCGAATGTATATAAACTTTCCTTTTATAGTACATGTGTTTTGGCTGGTTTATGTTTATGAGCTGAGACCTACAGATGCAGTTCAGTAAAGGTAAACTCATCTGTGATCCTGTTTAAAGTAAGTTCTTATTAAACTTTAACTTGTAACTAAGTTCCAAATAAATCTTAAACTGAAACTTTACTTGTTTGCAGAAAGTTATGTTATGGTTCTAGCTAATGGAACCTGTTCTCCTTCAGTGTTCTGTGCTGATGATGATTGTAATAGACGTCAGTGTCAGACTAATGAATGAGCTTCTATTAAAGACTGGTGGACTGAGAGACACTCGAGTCTCTTCACCTACACTGAGCTGATTAAGAGTCTTGTTCCAGAAATGATAATCGGACATTAGAGCCATAATAAATCATGCTGCTGTTACTCTCCATACTTAAGTACATTTGAAGGTACATACTTTAGTACTGTTACTCCAGTGGAGGTCTAAAGGGAGGAACTGACACTGACACTGGGGGAGGATTTTACCTTGGGGGATCTCTACTTTAACTCTACATGGTTTGTGTACTTCGTCCACCACTGCGGTTTACATTGTCATCCAGCTCACAATGATCCATCAGCAAGTAAGCAAAATTAGCCGTGTTTAGAGAATATCTGACTGCTTACAGGTTTCCTCTGACAACCTGCAGATGAGCAGTAATCATTTTTACAATCAGCGTCTGCGTTTACAGCAGCTATAAAGAGCTATAAAATGATGTGTTGAGTGGCGGCTAAAGTAACACTGGTACATATCAGTTCCATTTTCGGTATAAACTTTGATTTCGAAATCAGAGACTTTATTGTGGTGTGTAAACACTGTTAAAGTTTCAAACATAGCCCTCACTCTCCGGCCCACACAGTCCATATCTGGAACTAAGCTGTAATAAGTGACGTCTTTAAAAAACAGATAATTTATAATTATATATCTGCCCATTTGGCCTTCGGCAGCTTAGCTCCGCCCCCTCACTGTGAAGTTATAAGGAGTGTGTCAGCCTGAACGAGGCACAGTATAGGCCAGCACACACAGCTAGAAATGATTAGTCCTAAAAATGTTCTGAGAATATGCAATGCAATGTTTCCAGTGTTTTCTTTTGGTTCCTGGAATGTTCTATCTGAAGGAGTTGCACTGAGAATGTTCTTCTTTTGGTACCATGTGACTTAATCTGTGGCCCTGAGAACATCCTCCGAACACTGCAGTTAGAACGTTATGTCTTAGTGAACATCTGGCCTTATAGAAACATTATCTAAACATTATAAACGTCCTTTCAACATTAGATTAAAACATTTTCTCTGTTAAACTTTATTAGAACTTCTAGGGAACGTTTGCCAAAGTTCTGGGAATGTTCCCTGCTAGCTGGTACAGGGGTACTTTACACATAGCTGTCAGTGAAGGCAAAAAAAAACAGCCTGTTTACTTTCAAAGAGTTAAAGAGAAGGTGGTAAATCAACATGTTAAAAGAATTTTGAATGTTTTTTAACCCACACAAACATGATAAATCAGCCTCAGGGGGACAAAAAGAAAGGTATCCCAGGTATAGCCTTTCAAGTATGAGACCAAAAGCCAGTAGCTAGTATAGGTAACATTAGCATTAGCTCCAAGCTAACTAGCATACCTATACCTAAACAGTATGAGGGCGGAGCTTATTTACACGGAGGCTCATTTTATTTAGTCTATTTCCACATAGTGCTTCTGTGTGATCATCATGGGCGGGGTCTTGTTGTAAACCGGCCAATCAGAGCAGAACTCATCTAATTATTCATGAGCTCACCAAAAATGGAAAAACAGCTTGTTTCATTTTGGGACCAGATCATAGGGTGGAAATGGGCACAGTGTAGAACCACATCTGGGAGTTTTTCACCCGAACCCCATAACTTCAAAGTAGAACATAAGAGAACTATTTAAAGACTGAATACACGTGTTCAGTAGCAGCATTAGTGAATTCAATCTCAGATACTAGTTATTTTACTCTAACGTTTGCCAGCTTCACTTTTATGAAAAGTCTTGTTAACTACAAAAGTGGACAAGAAAATTAATCACTACCTAAAATATTCAAACACGCAGCACATTACTCACAGGCTACAGGTGAGAATAAATGTGTTAATCAGGTCTGCACCACATAAATTAATAACACATTGGGGGAAATTGTTTTCTGCCTCAGCAATCTGCACCCTTTAGCAATTAGAAGCATGTAAAATTCTAAATAAATATTTAAATAAATGAATACACACATACACACATACATACATACATGTGTCTGATCCACTCACACCAGCCCAACACACACTAACACACCACCACCACGTCAGTGTCACTGCAGTGCTGAGAATGATCCACCACCCACATCATACCTGCTACAGATAACTACAGAGTGTCCTATATGGTCAGTGGAGCTGATAAGAGGGACACTGAGTGTAGATACGAGGAGGTGGTTTTAATGTTACGGCTGTTACTATAATGGTCCTACGGTAATCTCAAAATGAGAACTGTTAGACATACTGACTCGATTTAGAATAGCATTTTTATAAATATATATCATTAAAAATGGTATAAAAACAGCAGATTAAATGAGAAGGAGTCTTCAGAAAGGGTTCCTGTTACTGTCTAGTCTCTCTGGCACACGCTCTTATATTTTTCAATTTAAGACTGTAGGCGTATTATAAGATGATTTACCTTACTTCCAGACATGTTTTACTTGTGTTTAAGTGATTTAATTTTTTCTATTTACCTGTCATTTTTGCGGATAATTTTACCTATTTTAAGGAATTTGCTTGAAACAGCCCAAATTATCTGCCAGTGTAGTGAGAACATTTTGGCTTACTAAAATCACTTAAAACAAGGAACAAATGTCTGGAAATAAATTAAATAATCTTAAAATGAGCTTACAACTATCTCTAAATGAAAACTTATATGATATTAAGATATATCACCCAGCTATAAGATAGCAGTTTTTGCAGTGTGCCCACTTTGTTGGATGAAGGGTAGCCCTTACTCTTCCAGCCCATGTTTCCCACCGCGCCCGTTCCCTCTGCACGAGGTAAGCCAACACATCTTGTATCGAGATGCCATAGTCATAATCAGCTATCAGTTATACGTCATATGTATACACCACAATGACTCTTCCATCAGTGATAAGCACAAACCTGACACCATATCTTACTTCCAAAGGTTACTGATGCTAATCACACCTGACTTTGACTGGTAGCCTATGAGGACACCCTGTATTTCTGTCTGAATGCTGTTGTGTGCATTTAAAGCTGGCTGGTTACAAATCAAGCAGGTTCAGTTCAATATGTAGTTTAGCCCCAACAATCTACCCAACAGGTCACTGCCCACCAGTGATAGCACGTCCAGAACCATGCTAACAGTGCATTGCAGAGCTGCACCATCTCTACATTATGCAATCTTCCAGCAGTCACTCCATGAAGTGACTGATTGCAGTTTTAGGACATCAGTAAAGATAATCTGGATTAATGCTTGACTTCTTCGAGCACAGTTCCTTAGATATCATTATATGTTGCTTTGTGCTCTGACCTTGGCCTCTCAATCACCGGAGGACTAAACACCTGACAATCACACCTGCATGAGCTTGCAGGACATCCCATTCCAAAACCATGGGCATTGATATGGAGCTGCCGCCTTCTTCTCTGCAGCTGTGATCTGGAAAGGCCTTCCACAGGACTCTGAGTGTGTCCATTCCGTCAAAAGGGCATTCATATTGGCCTGGCTCAGAGTCCATCCCAAAGGTGTTCAGTAGGGTTGAGGACAGGCCTTCTCCACACCAACCTCCCCAAGCCATGTCTTTATGGAGAAGGCTTTGGGCCCCGGGAAACGGTCATGCTGGAACAGGAAAGGGTTCTACCCCAAACTGCTGCACAAAGCTGGAGGCAAATAACTGTGTAGAATGTCTTTGTGTGCTGCAGGATTAACACCACCCTTCACTGGAACTGAGGGTCCCAGCACAAACCCTGAAACCCACCCAGACCATTATCTCCCCTCCACCAAACTTTACTGTTGACACTCTGCATTCTGGTAGGGAGCGTTCTCCTGGATTCATCCAGCAAACCCAGATTCCTCCGTCAGACTACTAGATGGTGATGCATGTTTCATCATTCCAGAGAACACGTTCCACTGCTCCAGAGTCCAGTGGTGGAGCTCTACACCACTCCAGCCGACACTTGGCATTGCATACAGTGATCTTAGGCTTGTGTGAAGCTGGTCAGCCATGGAGACCCATTTCATGAAGCTCCTGATCCACAGTTATTATGCTCATGTTGCCTCCAGAGGCAGATTAGAAGCCTGTAGTGATTGATTTTTAAGGGACTTGCATGGTCTAGTGCTGTGGTCTCCAACCGTGATCCTAAAGAGCTACCTTCCTGCAGAGATTAGTTCCAACCTATATCCAATAAGCTGTCCTGATCCAGCCAACCGAGGACTTGGGAAGAGGTTGATTAGCTGGAGCAAGTATGCCAAATTGTGTTTGAAGCTTGGCTTTGCAGGAAGCTAGCTCTCCAGCGCCAGGTTTGGAGACCACTGGTATTCCGCTTCATGGCTAAGCTACCATCAGCTTTAACCAGAACCGTATGTCATACGATGTTAGAAACCACTTAAGCACCTCTAGTTTAGCTTCCTTCATAACTCGACATGGTGTGAGGCAAGTAGGTGATGTTTTGGGCATGTAGTGTATGCGGTGCTAGTTATTGAGATATTGGCTTCCATGGCCTGTTACATTACCTTTGTAGTTGCAGCGCAGAATTAGAGAAGAAGCATCTGCCTATGTGAGGGAGAAGGGAGAACTGTGTGAATCCGACCTTCTGCAGAACTTTCCATTGCGCAATCGCTCAAGAAACAGGAGGACGCACCAGAAATCTCTGGTAGCCGCATCATCTGTGTTGATGTGTTTGGAGGAAACGATTGGGTGTAGACAGGCTCCCCATGCCGAAAAAGGGAAGTCTGACTCAGCTGGGGTGGTGCAGCATGCACAGGTGAAACTGGAGCTGAGATGGCAGTGTGAGAGAGTTTATGAAGGACTTCCTGGCAAACCACACGTGCTGTGTTCGATGTTCCCCCGACAAATCAGGTCACCCTGGTTAACTTATGATTAGCTGATTAGCTAGATTAGGTTTAAAGGTGTTCTACCCTGTTTCCCCAGCGTAACTCAGCCTCTCTGGGGTCTTAATGAAATAGCACAAAGATGTAGCAGCACATACCCTTCTCTCGCCTAACAGTCCTGTTTGAGCCACCGTTGACTCCTCCCCCTTCATCCACAGGGGTGTGTCCCAACACCAGTACACATTCTCTCACTTTACTCTTAGTGTAAATGTGGGTGTAGTGATTGTAGTGGGGTGTGTGTTCATCAGAATGATCCTCAGAAAGTTAAAATATACAGGTCTGAAGATTAATAAAAGATGAACTCGCTTTAGAGGATCAGTTTTAGAGTGAAATAGCCGAGGGGAGCTAACAGCTAGGCTAAACGTATTTCAGGTGAACTGAGCAGCGTTAGCAGCAGCTAGCTCTAAACAGTGGATACAGTAATAACAGCTCTGAGGTAAATGTGAGGTAACCGGTCATGTGACTCATCAATAACTGATGAGAACACTGATAGACCCTAACATTATGTTAAGCCAGTGAGTGGAATATTTTTATTTGCATTTTTTATATCAATATATTTGGGGCATTTTGAGCACATCTGTACACTGGGGGCACGTATCTTCCTCCATATGTATTGTGATTGCTGCTTTGGTATAGGTACACACATGAGCACAGAGCAATTAGCCTGAATCTGATCTAAGAAATGAAAGTCTGTTATTATGTAAGTCATTCTTAAAATCAGTTTTATATAAGGACAGTCTGACCTGTGACCTGCTCCTAATCTGTTACAGTCTCCTTTATCCAGCCAGAAACTAAAGACAACTGATTACTTAGCAATTGATCACAGTGTTATATAATGGAGACATGAGATTACCGTCCATCAGCTGTGATAACACCTATTCCCTTTGTTTTCCATAGATATCCAGCGGACGTTTGTGGTGAGATCCATGTGAGCTGTTCTGAAAATGACCATGAACAATGAATGAATTATGGAAAAGCTCGACCTTTAATTAAATGTTTTAGAAGCTGAGTAGCTGTAAATCTAGAAAATAAGTTTAGAGCTAATCAAGTTCTTGTTAATCCAGGTTTTCTTCATTTTAAACATGGGTTCACAAGTGATTTAGGGGGAACTCAATTGAAAATTATATAAATTGTTGAGATGTAAACAGAGGCATTTAGAGTGGTGTGGTGTGAAATGCTCTGTTCTAGAGAAACTTGATCACAGTGGTGCTGATAGGAACCAGACGTCCACTTCTAAAGGTTATTACATGAAATGCTTACGAATACACTACCTGATCAGAAAACGTGGGATTCGACAAGTTTTCATTAGTACCACTTACTTTTCCAGACTTTTGTTTCCCCTGTTCCAACTTTTTTTGAGATGCGTTGCTGCCATCAGGTTCTAAATGAGTTAATAAAGTTCATGAAATGGTCATATGTCTAATTTTCAACGTCTCATGTGTGCTCTAGGTTCTACTGTGAATAAAATATGGGATATACTTGGATTTGAGATTTGCATTCTGTTTTTTATTTACATTTATTTATATTTTACACAGCTTTCCAACTTTTTTGACACTGGGGTGGTAAATGCTGGTATTAAAGTATTTTTTGATATTTAGTACATTAAAATATACTTAATTTTAATCTGAGTCTGAACTGAGTTAACATTAAAAACACTAAATTGATGTGAACTCTCTCATGTTTGAACCTCTCACAGTGCCATCTGTAATGTTAATGCACATTTGGTGTGGTTTTCATTTTCATTATTTGTTTAGATGTTATTATTCTAATGTTTATGTAAACAATAAGTGATGTTAATGTTGTTTGTGGTGAAATGATTTCAGTTTGTGTTTCAGGACATGTTGAACATTTTCAGAATGTTTTAACCGCCATAATACTGATATCCATGATCATCTCCGTCACTATAATGATATTGAATATTCAGTATATATACAGAATATTGCACTGATATTTATTCATGTAGTCAAACACAGTTCACTCACTGCAGATCCTACACTCAGTGGTCAGTAGGGCTTTGTTCCTGACCTGTGTTTGAATCTCAGACTTGACTAACAGTCTAGAGACTTACTGCCATCTAGTGGCAAATATAAGCACGTCTTCTGTTTAGAGTCAATCTTTACCCACACAGTGAGCTACAGTACATACGGTCAAATCTGACCATAAAATGAGCTTTTCAGCGGTTTTGTTATTCATCAGTTCACCATATCTGTACGATCACACTCACGTCTGATAGGAGTAGAAAAACTTAGACTATAATTGTTTAAACAACCTGAAAAAAGGCTTGATTCCTGGTTTACTAATCGAAACTATCATTAATATCATCTAGAACGGCCACCAGTGAGCCATGAAGCAGAATTGTTCACAGTGGTGGTGAAAGGAACCAAATGTCCACCTGTAAAAGTTCCCTCACAATAAGTTATTGTAAGAAATGGTTACACACTGCCTGACGTCTGAGAGGCTGAGTATGTTTACATGCACTTAATAATCTGATCATAATCAGACTTCTGATCCATCTAGTGATCATGTAAACACAAATACTCTGATTTCTTAGATTAAGGTCTTCAGTATTCAGGTTTCTCAGTGCATGTAGACCCTTACTCTGATTGCTTTCAGGCTTCTCAGTCGGTGCATGTGTGAAAACAGTGTGCGGTACCTGCAATAAAGCAGCAGTGAACTACAGAGAGGGCAATAAACACTGTTTAGAGCGACGCTGAAACTGCAAGCTTGGTGAAATGACAGATGTAAATATTCTTCATCTTCTAGGTGATCTGTGTTCATATATTTAGGTAAAATGCATGAAACATGAAGTTTTATGTTCATGTGACTTCTTATTCTGTGAGTTCATTGGCCGATCCCGTAGCAGACTTGTGTTGACGCGGAGTTTCTCCATTATCTAAGTACCCAAAAGCATGTAAATATGTTGAATGGACTACTGACCAAATCTGATTTTATGTGTTTGTCTGATTATCAAGTGCCTGCTGTCACACTTGATGTTTTATGATAGTGTTGTGATTGTTTTAATCCATTCCAGGTGGTGGGATACATGCAGGGCATTGTGGGGCAAAACCATCTCCAAAAAAACTTATTATTTCCAGGTTTTCCAGATTTTCCCATCTTCAAGATTCCATATAAAACTCAGAAGACACATGTAGCTTCACTGGTGGTAAGTAACACTGCCACCTTGTGATTATATAGATAGTTACAACAAAAACATACGGGACCTCTGTCCTGTCTACTTTCTCAGCACTGTATCATAATCACTGTTATTATGTACATATGCTGTTATTATGCATGTTTACAATGTGTCCTTAACAACAAGGTTGTGGTGGAGGTTCTGAACTCATGCATCAAAACTTACGGCTATGGGATGTTTTTAGCAGCACTTGTTCAACATCCTTATGCAAAAACGGGAAACCATGATGCTAGCCGTATTCAGGCCTTATTTAAATCTTCATCTATCTTATTACCCATTAATTTAGCTATATTTCCCATGTTCCATCACATTAGCCTTATTAGTCATTTTCAGACCTCCTTAAAAGCTGTATTCAAACCTCCTTAAATGTGATCATCATATTAGCCTTACGTTTGCCTTGAATTATGCCTTGAACTTAACCAACCCATATTTACTGTAATATTAGCCATATGTAACCATATTATTGATATTTACTGTTATCCAAATTAACATATTATTGTCCATATAATTATAATTATTTACCATCATATAAGCCTTATGTACCATTAACCATCATATTAACCATATTTACCATCATATAAGCCATATGTACCATTAACCATCATATTAGCCATATTCACCATCATATAAGCCATATGTGCCATTGACCATCATATTAGCCTTATGTACCATTAACCATCATATTAGCCATATTTACCATCATATAAGCCATATGTACTGCTGACCATCATATTAGCCATATTTACATCATATAAGTCATATGTACCATTAACCATCATATTAGCCATATTCACCATCATATAAGTAATATGTACCATTAGCCATCATATAAGCCATATTCACCATCATATAAGCCATATTCACCATCATATAAGTCATATGTACCACTGACCATCATATTAGCCATATTCACCATCATATGTCATATGTACCATTGACCATCATATTAGCCATATTCACCATCATATAAGCCATATGTACCATTAGCCATCATATAAGCAATATGTACCATTGACCATCATATTAGCCATATTCACCATCATATAAGTCATATGTACCATTAACCATCATATTAGCCATATTCACCATCATATAAGCCATATGTACCATTAACCATCATATCAGCCATATTCACCATCATATAAGCCATATTCACCATCATATCAGCCATATTCACCATCATATAAGTCATATGTACCATTAACCACCATATTAGCCTTATTCACCATCATATAAGTCATATGTACCATTAACCATCATATTAGCCA
>CM067489.1:360036-382092 GCA_034552555.1 Semaprochilodus insignis
GTGCTGAGAATGATCCACCACCCACATAATACCTGCTCTGTGGTGGTCCTGTGGGGGTCCTGACCATTGAAGAACAGGGTAATACAGTATACAGAGAAACAGATGGACTACAGTCTGGAACTGTACAACTACAGAGTGAAACTATATGGTCAGTGGCACTGGACAGATGGACAGTGCAGATACATTGAGGTGGTTTTACTGCTATGGCTGATTGGTGTATTATATATATACATGTAATTGTACACATACATTCACTGAGCACTTGATTACTTACCTTGTATCTGTGTTACTGACAATTGTTTCAGCTCCACTGACCACATAGGAGCACCTACAGACAGTAGTCCATCTGTCTGCATACTTTATTACCCAGTTCTTCAGTGGTCAGGACCATTGACTGGAAACATTGATCAGGTGCCTTCCTGCCTCTGTATGAGTCCTGTATGAGTACTGTGTGATTACTGTATGAGTCCTGTATGAGTCCTGTATGGGTCCTGTATGGGTCCTGTATGAGTCCTGTATGAGTACTGTGTGATTACTGTATGAGTCCTGTATGAGTACAGTATAAGTACTGTATGGGTCCTGTATGAGTACAGTATAAGTACTGTATGAGTCCTGTATGAGTACAGTATAAGTACTGTATGAGCACTGTATTGAGTACTGTATGAGTCCTGTATGAGTACTGTATGAGTCCTGTATGGGTCCTGTATGAGTACAGTATAAGTACTGTATGAGTACAGTATGAGTCCTGTATGAGTACTGTATGAGTACTGTATGATTACTGTATGAGTACTGTATGAGTCCTGTTTGAGTACTGTATGAGTATTGTATGAGCATTGTATGAGTCCTGTATTGAATACTGTATGTGCACTGTATGAGTCCTGTACTGAGTACTGTATGAGTACTGTATTGAGTATGGTATGAGTACTGTATGAGTACTGTATGAGTTTTTTATTCAGGTTTTTACATTTGTATTATTGTGTTTTGCAATTAGCAAAAAAGTGTAAAAAAAATAGAAAAAGTACGTAGTTTTTGAATTTATACAAAAATATATACACACATACCCTGCAGGGCTTCTTTCACACACAGACATTTAATTAAGTATAGTTGTAAATTACAAACATTTGTTTTCCAGCTTCCAGTAAACAGAATGATTTCTGGAGAGGTACTGATTTTCATTGACTGGAAAAGAAACCAGGAATAAAAAAAACACTGCAAAAAAAAATTCCCCCACTGTGATCCGGTCCGGCTTTTCCCTGCGCCCTTAACCAGCGTAACCCACTAACGCTGCTGCGCGTGAAAGAGAACTCGAGCCTTGTTTACAGCGACGATCCAGCAGAGCTGCAGATACGGGACCTCACTAGCGCTTATCGCAGATCGGGATAACCAGGACGGTGATGGTGAGCGCGGCGAGAAGGAGGAGGAGGATACACCTACAGACCTGTCAATGAAAACGTATTTGGCTGGGAAGCTGGAAAACGGAGCAGCCGTTTCTGTGTGAAGGGGAAAATTCGGGGTAGCTAGCTAGCGTGCTAATTCAAAATCTCAGACGGGAGTAAAAGCGAGCGGAGGAGAGAGAGAGAGGGAGAGAGGTGGGAGAGAGAGAGCTGCTGTTGGCTAAACTCCTTCTTTTCCAGCCCTGACCGACGGATATTATTGACATTATTTCCCTCTCCCTCTCTCTATCGGGACTTTTCCTCCTCTTTCCATTCATCATCTGAGGAGAACTGATCACCTTGCTAGCCGCTGCTGCTGCTACTGCCTATGAAGATCCCCGCGCGCATCCCCCTCCTTTCGCATCCACGTCTCACCCTGCTAGCCTAGCCTGGCTTTGCTTATGCTTAGCTTAGCTTAGCTTGGCTTGGCTTGGCCGGCGTCTCGCGCAGCTTTTATTCGCCTCAGCTCCGGCGCGCCGAAGAGTTGCGAAGAAATGGAGTGCGAAGATGCGGCTTCCCGAACCGCTTCGTCCTGTTTTTCCCTGCGGTATCCATCGGCTGGCGTCTTTCAAGGATAGTAAACCAAGACGAGTAGCGCTGAAACGCCTGTCCGCGGTCCATGCCGAAGAAAAGGCGAGCTAACGTTTGGTTTTGGCTGGCTGGCTATGCTATGCTAAACTAAGCTAAGCTAAGCTACACGGATTGAGAGAATCACTCTATAGCAGCGGACTAAAGAATTCCTACAGGCTTCAGCAGGGCTAGCACCGCTGCTCGGCTTTCTTTGTCCTTTATCGGATGAAAAAGGTTGTTTCCCTCCCCGTGTTCCTCAAGGTTGGAAGCCGAAGCTGAGCCAGCTGGATAATAAAAGTTAAAAATATTTTTTTATTCCTAAATTTGGGATTTTTGTCTGAGAGAAAACGAGTCGCTGAAGAAGCTGGTGAAGTGTCAGGACTCTCTTCGTTTTGTTTTTCTTTACTCTCTTTTTTTTTAAACAACAAAAAATAACAAGTGTTTACAGGAATGAGGTCTTGGAGAGCAAGGAATCGTTTGACCTTGTTTTGTGGTCTGCTGCTGTCCCTCTCCACTGTTTGCCCATGGCCAGCAAATGGAGAAAGTAAGTAGCTCAGAAACTGGAGCCTGAATAATGCTTCCCAGAAGTAGCAGTGATGGGAAATAAGTTGAGGGAAAATTGCATTGTTTAAGCTGACACTTTTAGCATTATGACACTTCAGATATTATCTAGTAATACTGATGCCATGTAAGCACTGCTTTGAGAAACGTGCCCACACCCCTAATCCATATATCAGTACGCTGCCTGATGTCTGAGACGCTGTTTATGATAGTGTGGAGAAGATTTCAGCCTTAAACTCCATTCATGGTGGAGGGATACATGCTGCAGGGTGCTGTGAGGTAAAATAGTTCCCCAAAGAAACTTATTATTTCCAGGTTTTCCAGATTTTCTATCATCAACATTCCATATACACTCAGAAGACACATGTAGGTTCACTGGTGGTTTAGATAGTCAATAAAGTGTCTATATGTGGGTTCTAGACATGGAGAACCCTGGTTCCCATCACCACCACTGTAAAGAACATCTGAACCACCTCACACCAGACTATGCCAGTTCACACTGTGAGCTGGCTTTACAGTAGCGGTGATACGGTGACCCCTGGTTCCTGTTTACAACACATCTAGCCATTTTACCGTAAGTTGAGGGAGAACTGCATTGTTTAAGCTGACACTTGTAGAAAGCGCACACAGCTGGTTCTATAGTATTTAAAGGACGTATGCCATGAAAACAATCACGTTTCTTCACTTCCTTCTCTTGGGGGGTGGGGGTGGACAAAATCAAATATTAGTATTATGTAACACTGTTTTGAGAAACGTGCACATACCCCCTAATGCATATATGGAAGCCTCAACAAGAAAAGCAGCATGTTTTGCATTTTTGTGATGTCACAAATACATGCATTTTAGGGGTGTAAAGAAAATATAGAAAGCATGGCAGTATTATGTACTGCAATATTTAATCGATTCTATGAAATGTACTATTGATATTGATTTCTAGACAGTGGTTCATTTTGGGCTGTGTTTGGACCCCCAGCCACTAGAGAGCAGTGTTGTAATCCAGTTTCAGCCCCTATACTTTTCCACTCCAGTGTAAACAAGTAGTGTAAGGGTGTACGTTAGCATTAGCAACCCTATACATATGGAGGTGTGTCTTTATACTGTGACACTTTTCCTGAAATTAGTTTAATAAAACAATAGTATATCGATAAAATGACAATATATCGCGATATGCTGAATCATAACCCCTGTATCATGATGTACATCGTGTTCGCAGGTTCTTGCCGATACACAGCCCGAATGCATATCGTCGCTGCTCAAAGGAAAACAAGTATCTCCAAAATGGCAACTTTACAGTAGAGGGAAAGTCAATGGAACCAGACTTTTTTTTTCCCCCAAGCAAGTTTGGGCCATTTCTATTGGAGCATTCATCATGAAATTTCTACACAGTGTAAACAGCAGCTGCTGTGTTCAAACGATGCAGAAAAGTCAAAATAGACAAAAATGGAGATACTTGTTTTTCATTGGACAGCGACGATGTCCATATATCCAGCTAGCATGTTAAAGGGGAACTCAAGCTTTCTGTGTCGTTGCGGGTATTCCACAAGTTGGATTTCTCAGTTAGCCGGATATCTTAAGTCAGTCCTGTCCATTTGGAAAAGAGCTGAGGGCGTTCTGATTGGACGGTCCTCATCTTTAGGCTTAAGTTATCTGGCTAAGTGACCCATCCTGCTTTGTGGAATATCCTCATCAAGTGTTTCAGATGTAAAGAAAGTTCTTTCATGGTGGTTTGCTGTGAAATGCTCCGTTCTAGAGAGAGTCAGAGCTGTTCACAGTGGTGGTGAAGGTAACCAGACGTCCCCCTCTAAAAGCTCCCTCACAGAAAGTTCCTACATGAGGTGGTTCTGAATACGCTGCCTGATGTCTGAGACGCTGTTTATGGTAGTGTGGAGAAGATTTCAGCCTTAAACTCCATTCATGGTGGAGGGATACATGCTGCAGGGTGCTGTGAGGTAAAGTAGTCCCCCAAAGAAACTTAGTATTTCCAGGTTTTCCATCATCAACATTCCATATACACTCAGAAGACACATGTAGGTTCACTGGTGGTTTAGATAGTCAATAAAGTGTCTGTACGTGTGTTGTAGACACGGAGAACCCTGGTTCCCACCACCACCACCACCACCGTAAGGAATATCTGAACCATCTCACACCAAACCCACTGTGTTTACATCTGAAGGATTGGTTTATTTTTGATAAATGGGTGGAATTCCCCTGTAACTGTGCCTGTCCAGCTCGGTTCAGAGCCACCAGTTAGAGTTTTCACATATCAACTCAGAGGTGTAAACATGGTAATTGAGTGTTGTTTGGTGTGAGACACTTCAGCTGTCTTTACGGTAACGGTGAAATGGTGACCCCTGGTTCCTGTTTACAACACATCTAGCCATTTTACCTACTATGCAGAACCCACATGTGTCTTCTGAGCTTGTACATATGGAATGTTACTGGTAATAGTAGAAAATCTGGGAACTGTTTTGCCCTGGAACACCCCTTCTGTATCCTTCCATCTTGAATGGATTGAAATGTGCTGAGTAAAATGCATTATGGACCACAACACAACTGGAAAACAGCCTCGGACACCAGGCAGCGTATTCATAGCCCTGTCGTGGTTTAATGGTTTGCTCTGAGGAAGCTTTTAGAGGTGGACGCCTGGTTCCTGTCACCACCACCGTGAGCAATTCTGACTCGGCAGGTTTCTCTAGAGCGAAGCATTTTGCACCAAACCACCCTGAACGACTTTGTTTACATCTCAGCTGTTTAATTATGTAGAGTTGTTGGAAAAGCGGTGGAGTTTCCCTTTAAGGGTGCACTGAAACAGGCTGTTTGATTCTAGGGGTAAATATAGGTGGGAAAGTGGTAACATGAGATGGAATTATGGCTGTTTTTGGTACATAATCACACAGATAGTGTGAGAAGATGAAAATAGAGTACTAGAAATGTGGCATGTGGGCCTTGTGATGGCAAAAAGGGTCAATATTGTGAATTCAAGGCTCGGAAGGTTGGTCTAGAAGGTTGTTGGAAGCAGTAAATAGACTATAGGCCTGCTGTAGCTAGTTGTGTTTTCCCAGTGCCCCTAAGGTTATACACATGGGATAGTTGAAGCTAGTGAGTTTTGTGTAAGCTGTTTGATTAGCTGAGTCATACCCACTGTTTTTTGGAGGGCTAAATGACTTGGTTACCACACAAATACAGACCCAAATAAATACAGTAGAGCATGATGGAGTAAACCGTGTCTTCTCTGTCATCTAGCAGATTAGCTTCACACAGGTCAGACCACGATTCAGGACTTGTGCTGTGAAATACCAGCTGCTGTAATGAACTGTTTAGCATATTCAGGCTAGCCTTAGTGCTAAACCGACAAGTGTTCACATGCTCAAAAGCTTTATTACTTAAAGTGTGAAGAGCCGACCGTTTAGGACACAAGTTTAAGACATGGTGGCCAAGTCACTGGTTTAATGGCATTGGTTCTTTACATGGGTTGACCTTGGTTTGTTTGGCAGTGTCTCGATGGGCTAGGTTTAATAAGTTTGTGGCGTTTGTAGCTGCTACAATAACGATTAAAATAAGTGTTTTTTGTCGCATCGGCCTCGTATGGTCTTATGGATATACATATACCCAGCTAGCAGGTTACAGGGGAACTCTGAAGCTTTCTGTGTCATTTACGCTATTCCACAAAGCTGGATTTCTCAGTTAGGCAGATATCTTGAGCCCTAAGCCAGTCCTGACCAAAAAGAAAAAAGCTGAGGGCGTTCTGATTGGGCAGTAGCATTGATTTGTTTGGCAGCGTCTCGATTGGAAGTTCTTGCTTTTTGTCATATTGATCGGTTGTTGCCAAAACACAGCCCTCACAGAGCTGGATTTCTCAGTTAGCCAGATATCTTAAGGCCTAAGTCAGTCCTGTCCAATGGTAAAAGAGCTGAGGGTGTTCTGACTGGACGGTCATCATCTTTAGGCTTAAGTTATCTGGCTAAGAGTCACATCCTGCTTTGTGGAATATCCTCATCAAGTGGTTCAGATGTAAACTTTCATGGTGGTTTGCTATGAAACGCTAGCATATTCAGGCTAGCCTTAGTGCTAAACCGTAGAAGTATTCACATGCTGGAAAGCTGGTCCACATGTGTGTTTTTAACCTCTGCTCCTTTATTACTGAGGATGTGAAGAACCGTCCAATAAATAAGTGCTTTTCTCCTGTTGCTTCTCTTTTTATAGCTTCATAAAGTCCATATGATTTTAGGACACGTGTTTAAGACATGGTGGCCAAATCACTGGTTTAATAGCATTGGTTCTTTGCACGGGTTAACCTTGATTTGTTTGGCAGTGTCTCGATTGGCTAGATTTGATAGGTTTAAAGCTGCTATAGTAACGCTTGCAGTAAGTGCTTTTTGTCGTATTGTCAGGTTATTGCCAATACACAGCTCTAATGCGTATGCATATACCCAGCTAGCGGGTTAAAGGGGAAGTCAAGCTTTCTGTGTCATTGGAGGTATTCCACAAAGCTGGAAAAAAAGCAATAGGAAAAGAGCTGAGGGCGTTGTGATTGGACGGTCCTCATCTTTAGGCTCAAGTAATCTGGCTCAGTGACACATCCTGCTTTGTGGAATATTCATGGTGGCTAAATCACTGGTTTAATAGCATTGGTTCTTTACATGGGTTAACCTTGGTTTGTTTGGCAGTCCCTCAGTTGGCTCGGTTTAATACATTCGTGCCGTTTGTAGCTGCTATAATAATGCTAAGCAAGAACAGGGCTAACAGCCGTCATTAATAGAAGGGATATTAGATGTAATCACTTCAGTCTGGTTTATGAGTGTGGACCACGCAATACGTCTATTTTAAACCAATAACTTTGTAGATGCTGAGAAAGTGTAGGTTGGAGGGGAGGCCCCTTCATGTTTCGCCACCACAAAATTTCCATGTTTCCAAGTAAACTGCAAACAAGACTCCCTGATTCATCCAGTTCATCGAGGGGGGGGGGGGGGGGGGTTAAGGTTTTAAAATAGAACATGTAAAAACACGTTCTCTAGCAAAACAGACTCCGTTCTGTTGATTGGAAGAGTGAGGAGTTTGTGAAGCATGTGTAATTGGGTTTTACTGTTAACCCCAGTGGTTGCAGGGCAGGGTGGCAGCGGAGGTTCGCCGTCGAGGTCCTAAGTATAACCTACCTTTTGCAGCTTGGACGGAGAAAAGCTTCCTAGTGTGGCAGAAATGTGCCTTATCGTTTCATGCTTTCAACCGGTTGACCTTTTTCTGCTTGTGTTGTCTGAAGTTGTAGACCCAAGGCAACCGTAAGTGCAGGAGTGCAGAGTTTGGCCTCTTTCCAGGCAAATTCTTCTCATGACTTTAGGAGGGAAAAGCTGACACTGAATTATATACACTACCAGTCAAAAGTTTAGGTACACCCCTCTAAACGGATGATGTTGGTGATCTTAAAGACTCTACAGTGTAAGAGCTCTAGTTCTCCTTTCGGTTTAGTGAATATTCATATATATTTAGTGAATATTCATGAATATATGTATATTCATGAATATTCACTACACAATACACTAATAATAATATATGATATTCACTACTAATATACACACACACACATTTATGTATATATACACATATATATCTATGTACACACACATATATATCTATATACACACAGTTTTTTTAAAAATAACTCAAAATCATATTAAGTTAAAATAAGTCATAAAATGAGTTAATCTGTAGTGTCAGTATGTTAGATTTTTTTATAGCAATAAATGGACAATATCAGTGTCACCTCAAAACTAGAAAGTTTCGTGTTGTCCACAAGTCAAAATTTTTAAAATAGACATCAGCATTGTAATGAAAAAGAGATTAACAATCTCAGGACCAAACGGAAAAAAATAAATGATGGAAAAAATATATGACGATTACTTAAAATATGGGTTCACTGCTGTCAAAGAATATTGGCAGATCAGGCTGCGATGCCTCATCTGTGCAGCTACTTGAACGCTTGAAACTAATAAGATAAGATAAATAAGAGCCTTTTATTATCCTGCATGAAGGACATTTGCATACAGAGCATTAGGTAGACAAATGTGCAAGGTATATAAAATATAAGAAATTATAAAAAATAAAAAATCGCTGTTATTAGGGAAAAATAAAAGAAGCTATACCAATTTGCAACTTTACTTGTGTGTAATATATAATATGTATGTATGTATGTGTACAGTTGCTGTTCTCCTATACCAGCTACATAATACTGATGACAGACACAAAATGAAACTAAAATTAAAATGAAATTATATTTTGGCACACAACATGATCATCTCTCTGCTGTCGGGGGACTCTTTCTTGCATGCCAATTGAGTAAAACTCCACTGAGCATATTTTGTTTTATTTTATTGTGTTGGTTAATAATGGCCTGTAGGTTAAAACACAAAGGCAGGTAAGCACTGTGACTGCTCCCTGTATCCAAGAGTCCTTGAATTAGAGTACACTGTATCTGACTTTTCTTATAGGTCCGTCATGGCAATTGAGCTGTTTTGATCAAGCAGCCAAAGAAAAAGTAGCGTGACATGTTTGATTTAATATGCCGTACTTAGCTTTGCACATCCTGTGATGATGTGACTGTTGTTCATGCACACATCATGATGACGAGGCTAAAACCGTATATCATGCAGCCCTGGTGGTGACCATCTAAATGAGCATTTAGTAATGTGTTTATTCTTACATCATGGACTTTCCCATGTGCAAATAACTAGTGTCATCGAGGCCTACAGCACAGCGTGTAATGCATTGTGTTTTCAGAGATTTGTAAATCTCATCGTTTCCATTACTCTCTAAGTCAAGTCGGCCTGCCAGGCCTGGGCTGTTATTGTTTGCTCTGGCATTTAGACATTCAGGTTTTTTGTGTGTTAATTCCAAACGGCGACATCAATGATTGACCTAGTTTTAGAGTGCCAAAAGCCTGTTACCTACAAGAGCTAGCGGTGGCGGGGCGGGATGAGGTTATCAAATGTAAACACGAGATTTGGAGTGCCATCAAAGCAATAAAGATAGCACTGTTTGCTCAGTAGTGTGAAAATGGAAGAGTCTACACAAACAGTCTGCTTTCTCTGTCTACTGATGCTTTAGCTTTGCAGACTGTGTTATATTCATTTCTACTGTTTAGGTTCAATGATTATAACAGTTAGTTCTCACATATCACTTATTGTGTGCTGGTCAAATTATATACATGTGCCACATTATTTTATAGTTTTCTCATTTTTATTTTGAGATGTGAAAATTTACAGATCATGTTACAACCTAAAGTTATAGAAATGTTTGTGTGTGCTGTCAGACTTTTAAAAATTACAATTGATTTCAGTTGGTGCACCTCAACTGCAAATAATAATAATATACACTCATCATCAAAAGAACAGCTGCACCCAGAAGGAGGTGTGGGATTGCAGTGCTGTTGGGAAGGAAGATAAAGGTTACCAGGATCAATAAATGATGTTAAATTTAGACTGATATGATCAATCCACTCCACTCCATGACAGTCTGGCACGACACCATTGCAGTGTTTGATGACGCTGACGTGGTGTTAAGGACAGTCGTGGTAACGGTCTGTGTGCATGTAGTCCTGCGTGGTGCAGCCGTCTGCCAATGGTGCTGCACTAACAGGATGACTCATGGAGGACATCGCTGCTCGCTGGATGTCTGTAATCATGGCTGTAGGGTCAGTCAGGTACAGAGATAGGGCCCGTCCTTGCTTACGTCACATGCGTGGCCGAGCGTGAAACTTGAATCATTAGCATGTCTCACCATGTCAAACCTACAAACTAAGTTTCATTCCTTGATTCCTTCTGGGTGCAGCTATTCGGGCAGCTATTCTTTTGATGTTGGGTGTCTAACCGTATGTAAGCGTAATGATCATATATGTATGTTAGAAATGTAAGTTCTATTGATGAATGCTGACCATTAAACGGTTGTCACTTTCCCCTTCTAGTCTGTGGTCCAGCCATCGACATTGGAAACGACATCAGCGATTTCAAGAAACTGGAGAACTGCACGGTGGTTGAGGGCTACCTGCAGATCCTTCTCATCGGAGGCAAGAACAACAACAATCAGGAGGTCTTCCGCACCCTCAGTTTCCCCAAGCTGACCATGATTACAGACTATCTTCTTCTCTTCCGTGTTGCTGGTCTGGAAAGCCTAAGCACCCTCTTCCCAAACCTTACAGTCATCCGAGGCCGCAACCTCTTCTACAACTATGCCCTGGTCATATTTGAGATGAACAACTTGAAGGACATTGGCCTCTACAGCTTGCGGAACATCACTCGAGGCGCGATACGGATTGAGAAGAACACGGAGCTCTGCTACCTGGATTCCGTTGACTGGTCCCTCATTATGGATGCTGATTTTAACAACTTTGTTGCTGGAAACAAGAAGGCTGAAGAGTGTGCAGATGTTTGCCCGGGGATCATGGAGGACAGGACGCCATGCATCAAGACCACCTTCAACGATAACAGCAGAGACCGCTGCTGGACCTCCAACCACTGCCAGCAAGGTAAGAGCTAGGGGAAACTTGCTGGCCTTGAATTTGTTGATGATCTGCTGCGCTTTCATGGTTTCTGTTGTCTTTCTGAGTGCTGTTTTTGAATCCAGACAAGCTCGCTTGAGCTGCACACATTTCAGAATGATTCTTTGCTCTTCTGGATAGAAACCGTTCCGTCTTCTTCTGTCTCTTCAAGTCTCTTGGTTTATGGATCATTTATTGCAAGAAGGAATCTGCTGACGATAGGTCAGCTTGGCATTTGCTGTCTGCTCTGATCCAGTCGTCTCAGCCTTGACTGTAGTCTGTTGTTCATTTCTGTAGTTTTAAGAAATAAATTGATAAATAATTAAAAAGGGTCACTCAGAATTCATCCGCATGCAGGCTGCGTATTCAGACTAGCTAATGCATCAGAGTTCACTTGCAGAGCAGTGTGGGGTTGAAACAGAGGACATGCCTGTCTTGTCTCTGTCTCTCTCCCCAGTGTGTTTGGCCTCTCTTCTCCAACACATTAGAATTGAAATGGTGGGCGGGGCCGGGGGCGGGGGGGTATATATATGCCGGTAAGACGTCTGAGGAGAATTGCTGGCCGTGTTGTTGACCAAAAAAACATATGGGTGACTGTAGCAAGCAACCTACTGGACAGTAGCAGTCATGAAGAAGGCCTTACATGTGTCATAGATACGTCAACAAATAATACCACTCCCATCTACTTAGCTCTGCCCACCTACTTCTGCAAAGTGCTGAAGTGCAAGGATTATGTGGAATAGTTAGCATCTGTGTATCTTTGGTCATCTGCAGTAGCTAACGCTAAGGGGGCCGTGAGCACTTGTCCAGAGCAGTGGGCAGCCCTATTCATGCCTCCTTGCTCAAGAGCACTTCAGTGATGTCCTGTCGGTACCAGGAATCGAACCGACGACCCTCCGTTCATAAGGCTGGATCCCTAACCTCCACACATATGTTAATGGGAATCTAATGTTCTCAATAGTTATTGGTGGTTAGCACCAGCTAATGCTAGCAGCCGAGGTGATATAGTTACAGAGGGGTGATTTTCTAGATAGTTCTTGGCATGTAGCACTAGCTAACGTGAACACCTGAGGTAGTATATTAACAGAGATGTTAATGTTCTAGATAGTTCTTGGTGGTAAGCACTCGCTAATTCTAACAGCAGGGGTAATATATTAATGGAGATGTAATGTTCTAGCTAGTGCTTGGTCTTGAGTACTAGCTAATTCTGACAGCAGAGGTGATAACAGATGTAATGTTCTAGATCGTTCTTTGTGTTAAGCACTAGCTAATGCTAACAGCAGAGACAGTATATTAACAGAGATGTAATGTTCTAGATAGTTCTTGGTGTTAAGCACTAGCTAACACTAACAGCTGGGATGATATATTAACAGAGATATCATGTTCTAGATAGTTCTTGGCGTTATTGGCGCTGCAGTATCCACAGTAATGTTAACGCCGTTAGCTTGTTGGCTCAATGTCTGTGGGATGTACTTCATCTGATCAGCAGGTGAATAAGGTGAGGGTAAAATTGGAGAATGTGTATAGGACACCCCCATGGAAGAAGGGTGGGGGCGGAGCCAACAGTGACTCATTAGCCTTTAAAGCAACAGGCACTCGAAGCGGCGGTTCCGAATAGGGCTGTTTAGACAGGAGAAGAAGAAGCTGTGCTGCAATTATCTTTGTGCTGTTTTGATCAAAGCATGTTCAGACCTTTCATTAAGCTCCCAGAGAGACCTTGTTAACTTGTAGAAGAGGGCTTTAATGTGTCACCTTTAAAGAACATGAAGTCTAAGTTACAGTTTGCTCGTAAAGTACATTTCAGAGGGCTGTCTTAAGGAGTGATTAGAGGAACCTTAACCTCTACCAGACTGATGGAATGAGGAAAGAACCACTTGATCCAAAGAAAAACACCTCATCTGTGAAACATGTTGGCATGGGCCTGCGAGGCTGCCAGTGGAACTGGATCACTTGTCCTTATTGATGAAGCAACTGTCAACAGCAACAGCAAGATGAATTCTGTAACAGAAGCGTGTTGTGGAATGCTCCTGACGAGCCAGGTCAGTCACCTGACCTGAACCCCATGTTTCACCGACTGAAGATGAGGATCAAACACCAAAAGCGACCAAGGAAGCTGCCCTGTTAGAGGCCTGGCAGGTTTCAGACCATGCACACAAGCAAGATTCCTGACCAAAGACTTCCTACATCCCGGAAGTTCTCACAAAATAACATGACTGTAGATCTAAACAAACATGGCGGAAGACAGCGAGCCTGCTGAGTGCACATGTTATACAGACGTTTGTGTTGTTGCCACAACTCAGCTAGTCTGTCCTCCTTATCCACTTAGTTCTCGCTTTAGCCATCATGCTTACAGATTCTACTGTACACAGTGAAACGCTCACCTTGTATTTACATGACAGTCTTTCAGGCGTGATGTTAACATCGTGTTACATGGTATAGAGTCAGCATCCATCCAGCACTATGGGGTATGGAGTCGTAAACATTGAGCGTAATATTGATCATAATCGGGGTGGGCAGACTGGACTGGGAGCCGATCGGAGGACTAAGGATTGGGTTATAGACACCCCACGCTACAGGATAATCTGGGGTGATCATCATTTAAGATCACCCTGATATTAGGAGACCGTTTGTGATTGTCGGGGGAGTAAATCAGCCACAAAACTGGCCTGATTATTCTGTAGTGTAGGCCAGGCATAATTGGATTTTGTGAGGTGGAGTTTGTTAAACGCTGCAATAAAACTTTATTATTATTATTATTATATTTGGTACAGTTGGTTCTATTTAGTCAGTTTCAACTTATTTAATCTTAGAAAAACTAAATCCTATGATGCATATTGCGAAAATGTATCGTGATATAATGTTTTTGCCGTAACGCTCTCCTCACTTTTGGTGTTTGTTGTGAAAAGACCGAATAATTTATACTGAACAATGACGTTTTTCGTTTTCATCTGGCCCACTTGCCAGATGAGTTGGCTCACAGCAGATTGCCAGTGCCGACAGTGGGCCAGCAGTGCCATATCTATGCCAGATGTGGCCCACATCTGCTTGCTGTCTGGGATTTAGCCTATTTAGTTTATGCAAAATTAACGAAACACTGTGAAAAAATGTATTTGGTATTCGGTCTTTGTTTCAAATGTTTCATTTTGTTCAGTTTCGGCCAAACAAAAAAAATCATTTTGGTGCATCTCTAATACAGATAAAACGTTCTGCTTTTTAACCTCATAGTTCTTGAATTTTCAATCCAATCTGGTAGAGTACGAAGCCAAAACAACAGAAATTGTATCATTGTCCATGTAGACCTTACGTATCGCTAAGCTGATGTGAGCCTAAGAAAGATGACCCGTTGTGCTATAGGACCCTGTTGTAACTGGGAATTTTCAAAACTTCCCTACACTCCTTCCTTAGCAATAATCAAATACAATAAATTATTGCTAATTGTCCTGTTAGTAAGAATGGCATTACTGTATCTGAAGAATGTGATTCTTCTCCATAAACAAGTTTCACTTTTACCTTCAGTACTGAAGCAGCAGATGTTTACAAGAACGTCCCAGTAAACAGCCGTGAGTCCTTCGCTCACACAGCCCTGATCTCTTCTGTTTGTGTGTGTGTGTGTGTGTGTGTGTGTGTGTGTGTTTCGCAGATGGTGTGATTGTTTTTGCGCAGGTTATGCTGGTCTTGGAACCGTTTTTCCAAGTGTAGACCTGCATTTTCCGTGGCTGGACTAAGCATCACATGCCACCCATATTTTTATACCCTTTTTTCCTTGGCTTGTTCACTGCACACCGTCTGAGAGGGAATGGCCCACAGTATCACTGGGGCAGGATGACTTGTCGCATACATTCCTTAAAGTGAAGCTGTCACACTTGCATTGACCAATTCCTGCTCCTCTAACGTTAAACCATGCGACACAGGAGAAAGCATGGAATGTCTGGAATTCCAGTGGCATTTTTGTTGGAAATGTTGTTCTCCCAGTGGCGGTACTGCGCAGACTGGCTGTTGCCACATATCTTGTTAGCCAAGGTTGGCAACGCTATCCAGGCCTCCAAGTGGGCCACAGCAAGCTACTTCTACTCCTCTTCAGACGCTCGTAAGGAGGCGGTCTGACGGTATGTTGTTGTTATCATCTCCATAAGCTTTTCTCCGTATATCATGTGAATGGTTAGTAATTCTACAGCACTGTGAGCAATTTAGACCAGTTATAGGGGTCCTGTTAACAACACTGAGTGTAGTGCTGGGCAATATGATGGTATTTGTTATTACCTAAGCTGTCGGTATGTATCGGCGATTTTCAGCCCATATATGCGATTGGCTGATATTTCTCTAACTTGGCTGATCCTGAGAGCTGATCCCTAACGTAAAACATATGAGCCGTATTTGGTTCAGGATGTTGCAGCCCTGCGCGAGACTCCTTGGTCACATGACCCTGCAGTTCCTCATTCGAACACTGATGGAGAACGTTATGCTGATGGAGAACATGTCGCCAGTCTGCAATTTTATTTTTTTATTTATTTATTTTTTAATTTATTTAAAACCGTACCTGGGTTCCTTGTGTGGGAAGCAGAGTGAAGACATTTAACACCACTAACCTGGGACCACACTGTTGGACCTTTTCCACCAATGTGGAACGGGCTCTGTTCTGGTTTGTACACCTAACTTTGAAACGTCTGCTGCATTTCCACCAAAAATAAATCAGTTCAGAACCCGAGAAGTTCCTTTCTAACTGGAACCAAAGAATAGTAGTTTCCTCATCACAAACCGTGACGACGTCTGTGGGCGTGCCATATGTTAAGGGAAACAACAACGGCGCCACCCAGTGGTCTGCTGGAGAACCTTTTCTATGTCTTCTTATTGCCAATAGTTGATCCGTGCTTGCTTTCTGGATGTAAACATACACGTCTGGAATAACAGTACAAACGCTCGTAGGTAATCTATGCGCTCCGCCATCTTGGTGCTACTGTTTACTACCGCTGTGCAGCGCCCCCTGTTGACGTTGATGTCGTATGCTACGCTGTTACTTAGTTCCAGGAGAAACTGGTGCAAACGCACACTGGTTCCCTGAATAGTACCAAGGTTTTTAGAAACCTGAATGGAACCAGTTCAAGAAACACGGTTCTTCTGGTCGAAAAGGGCAATGAAGGAACTTCACTTACGCCAGTACAGTAAGGATTAGAAGGTGGCCACAAAGACGAATGACAGTAAACCAGATATACCATTGTTTACAAAGGAGCCACAATGGAAAATTCTGTCACTGTAAGTGGCAACTTTCCACAGACCATAGCGGTGAGGAGGACGCTCCATCAAAGGTTAATGTTTTCTAGACTTTTGCCAGTAACTGAATATAATTGCCAGTAACTGAATATAAGATGGGTAAAGTCACTGCATGTTCTTTTAGTGCATCATCACTCCTTGTAAAGCACAATGTGTGAAAATTGTTTGTGCTAAAATTTGTTGATAGTGTTGTTTTTAAAGTGACACTGCTGGTTCTTTTATGTCTGATCTTGGACGCTGGTGATGTGTATCTTGTAGGTTTGGCTTCTCCAAGGATGTTTCTGAGCATGTAAAATGTAGCCTTTGTGTCTTGTACTTCAGACTGGTCCCTTGCTTGTCTTCAAGATTATCATGTTAAACCATCTTCTCAATATTGTCTAGTGTAGCATCTGCTGCTTTTGAGTGTCAGCAGTTTGTCAGCATGGTCTGTCAGAAATGTGCTGAGAGGCTGGGTGCACACAGCTTATCCTCTGTTTGCCCTGCGTCACTATGTATGCCTTACTGTGTTGAGACTTGTTTACATGAACAGTTAAGTCAGCGGTATACTTCCCACAGTGACTACGGGAAGTGTCTCGTTTCACGGCACCGCGGCATGTGAACGTTGTCTGGGAATGTAAGTTTGATGAAAGGGCCGACCAGAACAGAAACAAGATGCTTGGAATCACTGCATGTTTTCACTATTGATCCCAAACACTGCCAGAGTATTGAGTGTGTACAGATTTTCGGAGTCACACCACAGTGCACACTTATGCTGGTTTTCCTCAGGACTGATTACATGATTGCCTCATCAGATTAGCCAATGTTACGCTAAAAATACAGTTTCAAGGTTTGAGTGTTGTAAAACAGCACAAAGTCTGCCAAATTGCAGTAAAATCAGGTATATTTTAAAGGGGTCATGTCTGTGTTTTTTGGTCCCTTGATGTTTTGATATTTGTGAGGCTGTTTATACCAAAAACAGTCATTATTCATTTTCATATGCCCATTTTCCAACCTCTCTTTAACCCTTAGAATTAAACAGGCTGTAGCTTTAACTCTGATACATTAGAGGTCTGATGCTGTAGGCTGAACAGGCAGCTAAATGTAAAAATACACCGATCTTGAATATTCTCATGCAGTTTCTGCAGGTTGGGATGGACGTGGAGTGACAACAAACCGTTCATCTTGGTGCTGACCACGGTGCCTCCACACACGGATTTGTTGGTCATCTCCACCAAGACAAAAGCGGGACTCATCACTGAAGATGACCCACTGCCATTCTGAGTCACTCCATGACAGTCTGGCACGACACCATTGCAGTCTTTGGTGACGTTGACGTGGTGTTAAGGACAGTCGTGGTAACGGTCTGTGTGCATGTAGTCCTGCGTGGTGCAGCCGTCTGACAATGATGCGACCTCTCTCCTCTTCTAACAGCTCGAGTCAGAATCGAAAGCACACGCGAGAGGAGGACCTTATAGTATAGTTAGTCAGGTACATGATGGGCCCGTCCTTGATAATGATACATGAATGAATCGCATGTCTCACAATGTCAAACCTACCCACCAAGTTTCATTCCTGTTGGCCGATTCCTTCTGGGTGCAGCTTCTTTTTCCCGATGATAAGTGTATTAGCTTCCGTTTGTGGAATGTATTGAAACTGTTTACAGTTTATTCCTAAATGGAGTTAACACTTAATTTTGTAGCTTTATCGGTATTTGAGGTGACACTTTGAGCTGTTTTACAGTGGTATCGACAGTGGGACCTTAATGTGGTATCCGTGTAGTGATGGAGGAGTCCTACAAAGTGGGGCGTTTGCGCATAACAAAGCAGATCCAGTTTCAGTTTTAATGAGGTCTATTTGTGCTGATTTACTAAATAGTCTTTTATAAAATGTATTTTTGTAGATATTCGAAGCAAATAAATTAAGATTCTGTAGTTACAGAGATTAGGTTGGTGACAATACAAAACCAGTCATTTTTAGCGATGCTAGCTAATGTTCTATGAACAGATGACAGAAGATATGAGCATGTCTTGGCTGATCGATTGCAAATGTGATCAGTTATAAACCAGGTTACTTGGATTTTACATTGAGCTACTCCTTTTTGCTATTCCAGTGTTTACATACTACATCCGATTCCTTCAGTAGTAGAATTCCAGGATATGGAAGATGAAATGGCAATGGTGCAGCAGGTAGCATGAGGCTAGAGAACAGGCCTGTTGAAAGGCATCGCGTCGCTGCCTGCTACTATAGTGGTCTCCATGGATTGTGGGATGTTACTGTGGCAGACATGGTGCCTCTCTCCGAGGGAAAAATACTTTAGCAGTTCCTCCTTCCTTCCATATAATTACCTTGTTTTTCTTGGACACAGATGTTTCTTCAAGGGCTTGTGGTGGTTTCCAGTCAGTCTGCCTGGCCTTTCTTCTCCCCATGTCTTTAATTACCCGGTCAGGGCTTGCTGTCCACCAGGCCATCGCTGAGCGCTTCAGAGGAGTTTAGAATAGATAAAAGTTTACCGTTACTCGTTTGGTGCTGCTCCAGGAACGTAAAGAACAAAATAAACAGGTTGTTTTTTTGTTTTTTTTTTGGTGGGGTTAATGGTGTTTGAGTGCTCATTAAGATGTGCCTTTTGTATTTGTAGGAGATTTGTTATCTGACAGTAGTAGAGTGTCCTGAACATGTATACATTGCTTGATCTGGAGCCTGATGAGCTTCAGATGTTCTCTAGTGTCCTCGCGTGCCCTTTCAGTCCCAGTGGCTCTCCGAACGTAGGCACTATTTTGCCTTGTTGATGATTGTGGTTCACTTCCTGATAGCTCAGTATACTCATTACCAACATGCTGCCAGGAGGAATTCATATGTTTATGTTTCTATATATACTGCGTATGTTTTAAAGGGCTTGTGTCCTACTTTTTACTCACTGTATGTTCCCCTGATTTTTAGCTTTTGATGCTGTGTGTACAGTCATCATTCCGTTACTACACCGGTCGTTTTCAAGCCTCTCTTTATACCTTAGAATTGAACAGGCTGTTTTTGTTACTGTGCCTTTTGTTATTGTTAGACATACATAAGCTCTGTTCTGATTGGCTGCCCTGTGTTTATCTTTTGTTAGCATGTAGCGTGTGTATATTTCTTGGGTATGCATGTGATGCCATAGTTGGCAGGAGTCACTGTAGTTGTGCCCACTGTGGCAGCATTACCATTCAGTGTGAATGCAACAAAACCAGCGAAGTTTGTGCCGAGCTGGTCGGTAGACAGGCAGCAAGGATTGTGTTGCAAGATGACATCACTTTGTAACAGGGAAAAGGTGTGGAATTCCAGCAGTTTAGTGTTCTTTAAAACTTTTGCAGAACTTTTATTTGCACAAAAAGCAAGAGAAAGCAAGAGAAAACCATGAAAAAACGTCCTAGATGCTCTTTAGCACGTCCTTGAAAATAACATTTAGTGAAACTGGCCGGTAGGTAGCCAGCAAGGATTGTAATGCAAGATGACATCACCTTGTAACAGAAAAAAGATGTGGAATTCCAGCAGTTTATGCAGTATATTAAAGGGAACCTGTTGTACATTCTCAATGTTAATAATTGTTTTTTTTTTTTCTAATTTTGAGGTTCTACTAGAACAGGCTTACATGCTTCAGTTTCCCCAAAACGCTATATTTCCTCATACTGTACGTCTGAATTCAACCTCTGTCTGAAACGCGAGGTCCTGTGTCTTTAAGCCCCGCCTCCCATTGAGCCCACTCTATTTTGACTGGTCAGCTGCCAGACGGGTTGACCGTGGTAGTGGCATCCTGCTACGGGTTTGGTCGCTACAGGCTGCCAATAAGGACTGTGTTATGAGATGATGTCACCTTGTAACAGAGAAAAGAGCTGGAAATCCAACAAGGCGTTGAGGCAGCTGAGAAAAGGGTTCTGAATGGTTTCTGTGGGAGAGAGCTTCTCGCTTTGTTGTGTACTTTCAACTTTAGAGCTTTTGCACTCAATAGAACATGTAATTTGACCAAACTCCTGCATTTGCAGTTCACTGAATGCATGGTATATGCACAGGAGGTGGTCTGGAGAACGTTAATCTACCCGGCTGATGTGTTTGCTTGGTGAATATGCACTTTATGAAATGCGCCGTGCACCAGTTACAGTAACCAGAAGCAGGCATTGCGACATAAAGTATAGATGGTTGCGTGGAAGGTTTGCACAGTTCACAGAAAGTTCAGTCAACACTCCCCTGTTGTCCAGCTGAAGTGTGAGCAGCCTCGGCGGGAGGCCCAGGGGAGGGGAGGCAGAAGGAAAGCTCTCATCACTTAATGAGCCGTCTCTGAGTGATCTCATCCGCTCTGCATCACCACCGGAAACATTCGACTCCCAGCCAGCGCTCGAGGAGGGGTTTCGGCAGGGCGGAGGGGGGGAGTGGGTGGACGGAGGGTGGGAATGGAGTCTTGTTTTAATTACCGCCCGTTTATCTGCCCACATGTTAAAGGCTGGCTTTCTGCATGGCCGGGCAGTGCGATAGTGTGACTTTCAATTGTGTCTGCCTGTGCTCAGCTTCTGCCCACAAACTTCATTAACCTCTCCTTGTGAAGTGATAAAGCCCTCTTCCTGGCTCGAGTGTTGTGTCTTTGCCAGGCCTGCTCAATGCCAGAGTCAAGGTCAAAAGGGACCGTATGCCAGCGAGCACTCCTGAGTGTCTTGAAGGAGACATGCATAAGTTTGTGTTCTGTGTGATAAAATGTGTCTGCTCCGGCTCTGTCTACATTAGTCATCATATTTGTGGAAGTCTGTGGTAGATTGTAGAGACCTTGAGTCATCTTTGCTTGTTGTCCATCAGCCTAAATTTCGGTTCATCCGGTTAATTCTCTCTAAGATTCTTCTAAATATTGCTGTTCAAGTCATCTGGTGAAAATTCCTTAATATTTTTTCATATCGCTGTGTGTGTGTGTGTGTGTGTGTGTGTGTGTGTGTGTGTGTGTGTGTGTGTGTATATGTATACACACGGGGGGGAAATGTAACGTAGACGTCTTGGCACTGTCAGGACTATTATTTCTTCATGTTCTGTTCGTTTTAGTTCATTTTGGAATGTTTTAAAATAGGATTCTTACAAATTGATTATGCATATTGCCTCTTTAAGTTGTATTGGATACAAACAATATTTTAGGGATGCACCAAAATGAAACATTTGTTCGAAGGCTGAATACTAAACACGTTCTTTCACAGTGTTTCATTGATTTTGCCCCTTTTTTTTCACCACTGCATAAAGAGAAATAAGGCGTTAAAGTGGCCTATTACACTAGAGCTGTTGGCTCTGTCTCTAGAACTAACAGTTAAAAGTTCTTCTTTGGTTCCTGTCTACATCCGGGAACTAGAAAAATGAAACCACGTCAGTAAAAACATCATTGTTCCCTATGAATAATTCGGTCTTTTCACTAATTCGACACAGAAAGTGAATTTTTCACCATTTTCAGCCAAAACTTTGTGGTTGATGGACATTCGGTACGTGTCTGCTAGTGTGTGTGTGTGTGTGTGTGTGTGTGTGTGTGTGTGTGTACCCTTATTGTAGTGTAACACTCTCTAATCTTAATAATACCGTGATGGAACATTTTGCCCATGCCGCCCACCACCAGCCATTCTCTCTGCAAGCTGAAGCATGTCTTTAGTTTCATTGTTGAACTGAAGCTTTTTGTTCTCTCTCTCTCTCTCTCTCTCTCTCTCTCTCTCTCTCTCTCTCTCTCTC
>CM067489.1:382468-434043 GCA_034552555.1 Semaprochilodus insignis
CTCTCTCTCTCTCTCTCTCTCTCTCTCTCTCTCTCTGAGTTTTGAGGGTCAGAGAGCTTGCACATATCCTTTTTAGGTACAGTGAAGCAACTTCCAGCGAAGTGCACAGTGACGCAAGAGAAGAGAAGTTTGTGGTGACGTTAGCAGTGAAAGATAGGGGCTGCTTTAATTTAAGCATGTAGTAGATCTCTGCAGTTGTGTCATTTTAGTAGTCAACAGTATGCCCAAATAAGGATCTCAGCATCTGGGAGTTTTTTTCTGCCTATGGAAAAAATGAGCAGCTTTCTCTAGAATCTTTACTTTTGCACCGTGCAGTCAACAGAACATTCAAAAAAACTTTCTGAGCAATATGACGCATATATATTTTTATATAGTTATCATGATGAATCATATCGCTGTACAGTACAATAATCTTTTCTGAACATGGTGCATATGGTCAGCACTGACCAGCTGCATGTTTCGTTATAAAGAGTGTTATTAGTCCCATTTAACTGGATTCAGTGCAGCACAGTATGTACAAATACTGAATAAAAATCATTATGTTTTAATAGTGATTATAATAGTTTTAGCTTTTTTGGTAGTAAATGTTGTCAGTATGAGTCTAGGACTGTGTAGTGGTAGCTAAACATCACTTGAAAAGTTGTGGTTGTAATGTCACTAAACATGGAGGTTTGGTTGACTGTGGTGTAACTCGTCTACCAGCTAGGTGTTAAGTTGTACAGGCACCGATTTAAAGTCTTGTGTTAACAGCTGTTGGTATTTTTATTTAGTTATTTTAATAGTTTAAGCTGTTTCTAATAGTAAATCTTAATTGTGAATCTGACCTCAGGACTGTGTTGTCATGGCTAAACAAAACTTGCAAAGTTTAAATTGATGTTGATAAATTACTAATTAGTGTTGTGACGATATAGAATCGAAATCAATGCAAATACTGGTATGTAAATGCGATATCAGTATTGGTCCTGAGAATCCCAATACCTATGATTGACACCAAGAAGTCATTTCTAAAGTGTCCTACACATAACACATCAGCGGTGTGGGAGACGACCAACAGTAAACATCCTGAAGTCTGAATCTGTGTCTGAGGTGTTTGGTGGTATAAAAACGCTAACAGGAGCCGCTAACCTGAACGTCTGAGCTGCTTCTTTCAGTAATCACTCACCGGCTGCTGAGTAGTTCTTACAGTCTGACTTAACGTTAGCTCAGATTGTTTGTTAGTGCAGGGCGGAAGGAATCGCTTGACTGCTGGTGTAATGATAGCCTGCTTTCTGGCTGGTGTCTCCTTTAGCCTCACCTGCAGCGCACCTCCGTCAGTCAGCAGCTAAGCTGGGGAAAACACTGGAAGTGAACGACACTGTCAGCGTGAACGATGGTGATGTTTACTGAACTCCAGCAGAGTCTACCGCTCAGAGACGCAGCGCGAGTGAACAAGATGCACATATTAGACAAACGAGTGGAGAAATTCCATACAGGTGAAGCAACATTTAACTCAGTTTATACAGCTGGAGAAGCTCCTGGGTGCTCATATGTACACGCCACAGGTGTATCTACATACTGTTCAGCTCTGTTTGAAACTGTTTTAGACTACAGAGATATTTTGCACTCACTTACATGGTTAAACACTGTCCATATTACTGACTATATAATAGGAAATACTGAATATACATATTGTAAATAAACAAAAATAGCTTTTTCTTATGCAGCTGATAAATACAGTAGGATGCAACAAGTACATGCCATTCAGTCATGCTGAGTATGTTTGTGAGACAGAACACAGATTATACCAAAATAACAATTAAAATTTTAATTGTATAAATATCAGGACTGTTAGGTTAAGCAGAGTTAGTGCTGGTGGTGTTATCCGGTATCGGCCTGTGTTTATGGATCAGGTATGGGAATCTGTCCTAGCGGTGTTGCATTTCACATTCACGCGGAATAAATGTAGGAATGTTAAAAACTCTGTTTCTTTGGCTGAACCTCCACCGCATGGGGAAAACCACAGTTCTCACAACCATCTCAGACTCTCCTGGCCTGCTCTACCATTCTGCAAGAATGTGTGTTGTGTGAAACTGACTGGCGGGGGCAGGAGTTGCTGTGGCAATGGTGAGGAAAGGGCAAGGAGGACAGACTGGGCTTGTGTCATCCAGGGACTGCTTGTTTAAGCAGCAGGATTCCAGACTTTTGCCCAAACATGTTAGGAATGGTCTCGCGCCGGGCGATGGTTAAAAACAGGAAGCGCCATCGCTTTTGTCCCTTTGATGCTGCGCTTCAGTGTGGTCTCGGGATGAGTGGGGGAGGAAGTTCAAGGTTAGACAGAGCGGACGCCACATGATGCCACAACCCACAAAGTGCGAGAGATTAACTGAGCCGTGGTTTAATGGGCCCTGCAGGCGGCCGTGTGCAGACTTGACTGCAGGTCTGAGGGCAGTTGCTTTTAGAAACTTTTGTTTGCTCCAGCAGCTGCTGCTTAGAGGCGTGAGGTTCAGAAACTGTTGACTTGTTAGTCAGTCAGTCAGTCAATAGTGTGTGTGTGTGTGTGTGTGTGTGTGTGTGTGTGTGTGTGTGTGCGCGCGCGCGCGCGCGCCCCAACACTGTAGTTATACCCACTTTAACACATCGTTTTCCCACTGTGAGTCACACCACGTGTGATGTTTCCCATCTCTTGTTCATGTTTCAAGAGTTTGAGCCGAACAGAACTCCGGACAGAGAACAGAACAGAGCTGCTGCAACGAGACAGACAGCAGCTTCTGAGCGCACCCATTTGTGCTTCTGCATCCACTGTAAAGAAACACAAACTCCAGTTTTACCACGCCATAATATCACAGCCAGCGTGGAGTGAGGCACTCTCTATGAATAAGGCATGCATGTCAGCTGGGATGGTTTTACTGCTGATATATTGAAGTCATATAGTGCTGTGTTGGTGTGTCTGCTGGGATAAAATGTCTGAAGTTTTTATAAATGTCTAAAAATGTTCAGTGTTGAATAAGTATGTTTAACTGCAGTTTAGTGATGGTTTTTTATTTAAAACCAAAACACAGAGAGACGCACAGTCCATCACAGTGGCTGTATTCGAAATGGCATACTACATACTACTCGCATACTAAATCTGCCTCAAAGTAGTCTGTGGTATGTCACCAAACTGTAAATCTGTGGTGTACTGGAGAACCCGGATGGTGTTGTACTCCAGTCAGATGTTCTAGAGTACAGGGGGAGCTATCTTCATGGTGTACTGCATCCCATCATGCACTGCAGCCTCACCAGCTCTCAGCCTGCTTCAGCCAGAGAAAATGGTGGCGGGTAACACTGGAGAGCAAAACGCAGCCCACTCCGAGTATAAATGTGGGTGTAGTGATTGTAGTGGGGTGTGTGTTCATCAGAATGAGCCTCAGAATGTTAAAATATACAGGTCTGAAGATTAATAAAAGATGAACTCGCTTTAGAGGATCAGTTTTAGAGTGAAACCGAGGATAGTACATACTACTGTAGGATGCAGTGTGCAGGGCAGTCAAACAGGCCTAATCATGCTCACTTCATAATGAACCATGTAGTTGGTCAGTGTTCTTTACTGCCGATATAAACAATATGCTCAGAAGAGCATACTGTGGCATAATTGATCACGATAACAATAATATAACATCATATTGCCCAGAACTACAGCATCTAATATATTATTTCCTGAATAATATAGAGGAAAAAAATATATATTATTAATGGTTCGGTTACTTGGTTATTGACCTCAGTGCTTCTTGATTAGTCCACAATTATTAGTGGGCCACAAATACACCAACTTCTTGCCGCTTGCACTTTCTGGTTTATGCCACACCCCAAAAAAAATGTTCAGGGATCTGTTTCGATGTTAAGGTTCCTGATATAAATTTACTAGCATACCCTTCAGGTTCACTTGTGTCCCTTTATTTGAGAAAGGTAGCAACAAGTCCTTCCAATTATCATTTCTGTTTGAGCGCTGGTGTGTTAGTGGAGTGTTGGTGTTCGCTCCAGTAGGCTTCACTGGAGTGTTAAGTACAGTGGTTTGTGCCAGTGCCTGAGGCCTTAACCCGAGCAGAGATCTTATAATGCTAGCCCGCCCTTATTTAGCCTAGCCTATTTTTAGCTTGATAATCATTTCAGGATTAAATCATTCATGTGATGATTTGGGTTTTCTTGATCCTGAACACAGCTTAGAGCGGGTCTTAGAATACAGAGGGCTTTTCAGGGAAGGATCGCTGTTAAAGGAGCAGGACTGGGCAGCGTGGATTACTGTAATATGCATATGTGATACACATATGAGACAAAACAGTGAATAAGTTTGCTTCCCAGTCGAAGGTCCTGTTCCACCTTAAATGGTGCAGCAGTTACGATCAGTCAGAATGTAACTAAATGCTGTTCCTTTATGCTGACATACCAGAAGTCATGTGATGTCAGGATGTGAATTGATTATGAAGTAGCGTTAACTCATTTGGGAACCGCTTGGGAACGCCCACACCTGTGTATGAGTGAGGCTAAACACTGACCAGTGTGCTCCTTGCAAGGTGACATGAATTTGAACTCATTCCACTATCATGCTTCGATTAGGCGCATGTTCAAGCGAATGTGCAGCCACACCATTCATCAGAACTATCCGGAATGCTCCTTGAGCCAGTTCTGGATAACTTGGTCCCGATGACACGGTGCAGCAGCTGGGATATCCCATCATTGTGTGGGTACATGAAGGCCTTGAGGGGCTGCAAATGGTCACCAAGCAGTGAAACGTAGCAGCAATGCTCAATGACTTGTTTAGGCAGACCAGTGTACCCAACCCATGCCTTGAGAACACATCCCACACCAGTATGGAGCCGCCACTGTACAGCCTGCCTTGTTGACACCTAGGGTCCATGGCTTCATGAGGGTCTGCACCACCTCACAAGCCCAGGTGAGGCACTGTGTCCGGTGTGGTGGTGTTAAAATAAAACGCCTGCACGGCTTAGGAAATGGAATGTCTCATCCATCTGGCACTGGCTATCATGCCTTGTTCAAGCTCTGATAAGCCATGTCTCCTTGCCACGAGCACGCTGGCAAGTGTTCAATCTCACTCACAAGATACACCTCACAACTTATATTCCCTGTGGTAACACACCTTCATAATCAGTTTACATACTGATATCACATGACTTTTGGTGTGTCAGTGTAAGCAACATGCAGAGTATAGTAGACAGTGGAAGGAAGGAACATTTACGTTGGTGTGTTGCTCCAGTTAGCACCCATACCCCCCCCACCGCCCCACCCCTAACAGACCAAATTTGATTGACCTTCAGTTCAATGCAGTCTGACGAATCTATGCATTCCAAAACCGCTAAATCATCGTAAAGACTTTTCTAATTAGCCCCAAACAAGCAGTTATCTCCTGTCTTTCAACCTTTTAAAGTACTATCTCTGGATTGCCTGTCATAGCTCCAGCAGGAGATGCGCAGGAAGAGCAGTAAATAGCTCTGCTTCTGACTGTAATTTGTGTCTGCCTCTTTTTTTTTTGTCTCTCTCTCTCGCGGCTGCTGCTTGTGAAGAGGAAATTAGGTCTGCTGAGTGGAGTGAGCTGCCTGCAGACTACGTTATAGGGCCATTCAGCCTACGCACTAAACGTTTCATTCATAAAAATGCGAGCTTGCTGCTACTTCCTGTTTAGCAGCCTGGACTCTGTAGTGGATGTCATACAGTCTGAGCTAAATGCCAGAAATGAAGGGAGGTGGTACGCCTTCCCCCTTATGCCTCTGCGGTTGAATTGCTGGCTTCACCAGCAAAGGCTTGAACTGGTGCTGCAGTCATATTAGCCTCCCAATAAACAGCTGTAAGGAAATTGGCACTTCTAGTTAAGTTCTGTTCTAAGCTTCTGCACCAGCATCCTGATTCCCAGCAGCCAGTTTGAAGTGATGCGGATGTAGCAGCGCTGGTCTATGACAGTAGCTGTCACTGCTTGTAATGTAAGTGCCATTCTTGTTAACTCACTGTTGAACGATCTGATCACTGTTCATGCTGCAACTATCACTCCTCATCTCTCCATCTGTGCTAAACCTTGGTTTCTAGCTCAGGGTGAGTGTGTCGAACTCATGTCCTGGACGTCCACAGCTCTGATAAGATTAGTGTTGTCTAATAGCAAGCTCTGAAGTCGGCTTGCTGATAGCCTCGCTCACTACATTCAGGGTTATCCCAAATGTGGATATTCTGGTCTTTATGGTCAATTAAATGCTTAATTTATAAGCTCACCGGACAAAAATCCTTGCGAGTTTGAGGTGGTAGGAACTTCAAGCTCCTGCAGATGGTGCTGCATGAGGATGATGGGGTTATAAATACCGCCGGGGTGTGAGTGACGGGATCCATAGATTGTGAAGAGGTGGTACAGTGCAGGGAATGTCTTGTTCCATGTGTGGAAAATGGCTCCAGAGCAGATGTTAATGATTGACTAAAAGGAGTGACTGCATTTGGGCGTGCCGAAGGCCATAGTGTGAAGGAAGTAGCTGAATCTGCAGGTGTATGGAAGCGTACGGTCTTACGAGTCTACCAGCAGTGGCTTAAATCCCAGTGTACAGGGAATTCTCCTCGGAATTGTGCCAGGGAAAGCAAATCTGGCACAACTGTGGAATTCTTTGATGTAAGAATGTCTGAACATTGATGTTCATCCAGAAACTTGTACAGTACATGCCTAATCCAATCACAGCTTTTACTGGTGCTCCTGGAGGAATACTTTGCCATGTTGCGAGTTCAGAACCCCGAGCTTAGGAGTAGATGTTTGAGGTTTACATAGCCTTGCAAGGCTATAGACACGCTCACAGTGGTGGTGAAGGTAACCAGAGGTCCACCTCTAAAAGCTCTCTCACAGAAAGTTCCTACATGAGATGGTTATGAATACGCTGCCTGATGTCTGAGGCGCTGTTTATGATAGTTTGGAGAAGATTTCAGCCTTAAACTCTGTAGACATGGAGAACCCTGGTTCCAATCACCATCACTGTAGAGAACGTCTGAACCGGTGGCCTCTTCAGGCTGTGACCAAAAGCCAGTGCAGAAGGAGTTTGGTCATTCTTGTTCCCCCGTCTTTTAGCTGTTTGATTTCACCCTATACGTTTCCGCAAGTGCCACAGATATTGACCGTATTTCAGGTTAACTGAAAGGTTGTCTGCCACTGATTTACCTCCCCAGCTTGCTGCCTTTGAGTAGTGTCTAACCTTCTCGCCAGGACAGCGCTGCACTCTGCAAGATTCCTGTAATGCAGGAAGCGCAACCTGGCACTTTACGGCATTATGTAATTAAGAACCCCGCTCGGCGCTCCCAGCTTTTGTGTGAGGAGGATGCGAGGGGGAGGGGGGGTGCTTTGGCTGCTAAGTGGCCTACTGTCTGAGCCGAGATATCCCACAGGTGAAAGCTAGCAGGTGTGCTGCTTAGCCCTGTGTGATCAGATCCCAGGCTTTGCCTTACTCCAGTAAGGTCAGAGATTAATTCAGGATGATCGAAGTGTTTCACTGTTTCATCGTTAGCAGGGGAGCTATATATACACAGCCGGAGAGGGTACAGGATGTGCCTTATAGGCCTTGAAAGCCTGATCCATATGAACCTTTTAAAGCAAGGGCAAGCTATGTGGATTAACGCCTCGTTCTGGGCTCCCCTGATCCACAGTATTGCTGTTTGCATATTGCAGATAGGAAAGCGTACATAATTAACCGGGGGAAAATGATCAACACAACATATTAAACTATATATATATATATATATATGTTTTTGTGTGTGTGTGTGGATTGTGTGGCAGTATTGTAGTGATACACTTGTGGCCAACTATTGGTAATGGCACCTAGTTTGCAGTGCCACTGACATGGTGGTGGTGTGTTAATGTGTGTTGAGCTGGTGTGAGTGGATGAAACACGGCAGTGCTGCTGGACACCTCAGTGTCACTGCTGGACTGAGGAACATCCACTATGGGCAGTGTCCTGTGGTCGGCGTCCAGTGATGAGGGACTACAGGATGACCTGCACTATGCAACAGCAGATGAGCTATCGTCTCTGACTGTACATTTGCAAGGTGGACTAGCAAGGTAGGAGTGTCTAATAGAGTGGACAGTGAGTGGACACAGTGTTAAAACACTCCAGCAGCACTGCTGTGTCTGATCCACTCACACCAGCACAACACACACTAACACACCACCACCACGTCAGTGTCACAGCAGTGCTGAGAATGATCCACCACCCACGTAATACCTGCTCTGTGGTGGTCCTATGGGGGTCCTGACCATTGAAGAACAGGGTAATACAGTATACAGAGAAACAGACGGACTACAGTCTGGAACTGTACAACTACAGAGTGTCCTATATACTATTGATACCTAATGAAGTGGCTGATTGTGTGTATATAGTCATATTGCCCAGCCCGACCAGTAACTGACCCTTATTACTCTGCTGTTACTACTCCTAAAACATTAATGACCATCTCTCAGAGAACATTGTGTGATTATTGCCGTTGAATCAAACGTTGAGTGATGTTATGTAACGGCGCTACCTCGAATGTCCTTATAGCCGATTTGAAGTCATCCAGTGTTAGAGATTACAGGAGAATCCTTAGGATACCTTGTGGCATAAAGATGGATCTCACTCTGAGGGCGCTGGAGCTCTGCCAGAGTTTGGATTGTAGATCCTCCTATGATTAGGAAGTCTGCGGCTGACACCTGCTATACTTTCGCTCTTGTTTCAGTGCGATTTTTGTATTCTATCTGAAGGCGGTTCTCTACGTGAAACAATCTTTAACACTTTAAAACAGTAGGTATTGACTGACTAACCTGAAGTAATGCTGTTGTGGTCCTGTTAGGGTTCTGTGGGGGTCCTGACCATCGAATTGAAAAGCTGCTGAGAATGTTCAGTGATTCGCTAATGTTTAAAATGACAGGGTCTGAAGGTTTCCGATGTAGTGTCTCTATGTTCAGCGTTGCATGTGAAAAACTGGCTTACCCCAATATCATGGCATCATCGTTACACCACTGAAAAGCTTCTTTGACTGAATAGGGGGAAGTGAAAGGAGATAGTTTTTCACCTGCGTCCAAAACAATCTGAGACGTTGAAGAATAGTGATGAATGGTGTCCTTGTCTGACCTCTCTGCCGCTTTTAGCTTATGCAGCCGGTGGAGTTGACTGTGTTTAAGACTTTAATGCCTGTTTGGCCTTTGCTTATGTATTATGCATGGTGATATGTTGCACCCTATTTATTTAGAGCATAAATTTGACAGGCTGCGTCAACTTACAGATTTCTTCTTGAATGTTTGAGATTTTGTGTTGCTCATGTCTGTACATTAGCAGTTATTTCCAGTTTGATCAAAAAAAAAAAAAACATCAAAAGAAGGTCTGCAGTTATTTACTTTAGAGACTGCTTTATTTGTGCTCATGGTCAATCCACAATTTAGTTTTATACTATGGTTTTACTTTTTTTTTTACTTTTTTTTTTTCTTATTAGCAGTTGTGCAGCGGCTTACCGAGGGTTCCATTTGATAGTATAACTGAAAGTCACAGGACTAGGCAGGCTAGCCAAAGCTTACTTCCCGCCGTTGTCACTCAGGATTTCTCAGCTATCTGCAAAGGCAATTTGTGATTGCGTAGTGTCTCTATCACCACTGTGAACAGTTTAAAACTGCGGCTGCTCGTAACATGCAGCTGTATTTGTGCATCTGTGCGGACTCATGGGATCCCTCACTTGTCCTTCCGTTTCTCTTGCATTCAGTTTTTCTCCTGCTTCCAGATGCAGGTGCTAAAGTTCCCAGGCCCTATCTTGGCACTAAGGCCTTAAACCACACCGAAATGGTTGAACATCTTGGAGACTTGGCGCAACACTGCATGCCATTTGAAGGAGTAAACCAGCACTCAGGTGTCTCCCTGCTCTCATGACCTTGAGACAAAGGTTCATTTCTGAGTCTAGCAGTGTTTAACCTTCTGTTGCTGTATTTTGGCTGCACCCAGAAGGAATCAACCGACAGGAATGAAACTTGTGGGTAGGTTTGACATGGTGAGACATGCTAATGATTTAAGTTTCACACTCGGCTGCACACGTGGCATAAGGAAGGACGGGTTTTATCTCTGTCCCTGACTGACCCGACAGCCACGATTGCAGACATTCAGCGAGCAGTGATGTCCTCCATGAGTCATCCTGTTAGTTCAGCACCATTGGCAGATGGCTGCACCACGCAGGACTACATGCACACAGACCGTTACGACGACTGTCCTTAACACCACGTCACCGTCACCAAAGACCCCTACCGCACCCTATGCAGGAACTGTGTGAGGATGTTCAAGCTGCATGGGATGGATTATCACAGGACACCATTAGGAACCTCTACAGCTCCATGCCGAGACGTCTAGCATGTTGCGTTAGCAAACACGGCGGTCCGACGCCATACTGAGACACTACTTCTGTATGTGTAGCTCAGCATCACTGTCTTATCAGACCTCAAGAAATATGTGTATCATGATACCGTGTTTGCTGTATTACCTTCCTCTAAGGGAAAGCTTTTGTTCCCCTGATCCAGGCAGATTTAATGGAGGGCTGGCTTTTTCAGGGCAAGTGTGAAGAATCAATGGAATGTTCAGGACTGAAAGTGCTCACTCTCAGATGGTGAGGAGGTGGAGAGCAGGATGGGCGTGGTTTACTGGACAAGTGTGGACTTCACCACAATAATATAAATAAATAAATGAACCCAGTGACTGAATGTGGATCATAACACTGGTCCAGCAGCAGCAGACAGTCAAAATAATACTGTCAAAATAATAGTTTGTACATAGATTCCTCATTGCCAGTAAACCTGTTCTGTTTTGCCAAAGTGGTCAGAGGAAAAGGTCACAGGGGAAGAATTGTTCTGTTAACATGATAGGACTGTTGAAAGGCTCAGAATGGGACCAAATACAAATAAATACAGGCTGTCTAGATTCATGGTAAGTGTGGCTTTGCCTCTCGCAGGTCACCTCTGCATTCATTCCTCTCCTCAGATGGGTTTCCTCCTACAGAGCATTTCTCACAATTCTCTGTTGAGCATTCTCAGATTGTTTGCCAAGACGTTGTAACAAGCCCCATATTGAAGATGGAAGTTTTCAGTGGCATAAGCAAGGTGCAAACACGGTTGTTAAATTATTTTAGGATCTGTTATACAACTTGACCCTTGAATGTATCTATAGGTTATTCTAATATCTCAGAGAACGCTGTGTGTTCTATACCTTCTGGTGTCTAATTTATAACCTGTAATAACTTAAATAATACCACAAACAATCCTCACCTTTCAGCGGCAGTGTAAAACCCTATTAGTTTGCTTATAACACTTTACCTTAAGAGTCTATGTAACACATTCGTAACATTCTACATAAACCCTTTATAAGTCATTCATGAATGTTTAAATCAACATTTATAAAGTGTGCATGTTTTACATGATATTAAGTACTGTGATATTGAGTGATATTGAGTACTGTGTCATTTTACTGAGAGACATTTTTAAGTAAAAGTCCTCATTAATTATTTTTACGGACTATTTTATTTCTGTACAGGCAAAATAAAAATGACCGGGATTTACGCCTTTGGACATAAAGGGGTATTTCAACAGAGGAAAATGCTTATTAGCTTATTAAGCTTATTAAGTTAGCACAATTATACATACATTTATTTATACGATTCTTTCTCCAGTACATTAAGTGGAAGAGGAAAAACATCACTAAACATAAACCTTGTAAGGATGCACATTTAACCCCAAACTCAGGATGAGTAATGTTTTCCCAAACAGTGTATGGGCCTGTTGAATGAAGCTTCCGGCACAGTACAAATGTATAGATTACAAAAAGTAGAAAGGAGAAAAAATAACAAAAAGCAAAATAGATAGAAGCCTAGACAAAAAGTTTCAAAGCATTATTTGTCCAAAGGGCAGATTGTTATTTCACCTGTGCAGAAATTAAACTTTTCACTGAAAATAAAATAGTTTGTCAAAATGATAAATGAGAGAACCCGTATGTCTGGTACGCTACACAATGACTTGCCTATAGCTGCCTGAGGTGCCGCACCTCTGAGGAGGCCTGTCGCTCGTCTTCTGGGTACAAGTGTTGTACATACAACATCATACAACGTCATACAACACCTGAGGTTTACCACAGACATGAACGACCCGAAGTATCTTTGCCATGCACAACAAAACTAAATGCCTCCTGGAGCTCCTCCATACTCGAGAACAGCTGTGAGAAACTCCTTTTCCACCGGATATGACGGAATATTTACCTGTATGACAATTTGGCATGGGATTAATATAACCTGAGGTTATTATTGTGGCTCGTTTTACAGGTAAAGGTAGAAAGTGCTGGAATCAATACTGATGGTAAAGATCACTGAGATACACCGGTAATAATTACATTACTCCACCTCCCTGTGCACAACTAATCCTGTCCGAATAGGGCGTAAGAGGCCATCCCTGGATGATGGTGGCCTTTCTAATTTCAGGAATAAGAAAGCTTTGGGTCAAAGTGGGCTTGATTTCAGAATCATTATTGAACAAATACAATGTGTGTTCATATAGAAGCAGCTTGTAGTGGCAATGTTGTAGTGGAAATTAATGCCTCACAGTTCAAAGGAGGTGATCAACTCTAAAAGCAGGTAAATAGGTATGCACAGAACTGTGTGTATTGGCCTCAGAGAGATGTTTAGAGTTGGCCAACAGAATTTGGACTAGGATGGTTAGGTGATGGACTGCTATACTTATTCAATAAATGAATGCTCCCAAAATCCCAATGAGTTATTGATAACTTCTGTTGTAAAATAATAAAATGACTTTTTATCATTTGAAATTGGTTGTTTATTATCGCAGTGTGACCCCAGCAGCCTTGCTCTGTGTCCAGGTATTTGTTGTCCTTCTTCCTCTCGACTTAGATCGCGTATTGACCCCTCGTTCGCGAAGTGCCGCTCCAGTTCAGCGTAGGCCGTTGATCTAACTGGACATGTTTTCTCACAGTGTGCCTGATGATAAGCCTTCAGATCTGGCACAGCACCCACGTTTCACAGGGCTTCCCGAATTTAGCTGTTTTAACTGATTAGCCAGTTAGAATTTCTTATCAGCTGTTGATCAAACGACGGTTAACCGTTAACATCCTCGCTGACCGCTGCACACTCTCCCAGGGCCTTGATGTTCTTTTTCCCGTGAGAATAATGCCCATTAAAGATAAACCAAAGTCTCTTGGTTTATAGAGCCTCATTAACCCAGCCTTTCATTTCCCTCCCAACATGATCCCATGCACGTAGTAAACTTGGAGCATTCTTCAGGGAGAAGAAGATGGGCAGGGATGGGAGATTCTGCCAGCGTTGGATCAGGGAGCGTGTGCTCGTGGTGTTTGCACATGGCATGGTGAGGTCAGCGAAATAAACCCAACACTCCCCTTGAAATGCAATAAAGGGGAACACTCCCCTCACTTCCTGTATCCTGTAGTGATGGCCTAATCCTGTTCCCCTGCTGGCTAACACCTTGCACAGCCTTCTTAGTAAGATTTATAGCCCCTGCCCAAGCTGTAATTATCAGCGTGAAGTTCTTTGGCTCTTTATTAAAACTCCTGTCTCAAGCCAGAGAGCCTGAGGGATACTTTAAGAGTCGAGCGAGGCTCCCTTTGATGTGCTTCAGGAGAATAAGGGCTCATTTTCAGCTTAGTACTTACATCTGTGAACCTGGTACTTACATCTGGGAGCTTATTCCATGTCCTCAGGCCTAGATACTATCTGCACACGAGAGGAAGTTGGCACCCCACGCTGTGATTGATTCGTTCTCAGATTTGATCAGATCTTCCTAGCACGTTTCCACTCAATGGAGTGGGGGTTTGGAGTGAAAGGTCATGGTACCGCACATGAGAAACTGCACATTTGTGACTGTAGGCTGCTGTTTACCATCATGTATCCTACGTGTGGTAGGAGGGCGCCAGCTGAAAACACAGGGAAGAAAAGTTCTGGTGTTTTTCCTTTGGGACGGGACCACCTGTGAGAGACGTTTTCAGGCATTCCTTATCTTTGCACCCATCGATCGGGTGGTTTTCAGCTTGATCGGTCACGACTGGTGATCAGTCCTCCTGTATGTGCCGGTTAGAATTGGTCTGTGTTGCGTAACAGCAGCGCAGACACAGCTGCACACACATCATCAGCGTGGAAATTCTTCCCAGGGAGTGGAAAAAGTAGGCAAGCTTGCAGAACAACCCCTAAAACGTTTCGAACGACACATTTACATTTGTGGCATTTAGCTGATGCTCTGATCCAAGGTTAATCGTACTACAGGTAGGCCGATGTAGCGTTAGAAGTTTTGCCCAAGGACTCTTATTGGTGTAGCGCAGCATAGTTACCCAGACCGGGAATCAAACCCCCATCTCCCACATGGGGTGGTAGCTCCCTGGAAGGTAGTAGACCAGACCACCTCAAATTTAGTAAGAAACACTCTGCTGGATATGTACAATCTGTAGAAGCTAGCAAAGGCAAAGAGGCTAACACTAAAGCTAGCGAGAGTGCAGAGCTGCCACAAGCCAGCAGCGTCTGCTCTATTTCTTCAGCAATGAAAAGACCAAAGCCATTACAAGGAAGGTCATGGAATTTACCACACTGGATGATCAGCGGTGTGGAGGATACTCACTTCACCTTTAGTTTGTAAATAGTAAAGCTTTGTTCTGTAACTTAGTGGGCTTTTTATTTGGAGATGAGAGAGTTTTCCCATAAGGACACAGTGTTTGGCTAGAGTGTCAAGGGTACCATCATTCCCATAAAAGACCAACTTGGGGGAACCAACAGTCTGTAGCTTGAGGGCTGATCAACGAACTGAGCAGCTGCGGGTTGTGATTGTGTGTGTGTGTACTGTTGTAGCCTCAGCTGCGGGTTGTGTATGTATGTATACTGTAGTAACTCAGCTGCGGGTTGTGAGTGTGTGTGTGTGTGTGTGTGTGTGTGTGTGTGTGTGTGTGTGTGTGTACTGTTGTAGCTCAGCTGCGGGTTGTGTTTGTGTGTGCACTGTTGTAGCTCAGCCAGCGTTGCCTAAACATTAACCATGCTTTTCAAGCATACAGTAAATATGTCACAAAATATTTGTTGGGAATACCGGCCAAATGTAACCATTGACACAATACAGAATTTTTATTATTATTATTATTATTCAAGCATCTTTAAAAGGCAGTGAATAGGTATTATGTTAACTTTCTAAAAAAAATTAAATTTGTAACATTACTATATTATGATGCGAAATTGCTGTTACTAAAAATAGTTTTTTTGTTTTGTTTTGTTTTTTTACCCCAAAAGAAAATATAAATAAATAGATTATACATATATATATTGTAAGGTGAGGGCCTGGGATTTGGTTAACATTCAAGCAGGCTAAATTAAACAAGCTGATTTCAGGAGGTGGGCCACATCGTAGACTGCCCCTCATATTGCTCCACAGAGCCCTATTTTGGCATTTTCCTTATGTGTTGCTGTCGTATCTGAACCCTGCAGCTTTGGGCAGCTCGGGCGTAGAGGCTATCGAAACCCACATTTAGTAGAGTATATCTGTAGATCTTTGGTGTCAACAGCGATATAATTGACCCAAAGTGGTTGGGAACTTTCTGTGCTAGACTGAATAGTTCCCTCATAACCTCCTTTCCTGTTCTCGTTCCATGTTCTATCTCAGCAGGTCTGATCCTGCGGGGAACAGTATTGTTACTGTGCAGGACATTATTGCAGCCCACTTTGCCTTTAACTGCTTGTGATGTTCTCGGAGGTGTCCGATTGCACGTTGTGGAATTTGCTGTGCGTGTGGTGGGGAGGCAGGGTCGTGGGCGGTGTGTGTGTGTTGGACGCCCCCACACACACCGCCCACCCCGCCTGCTTTCCCCCCTTTATGTGGCCCCCTTACCTCGCTTGTGTGACAAACAGCATGGCCTAGTTTCTCCACTCTGGCTGACCTGTGGCTGCAGCGTGGAGCCTCTATAAAGACCCCGGAACTCCACTCACTTGTAGGTCTTTTCAAAAAGCCTTTTGTGTGGAAGGCTGTTCCACTGGCCTCCTCGGTATCCTCACTGCTGTGGTAAAACACACATGTGCACTGGCACACACACACACACACACACACACACACACACACACACACACACACACTCACACACACATGCTTATTGTGAGCCCCAATATGTCCCCTACCCGCTCACCATAATTAGCACCTAAGATATTTATGCTACCCCATGAAAGCCTCTGTGTATGCGTGTGGTGTGTGTTTGTTTTTCATACGTTTTCAGGACAAAAATGTTGAGGAGAAACGGAGGTGTACCTCCAGGACCACCAAACACCTTTTACTAAAGCTCCATCTTTTTAAAGCTGTTACATATGCAGAGCATTTTATTAGGAACACCTGCACATCTAGTCGTTCACACAATTATCTAATTAGCCAGTCGTGTGGCCACAGTGTGTTAAATCATTCAGATCTGGTCCAGCAGCTTCAGGTAACGTTGAACCATCAGAATGGAGACAAAATGTGATCTTGGTCATTTTGGTGGTGGTGTGATTGTTGGTGCCAGACAGACATCTCTGTAACTCTGCTGATCTTCTGGGATCTTCATGCCCCGCGGTCTGTAGAGCTGTAAAAAAAAACACTGGATGCTGTGAACCTTGTTGATGAGTGAGGTCAGTGGAGAATGGCCAGACTTGTTCCAGCTGACAGAGGCTACAGTAACTTAGACGGTCACTCTGTAAAATTGTGGAGCAGAAAAGCGTCTCAGAATACCCAAAACCTTCAGGGTGGATGGGCTACAGCAGCAGAACCATGCATTGGGTTCTGCTTGTGTCAGCCAAGAATAGAAGCTAAAGGCATTAGTGGCCATTACCTCAGCCAAACTGGACAGCTGAAGACCAGAAGACCAGTATGAATCTATATTGAGGCACTCAGGTAATAGGGTCGGACTTTGGTGGCAGCAGCATGAATACATTGACTCACCCTGCCTTGTATGAACTGTCCAGGCTGGTGGAGGTGGTGTGTAGGGATGACCACAGCCTATTTGAGGATTGTTGCTGACCATGTGCTTTACCAACGGCCACTTTTTAGCGTGCTGATGCCCCACGTCACAAAGCAGAATTCATCTTACACTGAACGTGATGTTCATGAGTTCAGCGTTCTGTAGTGTCCTCCCCAGTCATCGGATCTAAGTCCAGTAGAACACCTTTGGGATGTGGTAGACCAGGAAGTTCTCAGCACTATGGTGTTCCTGTACAATCAGCAGGAATTGCATGATGCAGTCATGTCAGCATGGACCAGAATCTTGACGCCTTGTGGATTCTATGCTGTGAAGAATTAAGGTTGTATTTTAATTTGTCACTTAATTTGAAAGTGGTAGGTACCCTGTATATTGTGTCCAAATTTCCTGATTTGTCCAATGGCTAAAGCAGAATAGTGGGAATTTTTTGATTCATTAGTTTCTGTTAAACGTTTAGAACATCGTTCCTTTTCTTGTAGAGCTGAATGGTAAATGTGTTTGGTGTCGAAATCACAATGTAGAGGGCACAATTTGCAGATAATGTTTATTTTTAATATATTATAGCCTACATTAGCCTGTCAGTCGGTCAAACCCCCATGTCTGTTGATGTCACAACCGCAACTTACAGGCACACTGCATTCAAGGGTCATTCCAGAAAATGTGGATATCCTGGTGATCTTGAACAAAAAAAAAAAAAGACCCGAACCCAAATTTATAGGAAATAATTGTGGTTTAAATCACAGTAGGAATATTAGTATTGGTCAATATTAGTAACTGCACTGAGCTAAATTCAGTTACACAGGACTAATGATGTGGTTAGTGTTTTGGTACTGATGATATCCAGGATATGCTCGGAAAAGCATACTGTGGTATAGTTCCTCATGAAACCAATAAAATATTGCTTTCCAGTAATGCCGATGTACTGTATGTACGGATTTATAAAATGGAGAAATTGGGACGTTTGTTTGGATTAGCATTACGGATAAAACAACTTTCATTTACATTTCCAGTTGCCAGTGCAGTCAGATTACTGAAATATAGACGTTTTAGGGAACCCAGCATGGTGTAGACGTTCTAGGACTTCTGGAGTACAATACATCCTCAAATATTAGTTGAAATATGGGTTGAGTTATTGGCAATATTTATTGTTTGAGCAGTTATCTGATATGATTCCCTTATTATCTTACATCCTTACTTTTATCTACCTTGTGATATTTTTGCACTAGTTTGGAAGTACGAGGCATGATGGATGTTAATTTTATTTGCAGTTTATAGTGTATGACAGACAGAACAGTGGCATTGGAACTGCAACATGCATTTATGCCAAGCACCAGATGCCCTGTGTTTATAGGGTTTAGAAATTAGCGAAGTGTTAATGTACTATAGAATAGAATAGAATTTGCATACAGAAACAATAAAAAGAACAGTAGTATACAATATAGATAGTTCAGATATTATTTAGGGACAGTGCATTCTAAATATAATTTTTAATGTTTGCAATATAAATAAGTTAGGAATGTGTAAAGTGACATGGATGTGCAAAATATGCAGAATGTACAGTTCACAGTATATGGAGGTAGAATTACACTATGCATAATGATGTATAGCATAAGGTGACTGTACATAACTGTGCATAGATGTGTAGAGTGATCATGATGTAGTCCGGAGGTAGTAATCAGTCAGTCAGTGAGGTGTTGTGGAGGCCACAGCTGTTGGGAAGAAGCTCAGGTTCTCAGTCTGTTTGTGTTTGTACGGATGGCCCTGTACCGCTTGCCGGACGGTAGCAAGTCAAACAGGCAGTGTCCTGGGTGTGTTGTGTCTCTGCTGATATGGTGGGCCTTCTTCATTAGTCGACTGGCATAGGCACTGTCCAGGTTGTCCACATGAAGCTTTTTAAATGTTCAGAATAATGAAATAATAAAATTCAGGATTGTTTACTTTATTGTTGAAGTACACGTTCCGGAAACATCTAACATTCCATCCAATGGCAGTACGTTTTAAGCTGTTGTCTGCATAATGATCAATCCCACATCCCTAGAAATGAGTCAATAGTGAATCATTTTTCTGTGTATATAATGCAGGACTGGTTAGATAAACTAGGTATTGTGTAGTAGCTGTAACATATGGGCCTTCCTGAAATAGAGCTTTGGAAGCGGGGTATGCTAACGCGCTCGTGCTTCAGATCTCATTGTTTATTATGATCTTAGTGAACATATAAATGCTTATTGGCCAGATGATTACCTGTAGGTATGTTCTGTGTCTGTAAACTGTCTCAGACGGCCGCGTTACGTCCTGATGCTGAACATGAACAAACCTCGGCGTGTGTGCTCAGCTCTGTGTAGGCTGCTGTAAGCCCGTCACGCTCCTGAAATGAATGGAGTAGGTGCTACATCAGCTTACGCCGTAATCAAAACATTCGCTGCTGAAGCCCGAGGGGCCGGGGGGATTTTTAAGAGAACAGGAGACACTCTTAACGTTGTGTAATACTGTGCGTATGGAAGCACGGAGGAGGAGGTGGGGGGGAAGGGGGGGGGATGAAAACAAGCACTCCAGCCTTCTCCTCACTCCCCTTTATCCATAAATCCCGTGTCAGCAGCTGGTGTAGTGTAGCGGCCATTTTATGAATGAGGGCGGTGTAGGGGGAGCTGGGAAGGAGAGCGTTGTAGCGACTGTGTGCGTAGAAGCTCGCTGCGTCTTTGCCGAGAGGCGTCCGGCTTTTCTCATTGGCCGCCCGTCTGTACGTTTCACACATACGCAAACTCGCGGCTTGTTATGGCTTCACACCCTGCATCCAGCCCCGGCGCCAGTTAAGGACAGACGCGACACTGTGCGGTGTTTATTCATCCACGTTTTGTTTATGGGCGGATTATCTTGAGTCTGTGTTTGTCTCATTCCGGAGATTCTTTTTTAACTCTTTTCACGCTTGTGTATCGCTCTGGCGTTCACAGGAATTCTGTCTTAGCCAGACTTGGGAGGGGAGGGGGGAGCTTAGATCAGCAGAGCTCGATAGAACAAAGGACATCTGAAACGTGTAACTGACACTGGGAGGGGAAAGTTGATTGATATAGCTATAGCATAATAACCCTTTACGTCTCTTCCCCTTCAGGCTGTTGATCTTCAGGGTCTAGATGTTATCTGTAATCCAGGAAGGTCTTCAGTGAAGTACCACTGAAATGACAATGTCCTTAATGTACATTTGTCATCACATGTTACTCAGAAGCATGTTAGTTGGTCTGTTTGTCAGGAAATGTTTATACTTTGTGTACAAAGCAGCTGGCATTTACAAAACGCCAAACAAACAAACCTTAAAAGTGGAGTTTCAGTGTATTTGATAAACCAGGAGTGCAACATACAGGTGCCCAACAGGGGGTCTAGCTAGCCAGGGCTGGTCATGGAGATCTACCACCCTGCAGAGTCTCAGCCCCAACCCAAATCTAGCACACCTGATCCAGGAAATGGACATTTGAATGATCTGATCTGATCTGAGCCAGCTGTGATTGATCTAACCTTTAGGTATGCTTGCTTCCTCCAAATCCTACAGGGCTGTTGGGTATCTTGCCACAAGCTCTACAGATGATGCTCAGATTTACCTACCTGCAGGTTTGCTTCTTCCCAAACAGCTATTGAGCCATTTTTGTGCCATTTGTGCTGCACAAGGGGAGTTCTGCGTTTAACCCATCCGTGAAGACACACGCACACGCACACGCACACGCACACGCACACGCACACACACACACACACAGTGAGAGTGAGCACATTGGCCCAGAGCGGTGGGCAGCCCTATCCATGGCGCCCGGAATGCAGGTGGGGGTAGGTGCCTAGCTTAAGGGCATTTCAGTCGTTACTGTCAGTTCAGGGAATCGAACCGGTGACCCTCCGGCCACAAGGCTGGTTCGCTGAACCTCCAGCCCACGACTGCCCCCATTTAACCTCACTTTGTAAGACGCAACTTTCTGCAATAGGAAGCAAAGACTAGCTGCTTAGTTGGCCCTAGCGTGTAACCTTCTCCCGGTTTTAACTGACACTAAACCGGTATTTCATCACCGTAGGATCATCAACATTACAGATATTCCAACTTAAACTCACCTGGGGAAACTTATACACACCTTTATTTCCAGCAGGATTAATTACTGTAATGTTCTCCAAATTGAACCCCCAAAAGATACCATCAAACTGTTTCTGTCCCTGGTGGCTAGTATTCTACTAACTAGTATTCAGGATTCTCCATGCTGCGGACCAGGTTCTCTAGGGGCAGTCATGGGCTGGAGTTTACGGAACCAGCCTTGTGATCGGAAGGTTTGCTGATTCTGGTCGCTGTGTCTGATCCGCTCACACCAGTGCAACACATACTAACACACCACCACCACGTCAGCGTTACTGCAGTGCTGAGAATGATCCACCACCCACATAATACCTGCTCTGTGGTGGTCCTGTGGGGGTCCTGACCATTGAAGAACAGGGTAATACAGTATACAGAGAAACAGATGGACTACAGTCTGGAACTGTACATCTACAGAGTGCTCCTAAATGGCCAGTGGGGCTGACCTGAATGTCCAAGCCAAGGAGTCTTTATATTTGTCATGGGTGGTAGGTTTGGTGGTGTTGTAGTGTCCCACATTTAGCAGGGCTGGATTTGCGTGGCTCTTAGCTGAAGTGTCTAATTCCATAGCCGGTGGAATTGAACCGGAGGACGTTTTTACTACAGCGTGTCTGTGTTACGTCTGCCTTGGCATAATAGGAAATAGTAGTCTAGCTTGGGCCGCTAGCCCATTCCACCTCACTCATAGCACCTGTCCCCGCGATGACAGCATGTGCTTCCACATAGTTGGCATTGTAGCCGCAGTCTTTAGCGGGTGCCATATCGCAAAGTCCTTTCCATTCACATGTTCCCATCCACTCTTACGCAGACTGACCGCATGCGTCGGTTCTCTTATAGATCATTGTTTTCTACCTGCTTATTTTAACTCTCTTTGAAATACAATAAATAATGGAACTCGAACGATTCCGACGGAGCGCTAGGAAGGGCAGGGATAGATTTAGCTGGTGCACCAGTTTTAGGCTCTAATGAGGTCACTAAGGCTAATTAAGGCTGTCAGAATTTTCCTTCCTGCTGATTGTTTGGCTTTTGCCTGCTGCAGAAAGAAAGGCTGTCTGATATGTGCTCTTGAGTCCTGTGATATGCTGTTACGTTAAAGGCAGTTCTGCCAGGCTCTTCTCTGGTTGGCCTGTAATGAGACTGACCACAGCACTCTACGTAAGGCAGCTGTCCTTCTTGTGTCTGTGCCATTATTATAAAAGCACCAAATGTGTCCTCTTGTTTTGTCTGGCAGCCCCTGTGGTAATCATTAGGTTAGGCTTTTGTATGTAGGTGAGACATGCAACAGTTTGGGGTAGAAATGGCTTAAGAGGTGATCGTTCCTCTGATACAGTGATTTAGCTTTGTGTTTTAGGTGAGTCATTCTCTGAGTAGAGAGTTTAGGGCCGTTTTGTATCATTTGTGTTGCGCACACAGGAATTTGTCTTCCGCATTTAACCCCCACACACACTAGTAAACATGCACACTACGGGGCAATGAGCACATTGGCCCAGAGCGGTGGGCAGCTCTATGCATGGCGCCCGGGGAGCAGCTGGGGGTTAGGTGCCTTGCTCAAGGGCACTTCAGTCGTTACTGTCAGTTCAGGGAATCGAACCGTCGACCCTCTGGTCACAAAGGCTGGTTCCCTAACTTCCAGCCAAAGACTGCCCCAAAGGAACCGGCAGGATTCGAACCACTGTCATCAGGAGTGGAAGTGCTGCGAGAGCAGCACGCTAGCCACTGCACCACAGATTTTAGGTAGGGATGGAAGGGTTTAGCAGCTGTGTATCAGTGTCGTCTGTTCTTGTAGCCCCAATTCGGCCAATATTTCTCCAGCTTGGCCGAAACTAAGAGCCTAGCGGAGACACAAGTCATTGGAGCCAGCATGTTAGAGACTGCTGTAAAGCCAAGGAGCTAACGTTCCTCGTGGCAGAGCAATGTAAAGCTTTTCAGCACCACCAACCTGATGCCACACTGAGAGTGCATTCACCCAGTGCAGTGAGAATAAGAAGAATGGCAGGACTAGCCAAGCCCACCGATGCCGCATTCACATGTTTGCAGTAGATGGACAATGGCAAACCAGATATTTCCAAGGAGCCGCAATGGAAAATTCTGCCACCGTAAAGCGGCAAAACTCTGCAGACCACAGTGTTGAGGAGAATACTCCATCAAGACCTCAACTTTACCAACTTTTGCCGTTGACCGAAGCAGTGGAATAAACCAGATGTGGATTTTCAATGACGTTCTCCTGCTTTTCTCCACCTTAAAAGCTCTCCTCTGATAATCCCACCAATGAATAAGTCTTCTATATAAAACGATAATAATCACACAATAATTAGCATCCATGATTAGCATAAGGAGAAAACAGTTAAATGATCAATGAGACAGTAATAAAGTCATACTGAGTACGTAGTAGGGAGGTGGCAGTCAATCAACTGATCAACACATGAACTGCATTATTGCGCTGTTGGAGACTTTAGACGGTCAGTCGGCCTCGGCTGTGGACAGTGCTCTGAAGAAAGGCCTGAGGCCACCACGGTTAAGCCCGCTAAAGGCTGGTAGAATGCTGCATTTTTTTTATCTGATAAAATTCATCATAATAATAATAAAGATAATGATAAGGAGAAGGATGAGGATGGTGATGGTGATGGTGGTGGTGATGGTAGTAGAAGTAGTAATAATGATAGTGATAATAGTAGTAGTAGTAGCAGTAATAATAATAATAATAATAATAATAATAATAATAGTAAAACTGTTGTTGCCTGCATTGTATCTGTTAGCCTAAGTAGATTTGCACTCTTTCTCAGTCATTCAACTGCATCGTTCTGTATATGATAACATATATGCATTTAACATTAGCCGCTAACGGTTTTGTATTAGATAGGGTTGGAGCTGAAATGATACTTGCTTTGCTGTTATTGGCCCAAACAAATAAAAATGCAAAAAAAATTCCATTTCTCTTTCTTGGTGAGGACGTTAAAGGGTTAATGAAAGCCGACATGCTGAACTGTGAGCCCGTTAGCCGACGGTAACTGTCTAATCAGCCTTTTATAACAGCGGGATGTTGATATGAACAGGTTTTTGAATCCTGTAAGTTATTTTGCAGACTTTGTATCATTACAGTTCATAACTAACATTATTCTCACTAATAAGTCTTCTGTATAAAATGATGATAATCACACAATAATTAGCATGCATACTTAGCATAAAAAAAAAAACAGATAAATGATCAATTAGACAGTAATAGTCATTCTGGGTACATAGTAGGGAGGCAGCCAATCAATTGATCAACACATGAACGGTATTATTGCGCAACAGGATGGTCAGTCGGCCTCGGCTGTGCTCTTAAGAAAAGAAGTCGAAAACTTGCACTCGTCCGTCCGACCATCCATCCACTGATTTATTTGTTTGTTTATTAATTGTTCCAAGTGGATCATCCCTTATTCCAATACTTCGTTAATAAGCAAATACCCGTGTCATTTGAATATCCATAGAACCGATATTCAAGAACCGCACCCATCCCTAATAAGAGGAGCTGTTGAGGGCTGTTCAGTACCATGCTGTGGCTAAATACAAAAAGTGCTTGCACAGGTGAGTTCCCACAGTCCTGGGAGATGGAGTCAGCAGATTGTTCAGGCTGGATGGTGTGAGCAATATGGGTGAGTGAAATGGTCAGAAACAAGGGGTGGAAAAAGGTTTAGGTTTCTCTTGGCAGGTTCTACCACTCTGCAGTATCGCTCACCTCTCTCCAGGAGAACATCCAGCCCTGATAAAGAGCATTGTCTTTCTCTCACTTTGTCTCCAAAAGGTTATTCGTTTAAGAGTAGGCGATACCTAAACACATTTATTGGCAGGCTGAAGTGCTCTCGTGTTACCTGACCTTTATTATGGAGCGGCTGACGTCACAGGTGCACAGTCGAACGATGTTGTTGACGTTTGAAGGGGCAGTTTGTTGAATAAAACGTGATGGCATGATTGGTGGTTGACTGATGCTGGTGTTTCAGTGGCTGATACTGATACTGGTGCAGCTTGATAGCCGGTATACAATGCTAGATATTTTACGTCTGACCAAATTTTAGTTTAATAATAATAATAATAATAGTAAAACTGTTGTTGTCTCATTGTGTCTGTTTGCTTAAGTAGATCTGCACTCTTTCTCAATCACCCAACTGCATCGTTCTGTACATAAGAACATATGCATTTAGCCACTAATGGTTTTGGATTAGATAGGGATGGGGGCCGGAATCATACTTGCTTTGTTGTTGTCAGGGATGTATCAAATATCCAGCACTCGAAATTAATAAGTGAAAAGACAAAATAACTTGTGAGATTTTTAATGGTGGTGTTAACTATCTAGTTCCCGGATGTAGACAGGAACCAGAGCGGAACTTTTACTCCTTAGCTCCAGGGCTAGCGCTGGCTGCTCTAGGCTAATACCCACTTTAATGCCTTATTTGTCCACTGTGAGTCACACCGGAGCATGCTGAAGTAAGCACGTGTAAGCCAAACGGACCTCCAGACAGAGTAAAGAACAGAACCGAGTGCAAGTCTCTCTCGCTTCTTGCTCTTGGTGTGTGTGCCCACATCCACTGTAAAGAAACACAAATCCTAATTTTACAACAACGCGATAAATTTGCAGCCAGTGTGTAAGGAGGCGCTCTCTGTGAATGCAGCAGGCGTGTTGGCTGGGATGGTTTTATTGCTAAATTATTTAAGTCGTATTGTTCTGTGTCAGTGTGTCTGCTGGGATATTAAGATGTTCAGTGTTCATGTTTAATCTGCTGTTTAGTAGTTAGTTTAGTTTTTTCCTTGAAAACCAAGAAATACATTTTGCTGGGTTAATTTATGCTGTGGTAAAAGAAAAAAAGTGGCAAAATTAATGAAACATGGTGAAAAAACATGTTTGGTGTTCGGCTGTCAGTCTTTGGCCAAATCTTTCATTTTGTTTGGTTTTGGTTTCGGCCAAAATTTTTCCTTTTGGTGCTTCCCTAATTATTGCCCCAAACAAATGAAAAGGCAAAGAAAAATTCCATGTCTCTTTTCTTGGTGAGGATGTTAAAGGGTTAAGGAAAACCGACATGTTGAACTGTGAGCCCGTTAGCCGACTATAACGGTCTAATCAGCCTTTTAAGACAGCAGGTTGGTGATATGGGTAGTTTTTTGGGCCCTGTTAGCTAGTTTACCTTTTTAAGTTCTTTGTACTAATACAGTTCCTAACTAACGTTATTCTCGCTGACTAGACTGCCTGCAGATGTGTCTGCAGATGTTTTTCTGTTTGCCCACCTTGTAAAGAACAGGCGTCTGTCGTTGCTGGTTATCTCAAAATGTCTTTTACTCATCCTGATTAATCGGCTGATCACTAAGCGTGGTCCTGCTGTTGCTACACCAACACTGAAGTTCAGGAATGTGCCTAATTAATTGGCTGTAATGTTATATTTTCTGTATCACTGAATGGATTTTTTGGTGTCATCTTAGAATGTCACTGATGTTCTCCAGAACATGTAATCTGGTTATCTAGGCTGACGAAGAAAATGTTCAACCAATCATGTCGTGTCCTGCCTTCATGATAAGAGGTATTACCACAGGTGTAGATCTGCTACAGACGACTTAAACTATTATTCTCCAGTGAACCGCTTTCTGTCGCTTCCTCTCCAAAGCAAAGTAAGGTGGTTTTAATGCCCCGGCACACCGTTTAGGCTCTTCCTCCACTTTGAAGTAAGACTGGTTTGTTTCCTGATTAGATAAACGTATTTGCCTTCATGTCTGTCCGCGTCTCCTCTGGATTATTTCGCTGGAAATGGGCTCCCTACTAGGTGAACTCCGTGCTCCGGGGCCTTTGGCAGCGTTGTGTAGCGTGGAAGTGTCAAGATGGCCACTTCAAACATGAAAGGCATGGTGAATTCCAGCAGACTAATGTCTGCGTGCTTGGTGCTCTGAAAAGTCCCCAGACGCCACACCGGAGCGGTCGGCATGCTGAGGGGATGAATCAGTCCTGCGGGAAATCAACTCCCACATTCAGAACGACTGACTCATTTGTTATGCTTTATGGTGCACGTGTATTTTCACCAGTACGAGATGTAGGAAAAATAAGACTGGTTATCTGACTCGACTGGGCAAATCCTGCTCATGTGGGTTGGAAATAGTGGTTGGGATACCTTTATTACATCCAAGTACATTTCTTCCTTGTTCACTTTTCCCTCTTCAGTGCAGCAACAGCCGTAAAAAAAAAAAAGAAAAAAAAAAAAGAAGGAAAGTTCCTCTCTTTTAGCTTCACCATTACATACTCATCACTGTGTACAAAGAGAGTGCCATGTTCTGCTTCAGCAAGTCCTCTCCAGTGTCCCACTATCTGGGCAAGCACACTGGCTGCCTGTTCTACTCTGAATTGACTGGGCTTTGTCTGTTGGCTCCTGCCTCATGTTGCAGCATGGGGGACCGGTGCCACATCGTTGCGCTTGGAACCAACGTCTTGGCCACGTTGTACATTCTTAAACCAATTGCAGGTTAGGCCCAGAGATGGTCTTGTCCCGGGCAGTCATACCAGATGCCTCCAGCTAGAACTGTGCTTCAAATATATGAGATGCAAATAAGGTAATAAAATGAGGAGTTGTCGTGAAATAATATGACTCAGATGTTCTTTATAGTGGTGGTGGTGATGGAAACCAGGGGTCTCCATGTCTATAACACACACAGACATTTTATTTACTATCTAAACCACCAGTAAAGCAGTCTTTTTCTTAGTTCCTGGGGAAAGTAAGATAGTGGTGTGCACTCATCATCAAAGTAATATCTGCCCCCAGAAGGAGGTGTGGGATTGCATGTCTGTTGGGAAGGAAGATAAAGGTTACCAGGATCAATAAATGATGATCAGTTTAGACTGATATGATCAATATTTATTGAGCTACACATACAGAAGTAGTGTCTCTCAGTATGGCGTCGGGCCGCCGTGTTTGCTAACCCAAAGTGCCAGACGAGGTTCCTAATGGTATCCTGTGATAATCCATCCCATGCAGCTTGAATATCCTCACACAGTTCCTGCAGATGGTGCGGTAGGGGTGGGGGTGGAGGTGGAGTGACACCAGGCCTTCTGGACGTGTGACGCGTCACAACAAACCATCCATCTTGGTGCTGACCACGGTGCCTCCACACACGGATTTGTCGGTCGTCTCCGCCAAGACAAAAGCGGGACTCTTCACTGAAGATGACCCACTGCCATTCTGAGTCACTCCATGACAGTCTGGTACGACACCATTGCGGTCTTTGGTGACGGTGACGTGGTGTTAAGGACAGTCGTTGTAACGGTCTGTGTGCATGTAGTCCTGCGTGGTGCAGCCGTCTGCCAATGGTGCTGCACTAACAGGATGACTCATGGAGGACATCACTGCTCGCTGAATGTCTGCAGTCGTGGATGTTGGGTCAGTCAGGTACAGCGATAGGACCCGTCCTTGCCTACATCACATGCATTTGTTACCATTTGGAGTAAGTTTCTGTGATGGAGCGTTTTAGAGGTGGATGTCATCATCACCACTTTGAACAGTTCTGACACACCTAGGTCTCTCAAGCATGGATCCATTCATGTCTTCGTGTCCTGCATACTTGAGGATGGATTCTGGGCTCATTGGAGGGAGGTCACTGGTTTCACACACAGGAATTCCATCCGAACCGTCAAACGGTTGCACAATTCCGTATAGCACTGTTAAGCATGCAGGTTTGCAATATGGTAGTTTCATCCGTTTGCTGCTTTTTTTTTATCATCTCCGTTGGATGCAAACGCTCAAGCATCAATAAACAGTGCTTTTTGTCCAGAACAGTCATTTCCTCACCTTTACAGAAGTTGTCAAGGAAGTGACGACCATAGGTTGGTTTTTCTGGGTGGCTCCTGGGCTCCAAAACAGCTTTCACACTTCGGCAAACATACCGTATTTGCAGAGCAAGCGGTCCTGGGTCTGGAAAAGCGGTTGCCCTCTTCCGGGTTTACCAGTACTTAAGCTTTTCCTTAGCCCTCCATTGCTAATCTGACCAAGGTTCCTCCTAGTAAAAGCCTCCAGCAACTGTGGATTTGATCCCTACCATTTAGGACCCAGACCTCTGTCTAATAATTGCGATGGAATGTTACCGTGTATGTAATCCCTATGACTACGGCTATAAATCAATATTTTGTGACTCCTACACACGGATAGGTGATGCATCTCCCGGCGCCACCCCCATCCATTCAGCATTTCACTCACTCATAATCTTCCTGTCAGAGCTAATCCTGATGCCTGGAGGTAGACTGCCTGACTCAGGGAGTGCACATCCTGTGCCTGCAGGAACAGGACACCTGTCTGGTACAGGGATCAATCCTTATGATTCAGACGTGGCTAAGCTGCATGCTGTTTACTGCCACTCCACTCTCACCCCGCCCTCCGCTCGGCTGCCACGTGCAGCCCCCCTCCCCACCCCATCCACACACGCACCTCCACTACTGTTAAACAAGCGCTCTGATGAAGTGGGTCACAACCTGATTGTGGAATCCTGATCAAGTGGAAATTGAGAATAAGGCTCTTTAAGCTTGTACATGGTGATTCGGATGGTGGCTCCCAGGGGCCTTGCAGAAAGACCAGATGCTGCGCTTAGCCTGCTTGACGTACATACTTGTGGGTTGTTAGGTCTATTAGGGTTATTAATCAGTATCTGTTTACATTCACTGCCTTAGGGCTGATTCTTAGTTGGATTGGGTAACATGTTGATGGGTTATACTTGGGTCCATGTGACTGTGCTACCAACTTTCTGATCTAATACTAAGAACGTAGCATGCTAAAGCTAATGATTTACGGCAGGGTTTCTGGACAACCTGTAGGCCTCTAGTAGTACTCTAGTACTCTAGTAGTCTGTGGGTTGTATATAACCATATTAGTGGTATATTAAGTATATTAATGTAAATTTATATGAATATTACTGTACATATATACATGTAAAAGCGTTGCAGTAACAGGCTTACTAAACTTCTTCAGTTTGAGACACCTTAGCCGCGGGCTAGCCACAGCTGGAGAGTTTTCACAGCCCCCTTGTTTGAATTTAAACCTACTACATAGACAGATTTTTCTTTGACCAGAAACCCAATAAGTGGAGACAGAGGTTGGATTAATGCAGGGTTCCTCATCCTGTGTATTGTATATTTTCAGTCTTGTCTTGCTTGGGATTGAATCCAGTGAATTAGGAGTGTAGCTTATCCAGCTCCGGAGGGATTTCGAACAACTATATGAAGATGAAAAGAACAAACCAGAGAGTGGAGCAATGGTCTGGACATGCCCATCCTCTTTCATTCACAGACGTTGTCCTAGCTGGTGTGAAGCTTAAGTGCCTATTCCTTTAAGTAGGTATGCAGTCACCCAAAACCTCTGTACAGTTTACAAATGGTTATTTTCCTCTGACACAGACAAATCTGCTGCTGCATTTCGCTCAGATACTGCAGATTTAAAGATATTCACTCAGTCACCGGCTTATACTTTGGTTTAATTATGGTTTAAGTGGTTCGCTTTAGGATATTCCACTCAAGGTACCTTTTCAGCAGACCCTGCTGGCCTTGCCTGGCTGGTTAGCAAACTAATGTTCTGTTGTCCAATTCATTATATCTATACGGTAACAGCATAAGCTTGATCACATTCTCACTGCGATTCCTCCTCCTACGTGCTGTTTAACCAGAGCTGCGTCTGAATAGCTGATAAAAACCTTCCTTCCTGTTTGCTTTGGTTTGGCTCTGATCTGTGATCTGTTTGTCATGTAGATCCACATGCTTTTATTTACTGAGACCATCAGCTACAGATCAGCCACAATCAAAGACACGATTCTAGACCAGCCTAGACTGACTCCCCTTTTTTCACGATGCTGAAACGCTCATAACACACTGACTTTAATGTGGCACATATTGTCGTTTATGACGTTACTGATAAATATTATCATATTGCCCGGTCCTGTCCCTAAGACGCTTCGGCCTAATCCCACCCCTTTCCCCTAACACTTAGCCCTACCCCTCTGTTATGTACGTTCAGGTCTAGGGGTAGGGAATGGGCCCATCCTCACTCTAATTGGTTTGCAATGTGTGCTATACCATCAGTAGCATGTTTGCGGGGTGCCTGTAGATGAACTGTCACACCTCACCTCACATCACAGACCAGCGTGCTATGAGGTGAGCTATTTTTTTATTTATTTTTTTTTCTTCTCTGGCGTGAGTGTGCTCTGAAGAGGGGAAGAAGCAAACAGCCTCGAGAGGCTTGAAACCTTCTACCGGCTAGTCACGAGAGACATGCACATGACAACGTGAACTCAAGACTGAGCAACCAAGGGCCGGCACTCTCACGCTTAAGTAGCGTGAGCTGCAGGTGTTAGCGTTTGCCGCTTGATTGCTCGTTGGTTGCCCTCTGTCTCCTCAGAGTGGCCGGAGGTGGATCTGCAGGAACCCGAGACCTTACAGTAGACTTGACTTATGAACATCAACAACAACATGGAGCGAACCAGAGAGTCAGCTGTATGAGTGAGCTTAGTAAAGTAGTGTTTATGTCAGTCCTGGTGCCGTACGTCACTCCAACATGGTGAAGTATACGGTTTGTTCATTCAAAAATGGTATCGGATCGATATCGGGTATCAACAGATATGCAAAGTTTATGTATCGGTGCTGGTATCGGAACTGGAAAAGCTGGATCGGTGCATCCCTAGTTAAGATGCTGATTACTGCCTCCACAGTTCTATTTAAGTCTAATTCCAGATTGGGGACCCAGAGTTAAGTCAAGCCTATTTAAAGATGCTTTTTAATAGCCCTCGTTTAGATATAAATAGGCTACATTGCTGCTAAAGCGACCACTCTTTCCCCAAATACATGTGACTGGGTGAGCAGCAACACAACCTGTGGAACTAAAGTCTGCCACCAGGCTCAGCTGTCTCTCCCCACACCCTCCTCAGCTGCCTCTTTTGGTGGGTTCTGACACGCAGCAGCCCTCTTGGCAGGCTGGAGTGGTGCCTTGGTCTCTCACCTTTCACTGACGGCTTTGCTGGATGAAATTTCATGTTTTGTGTTGGACTCCAAGTATCAGCTGATCCTCCGTGGCCTTAAAGGGGGTAATGTGAGAGACAGCCATGCAGCTGGTCACTAAACACCTCCTAAGCAGAGTTTTCTGCAGGCTGCGGACAGTACGTCCTGACACTTCTCCAGCCGCCACTCGTATCGGCTTCTGATTCAGATTAGGTGTATGAAACTGGAAATCAATTTAGGATCAGTTCTTTTTTTTTTAGTTTGCAGACCATCGGCTGCAGCTAGTTAGGTTGTACTTTGGAGTTTCTTTAACGTAGTTATAAACAACATAAAACAAGCACGATATGATACTGTAAATCTGCATACTTCAAAAAGACGACAGACATTAAGAGAAAAATACACTCATCATTGAAAGTTGAGCCCAGAAGGAATCAGCCGACAGGAGTGGAACTTGGTGGGTAGGTTTGACTTTGTGAGACATGCTAATGATTCAAGTTTCTGCTGTGCCTGTGACACAAGCAATGCCAGACCTTATCGTGCAGTGTCGCCCTCCATGAGTCACCCTGGTAGTGTTTCACGTTCAGCCGCACACGCGACGTAAGCATAGACGGGCCTTATCGCTGTACCTGACTGACTGTGTAAGGTCGTCCTTTTGGGTGGTTTTTCCGTTCTGACTCGTGCTCCTGTGTTGGTAGCATCCTTTGCAAGCGAACTATGCCTCAGAGAAGATTTTGAAAGCAGTTCAAACAATTGGAAGAGTTGGAGACGGGTCTCATCGTAGGGCTCCGGGAAGCATGATGGTCTTATCGACAAATTGTGCTCCATATCGGTCGTGCAGATACCAGCATGCTGTTGGCACCGGTGGATAGAAGAAGGCACACGCCAGCGATATGACGGATCTAGGCGACCTACACAAACAACAGAGAGAGAGAGAGAGCCGGCTTAACAGTCACGATTGTGGACATTCAGCGAGCAGTGATGTCCTCCACGAGTCATCCTGTTAGTGCAGCACCATTGGCAGGCGGCTGCACCATGCAGGACTACATGCACACAGACCGTTACCACGACTGTCCTTAACACCACGTCACCGTCACCAAAGACTGTGGTGGTGGGGCGTGCCAGACTGTCATGCAGTGACTCAGAATGGCAGCGGGTCATCTTCAGTGACGAGTCCTGCTTCTGTCTTGGTGGAGATGACCGACAAATCCGTGTGTCGAGGCACCGTGGTCAGCACCAAGATGAACGGTTTGTTGTCACGCGTCACACATCCAGAAGGCCTGGTGTCACTCCACCCACCTCCACCCCTACCGCACCATCTGCAGGAACTGTGTGAGAATATTCAAGCTGTATGGGATGGATTACCACAGATAAAACAGAATTTACCCATCACAGCTTTTCTGTTTTTATTAGTGTTTCACACACTGTTCAAGCTATTTTGGATTTGTACAGATAAAATACACATGAGAACTGAGGGTCTCCAGTTACAGATACAAAGTAAATACGTGGCTGGGAAGCCTGTTTTGCCTATTGAGTTAATAAATGAAATTCCTAAAAGATCAAGAATATGATTTATGATTTATTTTTGTTGGGTCATGTGAATATGTCTGTTCATGCATGCACGGAAACGCTCATCATGGTCAACAAACAAAAAACCAAACCGCAAACTTGTTGGTGATTGGCTAGCGGACTCTGCAGTGATATCAGTACTGCAAAGGCCGTTCTGATAACAATTAAAACATGATGTATTGTGTAGCGCTAGTGTTTTAACCTCCTTAGTTGTTGTCTGCAAATTAAGAAGATGGCTGATTAGTTGAAAGCCTACAAACTATAGCAATGTCCTGGGTATAGTAGGCTCAGCTACTGCGGCACATAGAGACAGGAGGCGATAAAGCAGAGGTGACAGCTGTGCCATCCAAGTTGTGCCAAAACTCCAGGAGCTGGGCACCCTGCACCGTGCTATTTCAACATCATGCATCTTCAAAAGCCTGCGGTACGCCAAGCAAACAGACACCCACCGGCCCTGCTCGTATTCGAGCAGCAGCCCACTGCCTGGAACACCTTGTTGTTTGCCCTTCTTTTGACCTTCTTTTTCGCCGAATCGTGGCACACTTGCACTGAAACGACGTTTGGTTTTTGATGCAAGTGAAAATACGACTGACCTGAAGGTTTGGAGGTCGAAATTTTGCTGTTTAAACCAATAGAGCTCTGTGTAGTACCATCGTTGGGATGTAAACAAAGTTGTTCAGAGTGGTTGGATAGGAAATGGTGCAGTGTAGAGACGCCTAAGGCCTCTTTACAGTGGTAGCATTGTTTACAAAACAAATATAGCCATTTTATTTACTAGACAAAGTGACCAGTGGAATGTTGGCCTGCATGTACTTCTCCCCCATGAAAATAACAATATATGTTTTAGTACACAGCTATTACAAAAGTCTGAGTGTGTTTGTAGTCATTTAACATGACGTGTGTGGGAGCATATAGAGGCAATATACGCAGACATCTGGTTCCTATCAGCACCACTGTGAATAATTCTCTTTAATTACTCTCATTATCAGTAGAAAATCTGCCCCCAGAAGGAGGTGTGGGATTGCGGTGCTGTTGGGAAGGAAGATAAAGGTTACCAGGATCAATAAATGATGATAAATTTAGACTGATATGATCAATATTTATTGAGCTACACATACAGAAGTAGTGTCTCTCAGTATGGCGTCGGGCCGCCGTGTTTGCGAACCCAGCATGCCAGACGTTTCGGCATGGAGTTGTAGAGGTTCCTAATGGTGTCCTGTGATAATCCATCCCATGCAGCTTGAATATCCTCACACAGTTCCTGCAGATGGTGCGGTAGGGGTGGAGGTGGAGTGACACCAGGCACAGGCACCACCCACAACAAATCGTTCATCTTGGTGCTGGCCACGGTGCCTCCACACACGGATTTGTTGGTCGTCTCCACCAAGACAAAAGCGGGACTCGTCGCTGAAGATGACCCGCTGCCATTCTGAGTCACTCCATGACAGTCGGGCAACGACACCATTGCAGTCTTTGGTGATGTTGACGTGGTGTTAAGGACAGTCGGCATAACGGTCTGCGTGCAGCCATCTGCCAGTGGTGCTGCACTAACAGGATGACTCATGGAGGACGTCACTGCTCGCTGAATGTCTGTAATCGTGGCTGTTGGGTCAGTCAGGTACACAGATAAGCCCTGTCCTTGCTTATGTCACGTGTGGCTGAGTGTGGAACTTTGCATGTCTCACAATGTCAAACCTACCCACCAAGTTTCATTCCTATGGGCTGGTTCCTTCTGGGTGCAGCTATTCTTTTGATGTTGAGTGTATTTTTGTGGTGTCAACTGTCCTGACCCACAGTATTGCTGTTATATAAACTTGCTGCTTTATTATAAACACTTCAAATATGAATGTGTTGGGTACTCCATATTCTGTGTTCTGTAGTGGTATAATGATATTGTAGCAGGAGCCTGTAGCCTGCAGAATTAGTGATTATAGTAGTCACGGTGTCTGAGCGAGTTCCCTGTTATTAGTCACATTGAGTGAGTCAGTCCCAGACCAGGGGTAGGGCTGAACACCGTTCATTAAGAGACCCTTGAACTCGTCAGAAAACAGCCATCGCTTATGGCTAAGTGCTTTTGGGAAGGGGGGGGGTGCGCGCCTGAACATATTGAGGCCTGAAGTCTGGAAGCTGTTAGACATTATTATGGTAGATTGTTAGCCGTCCATCTGTCTGCTTTACAGTACCCGTCCCGCCATCCTTCAGCTAGCTACCTCTGAGTATTGTGATTGTAGGCTTGTTGAGCTTATTGTACAGGACTTACAGGATGTTTAGGCCCAGTTCCCAGACAGAAATACAGAACCCTGCACTGTCTTGCTGAAGCTATGCTGCAGTGGAGGTACAGCCGTGTGGATCAGTTTCGATTGAGAAGAAGGAACATTCACCTTGTGTATTTAAGGTGGTAGTAACTTCAGGCTCCTGCAGATTGTGCTGCATGAGGATGATGGGCCTATAAATACCTGCCATTAGCAAACCTACGTATATGGTGGTGTGTTTTTGTATATGGACCCCCACAGGACCACCACAGAGGAGGCATTATGTGGGTGATAGATCATTCTCAGCACTGCAGCGACACTGACTGTGGGAGAGGATGACTTACACTGCACTGTGCAGCAGCAGATGAGTTATCGTCTCTGACTGTCCATCTACAAGGTGGACCAGCAAGGTAGGAGTGTCTACTAGAGTGGACAGTGAGTGGACACAGTGTTAAAACACCAGCAGCACTGCTGTGTCTGATCCACTCACACTAACACACCACCACCACATCAGTGTCACTGCAGTGCTGAGAATGATCCTCCACCCACATAATACCTGCTCTGTGGTGGTCCTATGGGGGTCCTGACCATTGAAGAACAGGGTAATACAGTATACATAGAAACAGATGGACTACAGTCTGGAACTGTACAACTACAGAGTGTCCTGTATGGACAGTGGAGCTGATGAGAGTTTAGATACAGGGAGGTGGTTTTAATGTTATGGCTGATGGGTGTATTTCATTAAGTCTTAAGTCTGAAGTCTTCCTTGTGTATCTAAGAGTCTCTGAATGCTACGAAGTTGTGTGTGTGTTGTTTAATCTTTAGTTAAATCCGTTTTTGCTGCTGGGCTTTTGAAAAACAAGCTTGATTTATTGTCAGAACGATCTGTATTACTTAGTTATTCGGTTTCTAGGATAAACAGCCCCAAAGGCTGCTGTTATTTTATGGCTTGCAGTGAGCTTAAGGCCTCGGGCTGTAATTACTCAAAGCTTTTGTTGATATAAAATGTTTAGGCAAGTGACCTGAACCTTCAGGCGAGCAGGAAATGTTTGTGCTTTCGCTATCTCGCTGCCGGCCCCTTCGGTCTGAGGAAAAGCGTGATTTATGGTGTTTTCCTCACGTTCTCTCCGTGTCAGCGCGAAGGTAGCAGTGGAGCTACTGTACATTATCCAGGGCTAGATAGAAGATACAGAGCGCCGCTCTTTAGCCCCCTGACTTTCCGAGCACCTCTAATGATGGAGGACCACCGCAGAGGATTGGGTGCTAACACGGGACTGGGAGGGCAGCTGGGCTGTTTTGGCTGTTCTGCTAGACGCATTGTTTGATGTGTAGGATGGTCAGCTAGTGCTCTGTCTTTTGGTGTGATGGATGATGAAGAGCTGGTGAAGGAAACTTGATCCTGATGCTCCGTGTGCAGTTTCAGTCTTGAGGCGGTTTGAGCAGGAAGTTCACTCAGGGTCTGTTCTGGTTTTATGTGAGGAGGAAAGAAGAGTCGCCTCTTTGGATTTGGGATCATTGTCTCCACTTTGACGGTGAAGACAACGTGACCCTGGCGCATTCCTTACTTGGCTCTGACATGGAAGTCACACCTAGATATTGTTCCGTTACTGCACTTTGTTGCTTGGCTAAAAACTTGATAGAACAGTTTGAAATGAGCTGCAAGATGATGATTAATATGATATCAGTCATTTCAGGACAAAGTCAGTATAGTACAGTACATGCCTCCGAAGTCCAGCCTCTTCAGGAACAATTCCTGTATACTTTACACTTTGGCATTGTTTATGTTCCTTTATCAATAGAGCTTGCAGGGACTTTCTGTTTCTGCTGTATTCTGCATTTTTGATGTCATGTTTTGAAATGGTATCAAAGTTCCTCGGTGTTAGACTCCCTCCTGAAGTTCAGCATGCACAGTGGTTGTAAATCACTTGTCTAATCTCTTAGAACCGGTGAAATAGTTTCACACAGCTGACATTTTCACTCCGGATTTGCCACTACTTGAACTGATTCAATGCATCTGTGTGCGGTATTTAACCACTGTTTCTGATTTTCACATATTACGCACCATAACATGCTACATTTGTTGAGCTACACATACAGAAGTAGTGTCTCTCAGTATGGCGTCGGGCTGCCATGTTTGCTAACCCAACATGCCACACGTCTTGGCATGGAGTTGTAGGGGTTCCCTAATGGTGTCCTGTGATAATCCATCGCATGCAGCTTGAGTATCCTGACACAGTTCCTGCAGATGTGTGATGCGTGTCAACAAACCGTTCATCTTGGTGCTGACCACGGTGCCTCCACACACTGATTCGTTGGTCGTCTCCACCAAGACAAAAGTGGGACTCGTCACTGAAGATGACCCGCTGCCGTTCTGAGTCACTCCATGACAGTCTGGCACGACACCATTGCAGTCTTTGGTGACGTTGACGTGGTGTTAAGGACAGTCGTGGTAACGGTCTGTGTGCATGTAGTCCTGCGTGGTGCAGCCGTCTGCCAATGGTGCTGCACTAACAGGATGACTCATGGAGGACACCACTGCTCGCTGAATGTCTGCAATCGTGGCTGTTGGGTCAGTCAGGTACACAGATAAGGACAGTCCTTGCCTACGTCACGTGCAGCTGAGCGTGAAACTTGAATCATTAGCGTGCCTTACGATGTCAAACCCACCCACCAAGTTTCATTCCTGTCGGTTGGTTCCTTCTGGGTGCAGCTATTTGTGCAATTATTCTTTTGATGATGAGTGTAGTTCTGACTCTCATCAAAGAATTTGATCTCTTGAAATGATATGACCCAGTGGATAGTGCTTAATGTGACCGAGGACACGTACTAAGAAGAGAAAAACAACTCCATATTTTAGGAATCATTAGTACAAGTAATTTAATTAAGATAATGGCTTAATGTTACTTGTTACTGTGTGGTTTTTAGGATTCCTGTAAGCTGGTTGTTATTTTTATTGTCCATAATTGTCTTTATGACGATCCATGCCATCGTCCAGTTGTACACACAACACCCACAGCCTGCTCAGGAAAGCATACTGTGGCAGTTCATCACGATAACGCGTCATCACATTGCCCACCCGTAACTTGAGCCGTGTTTACTGTGGCTGTCTCGTCCCTTGCCCCCCCCCCCCACGCGCATGCTCCCTCGCCTGCACTCGTTTGGGCGAGAGGGAGAGAAGCAGAAAGGACGCACTGTGCCAGCGAATGCAACCTGTTTTCCTCAGACATGCTGGTTTGTGGCAGCCAAGATCAGCAGTGATGGAAAGACCTCGGATGAACTTGGAGAGTTTCCTGAATTAATAAGGAAGAGAGGCCGAGGTGACGGTGTGGACTAAAAATAAAAAGGGCCCGAGGCGTCCGTTCCATGGCTCTACTGTCTGTGCCATGATGCTGTGTGCTCAGAGGCTGGGGGGAGGTGGTGGGTGGATGAGTTGAGCTGACTCTCTTAGTGATGCAGTATAATAATATCGGTCTGTAGTGTTCAGGACTGAATACGTGCACAGCGTACTGTTGGGTATGACAGGCAACAGTTATCAGTGTGTTGTTGTCGTGATGTGCTTTACTGAGGTGTTTCTAGAGCACCGACTGATTTTGTTTGAGTAATACAGATTTAGACCACTTTCAGAGCCTGTAAACAAGAACTGTCCTTATTTCCTTCCTTATTAGCTCCTTATTTACTTTCAAAAAATTGTTTTTTAAAATCTCGTAAAACCAGCTGTGCATTGTAATGACGCCTGTAGATATGGGTGGGTGGTTTTTGTGATGTCACAAAGTGCTTTTCTGAGCTATTCAGTATTGACTATGTTTAATTAGATTTAGTAGAATGCCGTTAGTGAAATACTGAAGAATGTTGTAGGTTTATTACTAGTATTACAGTTTTTTAATAGAGGTTGACCAACTATTAATTCAACCCATGATCAGAGCTGATATTTAGCAGTGTCCGATTATGGGAACTGGCGTACAGTCTTCCTTACCTGCTGATAAAAGCTTCTTTTGTTATTTATACGCATATCTGACACAACCATGATCAACAAAACACGCTGCTGTAGTCTGTCCCGGTGTCCTGCCCTGTGTCAAAAAATTTATTTGTTCATTTTCTATTATCTTGTCTTTTTTTTTAAATATGCTTAAATACCATAAATATTTTTAAATATGCCATAAATATACTTCCATATACCATAAATATACTTGAATATACCACAAATCTACTTAAACATTCCATAAATATGCTTAAACATGCCATAAACATACTTAAATATGCCACAAATACACTTACACATACCATAAGCATACTTAAATATGCCACACATACACTTAAATATACCATAAATATGCTTAAATATGGCATAAATATTTCATTTTTGGACCATTTACTGTCTAAACTCAAAATACCCTGCATTTTTATAATGTTCTGATATTTTACCTGATGTAAGTTGTATGAGTTTCTTTCTTGTAAGTTTTTTAACTAAAATCTTTAGTGTTTGTGGTAAATGAACATCACCCCAAAATATTGTTTATTGGTATTCTCGGTTAATTATTGGTATCGGCCCTGAAACAGCTATATATCGGCAGGGCTGTCACGATCGTAACATTTTAGCTGATGATTAGTTGTCACATAAATAATTGCGATCAGCTCCAATAACTGTGATGATCTGAAACAATCAGGCGATTCATTGATCATGTAGTATTTGTGATATTGATATCGGTCGACCCCTAGTCAGTGATTGGCCAGTGCACAGCACCACTGTTATCCTGTTATATTCTCCTTCTTGGTCTAGGGATTTTTGTATGCTAATTAGTTTGGCAGTTTTAGAGACATGAACACCATTCCAACTCCGGAATGTTCGGTCTGATCTGGAATGCTGTGCTTGTACACAGCTTTTTGTTCCGACGTACGGTTTCCATAAAAACTGTTATTAAGAATGAATGGGGTGGAAAAGAGCACGCCCATCTACAGTACCATTTCACATCCACCATCTCAAAGCAGACCCCCCCAGCACGAATCCAGTGTTGGTCTGACTTGCACTCGTCTGTTTGTCTTTTTTTCCCCCACCCTCGTTCCTCCCATAGACTCCCATTCATTTTTACCTCCATTCAAACCCTACTGTCTCCTTTAACCTACAGCCACCAAACTGCATGTACTCACTCAGGGCGGATCCCCAAACTCTAGTCCACAGACATACTGACCCGCACTCCTCTATGGGTCGTTTACTCATCCCTCATTCCTCCCATAGACTCCCATTCAGTTTTGGCCCTACCCAAATCCTATTGGTTCCTTTAACCGACTGAAAGGAAAGTCTGCTGATGGACAGACAATAGCACACCATCCACATGATTCCTATCAGTTATGGAAATGCATGGGCCTGATTTCCTGTCAGATACTGTCTGTCATTCAGCTCTGCTACAGATGGAAACGCAGTGCTTTGGTTGGTTGCAGTGAATTGATCTCATTTTCATGTTGCCCATCTCGGTTCTCCTCTTCCTGCTGAGTGATGCGTGCACCCTTTTGAGCAGGCTGGGAAATATTCAATGAGCTTGGTGAAAATGGATGCAGTCTATCATTATTCCACGTATGGATCCGGGATTCAGCCAGCTAATGATTATCGGCTTTTGCCCTGCTACATAGAAAAGACGAGCGAAATGGCCGTGAGAGAAACGGTCACAGACTGGAGGTGCAAATGCCCGTCGCAGCTGTTACGTAATGGTCTGGTTGGAGGCTTTCACCATCATGTGTTTATGTTCTAACAAACAGAGTGGGCTGGGCTGCGGAAAATGCATGTAAATAAAAGAAAGCAGGAAACAGATTTATTGAAACATGTCATGGTTCTTACTAAAACCACAAACAACTTCTGACTTGGTGCTGTAACTTGTTTAGAGCAACGGTTCTTGAATTGGTCCTCTGGGCCCACCAGACGGTCCATATTTTTGCTTTGTCTCTAAGCCTTGTGAGTTGGGTTGGAGCTGAAATGTGGGGGGCTCTAAATGGGGGAACTCAGTTTTAGAACCACTATTTTAGAGGGCAGCGATGAGTAATGTTTGTTTATTTGAGCTCTGTTGAAAGTAGGAAGCTGGTGAGGGAAATTCAGTTCTTCTAGAAGGGTAAAAAGGGAGGAGGAACATTTTCTGGTGATGTGCTGCCCCCTGAACTTGAAGGGTTGTCACGTTGTGAGCTTTTTCAACAGTTGCATACAGTAAGCAAACAAGTAAGTTGCTTATTTCTGTTATTACACTCATCATCTAAGAACAGCTGCTCCCAGAAGGAGGTGTGGGATTGCAGTGGTGTTGGGAGGGAAGATAAAGGTTACCAGGATTAATAACTGATGATAAATTTAGACTGCTATGATCAATATTTATTGAGCTACACATACAGAAGTAGTGTCTCTCAGTATGGCGTCGGGCCGCCGTGTTTGCTATCCCAACATGCCAGACGTCTCGGCATGGAGCTGTAGAGGTTCCTAATGGTGTCCTGTGATAATCCATCCCATGCAGCTTGAATATCCTCACACAGTTCCTGCAGATGGTGCGGTAGGGGAGGAGGTGGAGTAACACCAGCCCTTCTGGACATGTGACGCGTGACAACTAGCCGCTCATCTTGGCGATGACCACTTTGACTCCACACACGGATTCGTTGGTCATCTCCACCGAGACAAAAGGGGAACTCGTCACTGAAGATGACCCGCTGCCATTCTGAGTCACTCCATGACAGTCTGGCACGACACCATTGCAGTCTTTGGTGACGGTGACGTGGTGTTAAGGACAGTCGTTGTAACGGTCTGTGTACATGTAGTCCTGCGTGGTGCAGCCGTCTGCCAATGGTTGACTCATGGAGGACATCACTGCTCATTGATGTCTGCAATCGTGGCTGTTGGGTCAGTCAGGAACAGAGATAAGGCCCGTCCTTGCTTACGTCACATTCATGCCTACAACAACACGCTGCTGAACAAGGCAGCCAGATGAAACAGACTGTAGGCTGTATACTATTTTCAGAGCAGAGTGGGCCCACAAGACTCAATGACTGAAACATGACAGCGGTAGAAGAAAAGAAACGCTCTGTGAAGTCTTACAAGGCTTATGCATCGCAGCTGTTGTAAGGAACTGTTGAACAGTTTTGACTTTCCAGCTGCTGCATCTTTGCGAAGCGAAGTCTGATGCAACGGAAAGTAAATATTCGTTCAGATGTTTGTGCGAGATGCAGTGGCCTGTGCTAAGCTAAACTGGTGGACTCTGACTGTAATGGAAGGTAGTTAAATGCTGTATGTATACACAGAGATTAGGGCTGGTTTATTGTGGCTGTTGTTTATGCAGTTTACAAAAAATAACACTGATGATTAAAATGTACCTTCTTAGCGAATTTGCCATGATTTTGCAAGATGCATATTTTAAATTCTCTTACAGCTCTTTAACAGTAAACATCAGTCTGATGTTCACTCATTTATACTCGTTTGTTTTGTATATTTATAAGCTCTTGTTTTTTTTCAAGGCTTTTTGGAGGGCCCTACACTTTTCATTACTGTTCAGTTAAGCTTCCTTTTTATTTTCTATATTTATGTACACTCATCGTCCACAGAGCAGCTGCACCCAGAAGGAAGTGTGGGATTTCAGTGGTGTTGGGAAGGAATATAAAGGTTACCGGGAACAATAACTGATGATAAATTTAGACTGATATGATCAATATTTATTGAGCTACACATACAGAAGTAGTGTCCCTCAGTATGGCGTCCCAAAAGTGGGACTCGTCACTGAAGATGACCCGCTGCCATTCTGAGTCCATAACAGTCAATAACAGTTAAGGACAGTCATTGTAACGGTCTGTGTGCATGTAGTCGTACAGCCGTCTGCCGATGGTGCTCATGGAGGGCAACACAGCTTGCTGAATGTCTGCAGTCTTGGCCGTTGGGTCAGTCAGGTAGAGTGATCAGGCCTGTCCTTGCTTACGTCACATGTGCAGCCGAACGTGAAACTTAAATCATTTGCATGTCTAATACTGTAAAACCTACACACCTTGTTTCATTCCTGTTGGTTGATTCCTTCTGGGTGCAGCTATTTGTGCAGCTGTTCGTTTCGATCAATTTAAGATGTTGAATATACAGTGTGCTTTTCTGTACATCTGTTATGGCACATTTTGATGTTTTATGTATTATTGTTTTCCCAGTATGTTAAGAACAGTGCTGTACTGAACTGCATCCCCTGTTGACCTGTAGATTATTTTCAGTTGGTAAACCAGTAAGTCTTGTCATTCGACTGTAGATGCTATATCTGCTGGTCTCCTCTTTGACTGAAGTTGGATCCTGCCGCTGTGAGATTGTATGCCAACAGCAAAGTGTTGTACAGATAATTGAGCCTGAAGTATGTGGTGTTTTTTAACATTGAGAGCTTGGAAACAATAGTCTGTCCAGTGCTGCTGTTCTGGCTGTAGGCTAGTGTGAACGCCCCATGCTGTTATTGCTGAATGCCGGCAAGGTGATAGGAAATACCATGCATGCATGCACCCGCTGACCAGTCTGTCTCTATCAAAAAACACCGCCTGCTCCAGAGTCCATACAGTCCGTGAGCTCTAAAAGCACACAAGCTCATTTATCCCAGTTCAGAAGACACTAATTGGGTCCCAGAGCTCCGTTCTCTCAATGCATGGTAAACAGTGCTAACCCCGGCCAGACAGATCATTTATTTCCGGTCTGGAAGAGTGAGAGATTAAATGCATGAGGTTGGTGGGATGGAGGAGTGGTGTTTAAAGCTGTGTTCTGGGGGGAAAAAATCAATATTACATTTTTATTATTTCATCATGTCTGTAGATGGGGTGTCAAAAGTGGGACTGTATGATAAATAATAAATATTTTTTATTATTTCAAATATTATTTATGTGATAAGCATAGTGCTAACAGCTGAGTGGCAGAGTAGATCAAATTACCTCAAGTGTGCAGCACAGGAGAGACATCTTTACATCAACGTCACAGACTATTAGAAGCCTGAAGAGTGCTTCTCACGGGGGGGACAAGCAACTTAATCATTATGCTAAACAGCCAAACAAAATAAACATGTGCATAGCTCCAATCTGAGCTAGAACCCTGTGTAAAAACATACCAAACATTCTCACAGCTGGTATTCTGTTTTAATAGAACCATAGAACGCATTCATTCTGTATTTAAACTGTTCTCCGCTGTTCATTACAGGTATGTGACTTTGTTTGGAGTGAAAAACACCCAGAAGTGGTTCTGCACGCTCATTTCCACCCTATAATCTGGACCTAGAATGAAATGAGCTGCTGTTTTCCTGTTTTGGGTGAGCTCATGAATAATCAATGAGCTCTGCTCTGATTGGCTGGTTTACAGTGAGACTCTGCTCACGATGATCACACAGTGAAAGTACCATGTGGAAATAGACTAAATAAAATGAGCCTATGTGTAAATAAGCTCCGCCCTCATACTATTTAGTTTTCCCACATCTGTGATATTTAACTCCCCTACTCAAATGTGGGGACGCGTTGATACGAGCACTATGGACCAATGGCAGTCTCCAATAATGTCCATACGCTGCATGGCGAACAATATGTGGAGCTTATTGGGCGTCCCATTCCAAACCCAAGACGTTCATCTGGAGCTGTATTGTAAAAGAGAACATTAGAAGATGCAGGCGGCACCTTTTGGATTCTGTGCGCATGGGCTGTAGCCTTATATGCCGTTACTATACAAAGCCCTTGTTTTTGTTTATACATTTTTAACCTTAAAAAATGAAGCAGTTTTACTTTTTTTGTTTACTAGAGTGCTTTTCTTTGTTCATGAAGTTGTTTGTCATGATCTTATCTGAGTTGGCCAGGCTTCAGAAGGGCTGCTAGTGCTGTTTTTAGCCATGTGATAACAGTATGTCATACTGCGTAAGCAAGGCTATCTCATATTGCTGGCATTTACATTTACAGTGTTTGGCAGATGCTCTAATCCAGATTGACGTACAATCTGGTAATTTCTTACACAGGTAGGCGAAGATCGTGTTGGGAGTCTTGCCCAGGGATTGGTATAGTTTTCATACAAAACCCCACAATTTTGGAATAACCTTTGCGGTGTTCGGGACTCAGATACAGCCCCAGGTCTAGGATTAAACCCATCTGCCAGAGCTGGCTGTCTGTGTGTCATCTTTGCCTGAGCTTAGCTACTGCCCAAACTCTGTGGTCTAATGCAGAGTAAACTGCCCATCCTGTGCGCCCTGATGCCGCTGCTTCACCTGCCTCGGCTGGGTGCCACTGCCTGCCTGCAGTGCTGACCAGTTTGCCTATCATGGAGCTTCTTTATGTCTTGTGGTGTGAGGGGGTTTCACCTGCATCCCGCACGCCCATCCGACAATCCTGCTATTTAAACACACTCAACACTTCTCCTAAAACACTCGACACTCATCCTCAAGCACTCGACGCTCGTCCTCAAGCATCAACGCTCGTCCTCAAGCACTCGACACTCGTCCTCAAGCACTCGACACTCGTCCTTAAGCACTCGACACTCCTCCTACTCTCTAATAGACTATCATCGTAGTCTTCCATCTAAGTTACTAACAGCTCTTATTCAGTTTTGCCTATAATTATAAACTCTGATCCTTTCTGTGTTTGTTCTGTCCGGGGTCGACCTGAAGAGGATGGGTTCCCCTTTTGAGTCTTGGTTCCTCACGATGGTTCTTCCTCTTGCTCTGAAGGAGTTTTTCCTTGGTACTCTCTCCTTTGGGTTGCCCTCTCGGGGCTTGGACCCGGATTCTCTGTAAAGCTGCTTTGACAACATCTGTTGTAAAAGGCTCATATATATGAATTTGACTTGACTAGTGTAGGCAATCGTACTCCCGTCTACAGCATGGGAGGTATAACCCACTACGCTATACTAACCACTACAACACAGTTTGAGGCAACTGTGTGGTGATGCAGTTTTCATGATACTAACTGATGAGGTGTAAACATATTACATTTATATTACATATAAACATTACTTATAAGCAATATCGGTGCACAAACCTAAAGAAGCAAATTTGAACACTAAAGATATTGTGCTCAAACACAGTCATATCGCCAACCCCTAATAAATGGCTGCATAGTTTCGTAGTATGGTTTCTCACGAAGGCTGCTTAAAACCCCAGGCCTCATAATCTGCACTGACACAGCATGTTCTGCACGCTGAGTGTAGCAGATAGCCCATATGAAGAATAGTTTCCATGCTTAAACTGGCTCAACAGTGACTGAGCGAGTTCACAGGTAGAAGCCACCTCTGTAGCATTGCTAAGCCCTCAGGGGATCTGTGTGGGTTTAATCTCTCTAGTGTTATGGGAGTTAATTCAGATGAACTGGGGAGGTGAGCAGAGTAGCTGTAAACGAATGGGGGTTTATAAGTGGACTCGGTCCAGATCAGGAGTGTTGCAGCGCGTGTAGATGAGGAGTGATAGGGGTGCAGTCATATTTTATGCCTGCTTAGGGGCCTGTACTGCTCAATTTCCCCATTCCGATGATATCTGGAGTTGTCCTTGCTGTTGCGCAAGTCCACCAAATGTTGAGCCTTAACAAAGTGGACAGAATATTGGCGTTGTGATTGTACTGCTGCATGAAGCAATTTCAGTTTGACTGTGTTGTAAATGTAGATGTATCTTGTGTTAGAGGATTTTGTCCCTTAGAATGAAGCAGGTTATATGTGTTGCTGTTAAGGACTCTCTATCTCTACAGTGTAAAACTGATAAGTACGTCGATATACACTATATTGCCAAAGGTATTTGCTTGTCTGCCTTCACACCCATATGAACTTGAGTGACATCCCATTCTTAATCCATAGGGTTTAATATGATGTCGGCCCACCCTTTACAACTATAAAAGCTTCAACTCTTCTGGGAAGGCTTTCCACAAGGCTTAGGAATGCGTTTATGGGAATTTCTGACCATTCTTTCAGAAGCGCAGTTGTGAGGTCAGACACTGATGTTGGACGAGAAGGCCTGGCTCGCAGTCTCTGCTCTAATTCATCCCAAAGGTGTTCTGTTGGGTTGAGGTCAGGACTCTGTGCAGGCCAGTTCAGTTCTTCCACACCAAACTCGCTCATCCATGTCTTTATGGACCTTGCTTTGTGCACTGGTGTGCAGTCATGTTGGAACAGGAAGGGGCCGTCCCCAAACTGTCCCCACAAAGTTTGGACCATGAAATGGTCCAGAGTCTCTTGGTCTGCTGAAGCGTTAAGAGTTCCTTTCGCTGGAACTAAGGTGCCGAGCCCAACTCCTGAACACCAACCCCACACCATAATCCCCCCTCCACCAAACTTTACACTCGGCACAGTGCAGTCAGACAAGTACCGTTCTCCTGGCAACCGCCAAACCCAAACGCTTTGCATTGTGCTTGGTGATGTACGGCTTGGATGCAGCTGCTCGGCCATGGAAACCCATTCCATGAAGCTCTCTACACACTGTTCTTGAGTTGATCTGAAGGCCACATGAAGTTTGGAGGTGTGTAGTGATTGACTCCTCAGAAAGTTGGTGACCTCTGCGCACTATGACAATCAGCATCCGCTGACCCCGCTCTGTCATTGTACGTGGTCTACCACTTTGTGGCTGAGCTGCTGTCATTCCCAATCGCTCCCACTTTGTTATAATCCCACTGACAGTGGACTGTGGAATATTTAGTAGGGAGGAAATTTCACGACTGGACTTGTTGCACAGGAGGCATCCTATGACGGTACCACACTGGAATTCACTGAGCTCCTGAGAGCGGCCCATTATTTCACTCATGTCTGTAGAAGCAGTCTGCATGACTAGGTGCTTGGTTTTATACACCTGTGGCCATGGAAGTGATTGGAACACCTGAATTCAATGATATGGATGGGTGAGCCCTGTTCCTGAGGGTCGAGGGATCCACCTGGTGAGTCTCCGTTTTGTGCTTCATCCTTTACTCACGTCCATCATTCTCGTCCCTCTGTGTTGCGTATTCTATCTAAAGGCATGTCCACAGATGTTCAGAGGGTGTCTCCCACCCATTAGCCCACTGATGGCTCAGACAAGTGCCCTCCAGAAAGACTGTGGAGAGTAAAGCGCCTCCAGAGTGAACGTGCTGTTCAGCTTCCTGTTTTTGCCCGTATCTCGCAGTGGCCTGCTGTAGCTCGCCTCAAGGTTATCTACATCTTCACAGCCTCCAACCTTTTTATCATACTTCTGTTTTCTCTCTCTCTCTTGCTCCATCTCTGTGTCTCTCTATCGTGTTTTTTCACACTTGCTGTTTTGTGCCCTCTTTCAACATTCGTATCATGCTGAATGTCTTGAGATGCGAGCCAGGGGCCTGCAGGGTGGCGATTACAGGCCTGCGTGCTTTGTTTGCAGCCTCTAGTACAATGTGTATGTTGAGCGCGTATGTTTATACAGCGTCGACGCCGTGCTGTAAAAGAGCTGTTATGTCCCTGAGCCAGCTTTACGAATGTTCTCTCGCGCTGTGCCGAGCTTTAGTTTATTAACTGCGTCTGCGGTTGTGATATTTGCATGTGGCACGTTTAGCAATAACACAGTGCACAAACATTTCCATAAACCGCCATCGCAGAAATTAAACTGCAAATTACAGAAGGCAGTTTTTGCTCTTGTCTGCTCGGGGAAGACTTGGTTAGATTATGCTCGGGTTACATCACATGAACAAATCATCGCTGCTTCATCCCAGTCTAAACATTTCTGTTCCATACTGTTGTGCATTTGCGCATTTATGACTAGTTTTGAAGCACATTGTTCCTGTCATAGCAAAACCTCTCCGTTGTAATGTGGAGCCTCTGAGTTAAAGAGCTTACTGTGTAACTGAGTGAGATTTAAGCTGAGTGATTCAGAGTGAATTTGGTGTGAGATGGTTCAGATGTTCTTTACAGTGGTGGTGGGGGGAACCGGGGTTCTCCATCTCTCCAACACACATATAGACGTTTTATTTACTATCTAAACCACCAGTGAACCTACACGTGTGAGAAGGAATCAACCAACAGGAATGAAACTTGGTGGGTAGGTTAGACATCAGGAGACATGCAAATGATTAAAGTTTCACGCTCGGCTATGCATGTGACGTAAGCAAGGACGCGCCTGATCCCTGTACCTGACTGACCAACAGCCACGATTACAGACATTCAGCGAGCAGTGGTGTCCTCCATGAGTCATCCTGTTAGTGCAGCACCATTGGCAGACAGCTGTACCACGCAGGACTACATGCACACAGACCGTTACCACGACTGTCCTTAACACCACGTCACCGTCACCAAAGACTGCAATGGTGTCGTACCAGACTGTCATGGAGTGACTCAGAATGGCAGCGGGTCATCTTCAGTGCCGAGTCTTTGTCTTGGTGGAGACGACCAACAAATCCGTGTGTGGAGACACCGTGGTCAGCGCCATGATGACCGGTTTGTTGTCACGCATCACATGTCCAGAAGGCCTGGTGTCACTCCACCTCCACCCCTACCGCACCATCTGCTGGAACTGTGTGAGGATATTCAAGCTGCATGGGATGGATTATCACAGGACACTATTAGGAACCTCTACATCTCCATGCCGAGACGTCCGGCATGATGGGTTAGCGAACACGGCACCCCGACGCCATACTGAGAGACACTACTTCCGTATGTGTAGCTCAACAAATATTGATCATATCAGTCTAAATTTTTCACCACCACTCTGAATGACTAATTATACAGAAACTCAGAATATCAATGGTGGAATTCCCCACTGTAGCCTGGATATATTCCACATAATTTTGGAGCATTTCTGTTGGTCCATCATGTAAATATCTCCTGCGGCTTACAGGTGGGAGCCACTCGTGCAACTTCTAAAGCCCAGTTTGTTTCATGAGTCTGTGGAATTAAATTTCTGCTGAAATGAGAAGTCCAGGGAATAGATGGAAAATCAGATCTGTATTTGTTTCCTGCTGACAGAGTTTCAGCACCACAGGTATTCCCTTACTCAGTGTGCAGTGCCCATCTCTAATGCCTGCCCATGGCCATTTTGGAAACTGTGAATGTGTCCTCCATCAAGAGCCATGTTATGCACGCATGAGCAAGGAGCACTGAGCCCAAGTGGATCTTCTAAATGTAGGGCCGCCTTGTGCTAAAGCTGGTGTTTTCCTTGCTGGTGCTCTGACCTGAATCAGTTTTTCCTCTCCCCCGTTACAATGCGCTCTTATTTAGAATGATAGCAGAGGACTCTGGTTGAGTTATACGTAGTCCTGGTTGCCTGGAAGCTGTGGCCCGGAATTGTGTGTAAGCTGGATCAGGGCTCTTGGCATTAGCGTGCGTTTGCTCAGATCGGAGCTGAGGGTTCCCAGCGAGGGAGGTTGTGACTGATATAGTAGAATAAACATCTTTTATGGGCATTTCTCAAATATGTTAATCATATTATGTGTCTGAAGTACAGGTAGCATTGGTTATAATAATACTAGTAGTAGTAGTAATAATAATAATAATAAGAAGAAGATATTAATAATGTGTGTTGGTAAAAATTTCCATCTGTTGCAACAAAATCATAACATAAAAAGCAAAACAAATAGCAGACAACAAATAAATAAATAAATCGAAATATAAATGTCTAGGTAAATACATTTATTGTTGTAATTAATTAAGCTTGCATGCCTAATTTAAAAACATATATATATATATATATATATATATATATATATATATATATATATATATATATATATATATATATATATATATATATATATATATATATATA
>CM067489.1:434712-455334 GCA_034552555.1 Semaprochilodus insignis
TATATATATGTATGTATATATATATGTATATATATGTATGTATGTGTATGTCTATATGTCTGCAATGTGGCTAGTTAAATATGCTTGTTTTGATGAGCGTTCACTGCTTAACCCCCCCAACCCCCCCATGTCTAGGTAGGTGCACTGCTGCTATGTATCTTGGGAAATGTGGCTTCTATAATCAAGTCAAATTTCAGGCAGGTCAAATTTGTCGCTAATCTAAATCCCAGTTCAAGTAGGGACTTAATGGCTTTTCTGGGTAAATGAGCGGGATTGTGTCCTGATATTAATGGGATAGGCTGCACTCTGTTCTCAGTAAATGAGATTTATTAAATACATTTTGATTAATCTTTATTCCACTGTATTTAATCAAGTACACAGGTTCAACACCTACTTCTGCACAGACCTCTTTCTAGCGATTCCTGTCCCCCTTTGAACCCAGTAAACAGGGAGCTCTGGGTTCGGCCCCAGTCGTGTTACTGTGGCTGGGTCGTAGTTACCCTGGTGGATGCTGACTTTGGTGGAGGTTTCTTCCAGTGAGATTGTGTTGGGAGCCCTGCCGGTACCTGTTGCTGATGGTTTGTAAACGTGTTCACGGCAGGAGGCCCGTTTCTTCAAAACCCTTCAAACCATTGCAAAGCAGAGGCGCCACCTTCGCTCCAGATCTCGGGGACACAGCTGGCTTTCTCGTTCACTCACGATGCCACTGGCGCCTCTGGCAAAACCAAAACAGTCCTCTCAGATGACTGTGGTGGATTTGTTGTGGCTTCGGCTGCACTTTGATGGCTAAATCTCTAAGGCTATTTAAACCTTCACGTCTGTTTCCTGGTTGGCCTTGTAACACCCAGAGAACGAGGTCTGGAGCGCAGAACTGAAGTGCAGTCGCAGTGATTGTCGGCAGGAGTGGAAGTAAAGCTGGGCTAAAGGTGTCCAAAAGTTTGTGGACACCTTCTTGTCCAGCGTTTCTTTGGAAATCAAGTTTTTGAGTATTGATGGGGAATTTATCCTCCAACCCAGTTTGGTGCAGTGAAAGAAGCTGACTTGAGTCAGGATGCAGTAGAAACACCACAGTCCAGCATTGTTGTCTTTTCACAGTACCTCTAGTTATATTGGAACTATTGGAGTTCTAACTGACGTTGACAGTGATGCAGTATGGAATGGGATTCATTCCTTGTTTTTTTCCATGATTTACTTGGGTTTTCTTAACTGGTTCCACGTGATCATAATATCAATTAGCTCTTGGAGAAATGGAGCTGCTACTGGTATTTATGTAGCATTATTAATACTACTCGACAGGCATCTCTGATGGTTTGTGCTAGACTGGACCAGCAGGAGGCGCTCTGCTCTGTGTGATGACATATAAAAACTCCAGGTAGAATGTTTGGAAAGCTTAAATCTTATAAATCTTAAATATAATATAATGGAATATGATATATGTAAAATAATAATAACAAAAACAATAATAATATAATGTTAAATAATAAATAGTACAATAATATATTCATTATTATTAATAATAATGTGTTACATCCTAATCAAAAGTACTACCAGCATCAAAACTACAAAGTTGGCTTCCTGTCTGTCAGCTTCTCTTTCAGGTTTTCCCATTCCACCTTAAAATGATGCAGCAGTTACATGCTAGTGCTTTAGCCGCTATAATTATATCTGCTGCACCATTTAAGGTGGAACAGGAAAATGTGAACTAGACGATGGTGCCTTGGATGCCGACATATACTACAGGTAGCATAGTTTGAGAGTCTTAAATCTCCTTATCAGGAAAAAATTCCAGCATTTAAAGAATGATGGTCTAAATCAGCTTATCAGGGGCGCAGGGGCAGGTGTCGTAACGGTCTGTGTGCATGTAGTCCTGCGTGGTGCAGCCGTCTGCCAGTGGTGCTGCACTAACAGGATGACTCATGGAGGGCATCACTGCTTGCTGAATGTCTGCAGTCGTGGGTGTTGGGTCAGTCAGGTACAGAGATGAGGCCCGTCCTTACTTATGTCACATGTGCGGCTGTGCGTGAAACTTGAATCATTTGCATGTCTCCTGATGTCACACCCACCCACCAAGTTTCATTGCTGTGGGTTGATTCCTTCTAGGTGCAGCTATTTGTTTAGCTATTCTTTTGATGATGGGTGTATTTTCAGCTGTGAGTAGATGGAGCACAGCCTGTACACATCTTTTCATTTCATGTCTAATCAATCAAATCAGAACTGATTTGAGCTATTGTCATATGGTATCCCAGTTTGGACATAGCCAATAACTCGCAGTTCCTTTTCCTTCCTTCCTGTTTTTTTTTTGTGCCTTTTATATTGAACTCTACTGCACACGCACATGTTACTCATCATCCGATATTGGCAGCAACTTTAGCTCCGTGACAAAACAGGCACCTGCGAGTTATTTCAGGACAGCCGTCTGCTCACGCTAATGGCGGCTGTGAGTCACTTACAAGCACAAATGTGATTTTTAAAGCCTGAAGCATAGGCATGTGCACATTTGGGAATTATGGGGCCGATGTTCTGTGTTTTCCATGTTGTAATCTGATCATCTAAGCAATTATTTGCTGATATAATCTGATATAATTCCGATACCGTTTTGCTTCTCTACCCAAAAATAAAGATTTCAGCTGTAAGGCTTAACGTCTTCCACTCTGCCTTTTTTTTTCCCCTCCCCAGTGTGTCCAAAGGAGTGCGGGCAGCGGGCGTGCACGCCTAACAACGAGTGCTGCCACCCTCAGTGCCTGGGCAGCTGTACCATGCCGAACAGCGACAGGGCCTGCGCCGCCTGCCAGCACTATTACCATGAGGGCCGGTGTGTGCAGGACTGCCCTCCGGGCACCTACAAGTTTGAGGGCTGGCGTTGCATCACCATGGACCTGTGCTCCCGAGTCCACCTGCCCGACTACGACCGCTTCGTCATTCACGGAGGAGAATGCATGGCAGACTGCCCACCGGGATTCACTCGCAACGAGAGCCAGAGGTACAGTGATACACACGTTGTCAACAACTCGTTACAACAAACACCCACTCGTCATATGCTCTGTATACTTTATTACCCTGTTCTTTAATGGTCAGGACCACCACAGGACCACCACAGAGCAAGTAATTATGTGGGTGGTGGATCATTCTCAGCACTGCAGTGACACTGACGTGGTGGTGGTGTGTTAGTGTGTGTTGTGCTGGTTTGAGTGGATCAGACACGGCAGTGCTGCTGGACAGCTCAGTGACACTGCTAGACTGAGAATCATCCACCGACCAAAACTATCCAGGCAACAGCTTCCTGTGGGCAGCGTCCTGTGGGCAGTGCCCTGTGACCACTGATAAGGGACTGACCAACACTGCACTGTGCAGCAGCAGATGAGCTATCGTCTCTGACTGTACATCTACGAGGTGGACCCGCAAGGTAGGAGTGTCTAATAGAGTGGACAGTGAGTGGACACAGTGTTTAAACACTCAGCAGCATCTAACAAAAGTTCAGCATCATGCTGCACACTGTGAACATGGCTGTATCGTCCACCCCTAGAGAGGAGACACCTTACGTTGTTGGTCAAATTAACACTGACGGCAAGCCCTGGTGCCAAGACTCCAGCCTTTGGTCTCTGAGCCAGTGGCCTTTTGAAACGAGCCAGTAGGCTAATCCATAGCTGCCTCCGGTTATTTTAATCTCTACACACAGCTGCCACATGATCGGTAGATCAGTTGGCTTGGCCGGCCCGTGTCCTGCCAGCTTGTTAAAGAACAGACCGGCGCTAAGAACAAACGGCGATGCTCGCTCCCTGCCGCTCTGCTGTGGTTGAGAGCACTCGCGCTGTGAACTTGAAGTAGGTTAGTCCAATAAAGTGCTAGTGGCCTGGGAATGCAGCAAGCTTGCGGTATACAGGTCGTGTGCTAAGCCAGGAATAGCTATTTGTAATTCAATAAGCCTATTAAGAGGCATTTTGTAGACCACTCTCCATAACATCGCCTCTTCTGCGGAAGGTTGTGACGTTTAAATCTATTAACAAGCATTTTAATCTGTGGGTGAGGTTTAGGACTTGAGTACATGTAGAACTCTAATAGATTAATCTCTGACTTTTCGCTGGGCGGAGGATGATGCGTCTGGTAGCCATGCTTTAGTGTTCACTGGTATATGTAACGTGGTGCGCATACAGAAGATAAATAATACCGCAGAGTTGAAAGTCTAATATGGTTGTTTCTGTGCTGACATTTTCTTCTCTCTGTCTCTCTGTGTTGAAGCATGTTCTGCAGTGCCTGTGATGGCTTGTGTGACAAGATCTGCGATGGAAAAGTGATTGACTCTGTGGATTCAGCACAGTCTCTCAAGGGCTGCACTGTTATTAAAGGCAACCTGCACATCAACATCCGCCGTGGCAGTGAGTAACCAAAGCATCTCCCCTTAATACACTCATGCAGGTAGCAGCAGGATGGGCCAGTTTATTATTATTTACTTAATTTGACTGATCAGGTTAAAAACAGGAGGCAGGTGCACCTGTATTATAACTATGCATGATTTGTTCTGTTGATCGTAATTTTGATATACACTTATTTTGATTCATGTTATTTAAATTACTTTTAGTGCTAGTTTAGCCATTTAAACAGCACATACTTAATATGAAGTACTATAAAGTACTATAAAGTACAGGTACCAGTGTTTATAGCCATAACAGTTAGAGATTGCTTGACCTCTTTACTTACTTACAACCAAACGAACAAACAAACAAATTAATTAATAAATAAAGGCCAAGCGTTACAGTAATTTTGCTGCAGTCGCTTGTGACTTGCCTGATAAAATACATGACTGTTCACAAAGAAATGTGGTTTCTTCTTCCTTAACAATAGCATTAAACATACTGCCAGTAAGCTGTAATTACCCAGCAACATGATAATAAAGGATATTCCATTTAGACTGGGCACCTAAATTGGGGCTTTCCCAAATACCGCTTTTTGGTGCCAGAGCTTCACCGGTAATAAAGACGATGTGACACCCACGTTGAAAGCACATTCGTGTCTTTACCCACTGTAAAATCCAAATCTCCAGGTTAGAAGGCTGCTAACCTTACAGAGTGCTGCAGCGCTCGCAGGCCTGCCTGCCTGCCTCTCTTGGCGATGGTCTGCGGGGAAGTCCATGCACAGGTTAACTAGCACTTCAAGGAGGTCTAAATTGAGGTTTGAAGGGCTACATCACGGCTCTGGTAAAGGTCTGGTACAGCCGGGCACTTGCAGCCACCCTGTCTAGTGCCGCTAGTGTGATGTTCTCTGCTGTGAGCGAGCAGGATGTAAGTGCCCGAGCTGTGTTATATACTTCCACGTTTTAAAACCTGAGGAAAGTTCTGATAATGTGCTGAAGTTTCACCGCTCTGCGCTCTCAGTAATTCAGTCTCTTAAAGAGAAGAAATGTTTCTCAGGCTGTTTTAGGTTCGTTCTTACAAGGGCTTGCATGAGGAAGAGCCTGAATACGGGTGGAGTGGTGGGTTTTCCAGGGGTCTGTTTTAGTTGTTAGCGCTGAAGAGGTTGTTGTTTCTTGTTGCCCTATTTGGTGCCGTTTTCCGCACCTAAACATAAACCTCAGTTATGGATCGTAACCTTGAGTCATCTAGGTTTCTCCAAGATAACTCCGAACATTACCGTAGTTTGCCGTTTGTCTTTATTGGCAGCCTACATTAGCCCAAATCCCCAAAGATCCAAATACCAAATACGTCTTAACGCTAATACAGTTTCAGGTTGGGTTATTTGTCTGGTGGTTTGTGTGTATTGATTATCATGCAACTATAACTTCAGACAAGGAACCGATCAGATTTTAGAACCGATGGTAAGTGATCATGGTTCCCTTGTTACACCCTGACACTCTGTTTTGTTCTCTCTCTCTCTTGCACGTTTAGATAACATAGCATCCGAGCTGGAGAACTTCCTAGGCCTCATCAAGACAGTGACTGGATACGTGAGGATTCGTCATTCTCACACGCTGGGCTCGCTGTCCTTCCTCAAAAGCCTTCGCTACATCAACGGAGAAGAGCTCTATGATGAGTGAGTGTCTGTATTAACAGGTGGCTAAATTGTGTTGATTATTGTAGTTGAAAAATTGTGATAATTGAAATTGATTGGATTTTTGGACCTAGTTTAAGCCCGAAGCATCTCTCACTAGACTCTGGCAGGTTACACTTGAGGACATTTGGATTTGGGAATCTGATCCCTTCTATAAATAATTTGCCCTTATTAAGCCACACTGGTCTTCTAATACTGACTTTATTTTTTCTGTGAAACTTGAATTGAGTTTATCAGACGAAATCAAGTTTATAAGCTGACCTGAGTCACCTTTCAGTAGAGTTCACGTTTAGTAAAAGGCTTTCTGTCCCCAGCTATTCCTAAAGCCTCCTGTTTGTGCAGGTTAGCCGCTCACATTCCAAACATAGCTGTTTGCTAAACTGTTTGTTGTTGCTGTTGTTCTGTGTCACTGTGGTGCGTCTCTTAATTCCGCCGCTGGGCAGCACAGCAACTAGACATTCCAGCCATAGGCAAACACTGAAGCCCCATAACTCGAGAATGTTTTCCCACTTCCTTTCCTGCAGTCTTTATGCCTTCTCTGCGGTGGATAACCAGCACCTCCAGTTCCTGTGGGACTGGTCACAGCACAATCTGACCATCCATGCAGGGAAGCTCTTCTTACGATTCAACCACAAACTGTGCATGTCCGAGATCCGCAAGATGTGGGTGAACACGGGCATCAAGGACAAGTTTGTTGAAGAGGACTTCCGGAATAACGGAGACCGTGCAAGCTGTGAGTACTTACTTACTCACTTATCTTATTCCCTAACTAACTCGCCCGCCACCATGCTCCCTCCCTCACTCAGATACTCACTGCCTTAGATTGCCTTACTACCTCGCTCACTTCCTGCCCTACTCACTTTCACTTATTTACTTGGTTATTGACTACCTTACTCCCTTCCTCACTTCCTGCCTTACTCACTTGTTCACTTATTTACTTGGTTATTTACTACCTTACTCCCTTCCTCACTTAATGCCTTACTCACTTATTCACTTGCCATCTTATTTATGTTGTACCTTACTTGTACCTTCTTACCTCACTTACTCCTTACCTTACTCCTTTACTTACCTATAGTCTTTTACTCTCTTACTGCTTTACTTACTTCCTCATTACTTTACTCACTCAGTACTTTACTAACGTAATTCATACTCCCTTACGCACTATTGCTTTGCTCACTTAGTACCTTTCTTTCTAACTCACTCATTGCTTTACCATACTCTCTTGCTGCCTTATTGACCCAATTCATTCCTCCCTTATTCTTTTACTGCTTTACTCACTTAATACCTTACTCCTTTACTCAGTGTCTTACTCACTTAATGCCTTGCTTTCTTACTCACCCATTGCCTTAGTCACTGAATACCTTACCACCTTACTCACTCATTGCTTTACCTCCTTAACACATACTCCTTTACTCACATGCTGCTTTACTGACTTAATGCCTTACTGCCTCACTCACTCGTTGCTTTACCCGCTTAATCCATACTCCCCTGCTCTCTTACTGCTTTACTCACTTAATTCTTAACTCCCTTACCCAGTTACTGCTGTGCTCACCTACTACCTTACTCCCTTACTCACTCATTGGCTTTACTCACTCATTGGCTTTACTCACTTTATACTTCACTCCATTATTCACTTACTGCTTCACTCAACTAATACTGTACTGCCTTACTCACTGCTTTGCTCAGTTAATACCTTACTCCCTTACTCGCTCATTGCTTTACTCATCTGTAGTCTTACTCCCTTACTCTATTACTGCTTTACTCACTACCTTACTCAGCTTGCATACTGACTGATTTGCCTAATTATTTAGCAACATTTATTAATCAAATATAAAATTCAAACTATTGATTGCTTTGATTGAAATTATTTTAGTTGAAGTAATTAAGTTTGTTAAGTAAAGTCATTTCTTTATCCCTCCTAGGTGAAAGCAAAATCCTGAAGTTCATCAACAATAGCACTGGGAGTAACACAATAACCTTGACATGGGAGCGTTATCGACCGCCAGACTACAGGGACCTAGTCAGCTTTGTAGTGTACTACAAAGAAGCGTAAGTCTTCTGCCTGTGCCTTACCAAGGCCTGATTTAACACACTAGACATAACTAGAGTTCAACATGCAAACAGCTAAGAGAATTAGCTGGGGAGTTGCTCTGTTAAGAGTACTGAATTACACATCTACCTGAAATACTGACTAGTACATTGTGTGACAGGCCTTTTCAGAACATCACTGAGTTCGATGGTCAGGACGGCTGTGGATCCAACAGTTGGATGACGGTGGATGTGGACTTGCCCCAGGATGAAAACAAAAACCCTGGAGTTCACCTGTATGGCCTCAAACCCTGGACACAGTATGCCATCTTTGTGAAGGCTGTCACGTTGGTGGTGGAGGACAAAGACAGACACATTCTCGGTGCCAAAAGCGAGTTGGTGTATGTTCGGACGAAGCCTTCAGGTAGGGAGTGAAGCTCCGGCTCAAACCAGAAAGTAGAATTTCTCTATGAAATAAAATGTCCGCAGTTTTGAAACCTTATGTTCTGCTTTCCCATTAGCACCCACGATGCCTGTCGAGGTCCGCGCCTACTCTAACTGGTCCACAAGTCTGGTGGTCCGATGGTCTCCTCCTGTGTCCCCTAATGGGAATCATACCTACTATCTGCTCCGCTGGCAGCAGCAGGGGGAAGACCGTGAACTCTACCAGCACAACTACTGTTCCAAAGGTGTGTGCTAACCTACACACAGTGGAAGTCAGATATCAGCAACATCGAGAACCACTGCTGACCTCTCTGGACTCCAGCTCATCTGAAATGGACTGATGCTCAATGGAAACGTGTACTGTAGTCTGACGAGTCCACCTTTCAGACTGTTTATCGGAATAATGCACGTCATCTCTCCGGGCCAAGAAAGAAAAGGACCATCCAGATTGTTACCAGTGTAAAGTTCTAAATCCAACCTCTGTCATGGTTGAGCGATGTTAGTGGTGACCTGCACATCCGTGAAGCTCCATTAAGAATTTCAAGGCTGTCCATAAAAACTGCGCCCACATTCTGCACGGGTTCCAACCGCATGGCTATGTGTTCAGAGAGTTCACTCCGGCCTTCCTGCCTCCTACTGAAACGTGTGGTGCATTATGAAGCAGGAAGTACCAAAACGTATGGTTGCTCAGACTGAGCACAGGGAGGTTGAAGAATTCTGCTGTCAAAAGTGGATCAGTTTGTGTCTTCAGTACCCAAATTCTGTTACAGGAAAGGTGATATAATAGTGTTAAACATGATCCTGTCTTTTTTGGAATGTGTTGCAGGCATCAAATTCTGAATGAGCATATCGTCGCTGTCCAGCGAAAATCACATATCTCCATTTTTGTTGATTTCTACCGTCGTGCATCATTTGCAACACAGCAGCTGCTGTTTACACAGTGTGAAAATATCATTAGAAATGGCCCAAAGTGGCTTAGACAAAAGTCTCGCTTCACTGAACTACATTAAAATTAAAGTAGGTTTTTCGCCTCTCCTGTAAAATTGCCATTTCAGAGATACTGGCTTTTCTTTTGCACAGTGATGAAATGCTCATTCTGAATTTGATGCTCGCTTTTTGCACGGTTTTCAAATGAATACAGATCAAACTGGATTTAATAATCCCTGTTTTATCAGCTTTTCACCAGGATCGTTCACATGGGGAATCAGGTTTATAGAATAGAGCTGATCATATATGCCGCAACCTCCCATTATAATTTTGACTTGCCATATTCTATGCAGATGTATTTAAAATGAGTCCGGCACTTAGTTCCACTTGTTCCCTCACAGAGCTGAAGATTCCCATCAGGATGTCAGCCACAGGGGTGACGGACGTCACAGAGGACACGTTGCCCACCAATCCGGACTCAGGAGGACGGGACAAAACCCCTTGCTGTCCATGCCCTAAGACGGAAAAGGAGCTGAGACGGATAGAGGATGACACTTACTACCGCAAAGCCTTCGAGAACTTCCTCCACAACTCCATCTTCAAGCCCAGGTACTTAAAACAACACAGTTCCGCTTAACGTCATGGCTTTATTTGCCTTGGATTTGGCCTCAGCCTCAAGGCCGGTGGAGCAGAAGCTATCACGACTGCCTTCCCCTTTTGTTCCCACCCACACAGCCCAGCCTTGGGATGCTGTGCCTAGATGCGTCATTTGGCTGAATTTCCTTGGCATTGAAGCGGCGTGGAGAGGCTTTGTGTAGACTAAAGGTAGAGAGGACCGCGGTGTGAAAACGGGCTTTATCTTTGGTTTAGCTTGTGCTTTTTAAATGGATATTTGTTTCTTCCCGTTTGGGAACGTTTTTCCCCGGTGCTCGTTCAGTAATTGTCTGCTTTGATCCTGAAGCCTGACCTGTGGCCTCTCAGGGGTGAAGTAAAGCAGGAGGCATGTTAAATGAATAGAGGATTCAGAGCCTTGAGTGTTGCGTCTGATCTGAAAGGTGTAACACATTGAGCGCTCTGTGCTGCAGTGAGGAAGCACATCTGTGTCTCATTACCTGCCAGCTTTGTATAGGCTGGTGGATGCAGCACATACACACGCAGACAGATGCTCTTCGTTGAGTTATCCTGTACAGGGCGCAGGGTTACAGCCTCAGGACTCCTTAGCTGCGTTCAGATTCATCATTATTAAGCGCTGTTAGCTGGTTCATGTTCTGTGGGTGTTTGTTTTTGTTTTCATCCATATTTTTAATGACACTAAAGTATCAACAACAGTCAGCCATACGTACTGTAGCTAATTCAGTCCTCCAGAAGGCCTTAATGGGCTAGAACAGATGCACTAGTGTAGGTGTGGTGGAGGGGAAGCGGGTTACAGTGGTGTTTGAAATAGGGAGGCACGGAAAGCTGAAATTTTTGGCCGAAGCCGAAATCAAATATAATGAAACGTTTGTCTGAAGGCCGAACGCCGAACGTGGTTCAGTACTTTGCCCACTTTTTCACCACTGCATAAATTAAATAGGCTAAATCCCAGATAGCAAGCGGATGTGGGCCACATCTGGCAAAGATATGGCACTGCTGGCCCACTGCCGGCACTGGCAATCTGCTGTGAGCCAAATGTGGCAGCCGCACGTGTTGCCATCTTCTATGTGTTACTGTTTTTCTGTGTTGGTAGGTCTTCTTCTTCTTCTTCTTCTTATTGTTCTTCGTGTTTTGTTTTCTTCTACTTCTTCATCTTCCTCTTCATTTTCTTCATGTTCTTTTCTACTTCTTTCATTACTTGTTTTTCATCATCTTCTTTTCTTCTTCACCTTCTTCATGTTTTTCTTCTTTATGTTCTTCGTGTTCATATTCTTTTTTTTATCTTTTTTTCATCTTCATGTTTTTCTACTTCTTTTTCTACTTCTTCTAATCCTTACGCCTTTCATCTTCATGCTTTTCTTCTTCTACTTCTTCTTCTACTTCATGTTCTTCCTCGTCTTCTTTTTTCTGTTTTATAGCGATACTAAAAATTGTGCTCTAAAACTTGCAGAAATCAGCATCTAAGGTTCCATTTGCTTATTTTCAAATAAAAATAACATGGACACAAAGTAATGTCATTTGAGTGGCGGTGTTCAGACCTTTGCGTGCGTCTGTATGTCCTCATGTTCTAGATACAAACGTGTGTATAAGTCTATAGATGTCCGCTTTCCTTCGTTTTCTCTTGCCGTTAATTCAGTGGCTACAGAGGTGAACGAGTGTGATCTGGCTGTCTCTCTGGCCTACTTTTAAAGCAGAGCAGGAACAAAATGACTTCAGGACACAGAAATGGCACCCAATCTCCACCCTGCATTGTTCTGCGGTGGATCGTCTTGTGCCCGTCTCGCCTTTGCGGCTTTTTCTCTGCATTTTTGTCATTGTCTGGCTGTCAGACAGAACCGCCAGTGCCAGACACATGACAGGCGAGTGAAAAATATGTCTGAAGCTGTGCGAACAGCTAGTACAGCGTGTGCGCGTGTGTGCGTGTGTGTGTTTCTTTTATTGAATGCTGACATATTGAGGAACCTGCACAGAGTTTCCTCAAAGTTCAGAATTTCTCTGTGAGAAAGAGTGAGAAAGACGGAGAGCGAGCGAGCACAGGAAGTCATATTCATTCAGTTGCTGTTTCCCCGCTAAACAGCTCGAGCTGGACCGGCTGCCAGGAAATGCGCAGTAATGCCATCTGGAATACCGATGAAATAAAGGGAATATCCCCTCCGGCCGGAGAGCGGGCCAGATCAATGACTGCCGCTCCGCAGGCAGGGGGCCAGCTGGGGAATTGGAGCTAAAGAGAGAGAGAGAGAGAGAGTGAGTGAGAGAGAGGGAGAGAGATGTGTTGAGGAAATAGGAGGGGAGAAGAGATGGGAGATGACGGTTGGCGAGGGTAAGAGAATGAAGAGAATGAAGGACGCAGTAGGAGTAGGAAGGGAGAAGAATGAGAGTGCATGTTTGGGCCTGAGAGTGAGGGTGAGAGTGAGTAACGTGACTAATTGAGAGAAAAGGATTGAAAGTGGCTCAAGTCTCATCATCCGAAGCACACAGATTCTATTATAGGGGAGAGTGTTTGCCCTGTGATGTTCGGATGTTGAGCACAGACGTATGAACAGATATTGACTGTAATGAGCGATAACTGGGGTAAATCTTAACAGCTAGATGTTTATATGTGACGTGTAGATTTACTACCAGACACTGGCGCTGGCTACCCAGTCTTGCTTTGTCAGGCTCGCCAGGGAGCATCTGGTATCTTTCCCCGCCTGACATGGCCAAGATCCGCCTTCAACTGACACGCCAAACTACCAATCACAAGTCGGCTGACGTATAGGGTTTTCCTTGGACTGTGATTATCTGTTATGTAGTTATTAATCAACCCTTTACACTGATTGACATCTTCGACAGCTGCCCGTTGGAGAAGACCACTCATACCTCTTTTCCACCAACAAAGTGCCAGTGCTTATGCCCGTGCTGGTGCTGGTTCCCAGGCTCTGCTGAACCCCTTTTCCACTGGTTTGATAGCCAAGTGGTTACGTATCTGGAGGTGGAACATGTTCTTCAAGTGCAGACTGTACTTCCTGCTTTGAGGGCGTATATATCTCACCATCCAGAACCAGCTCTTACAGCATTTGTGCTCAGCCCAGAGGGACCGTCATAGACAGTGATTACACGCAGGACGACTCGTACGTGTTTCCTCTTCCCGTTATGAAGGTGAACTATCATAAAGCAGCGTGTTAAGATTCTTAGCTACCTGTAGTGTTTCCCACCTTACAGATCTCCTGCACGGATTAACTGGCAGATCTTTTGAGGGCTTCACATTTTAGCTCATTAGAAGACGGACGCCTCCTGTTGAACACGCTCATCCACGAGCACATCACTGGCGGGATACGATTGTCCCCGAGTTCAGCTCAGAGCAGATCATCTAAAGTTTCAGAGTCTCACAGGATTCTTTTGATTACACGTGTGATCACCTGAAACCTGAACTGGAAAAGAAGAAAATAGAGAAGTCAACAACTTGACGTGGTGATGGCAGCCCCACGGCCCTTTGCCGCTTGCGTCACGGGTTCCACGGTTCCAGACCAGGGAGGTAGTGGTGCTAGAACGGCAATGATTTTTCCGGTTGCGAAAAAGTTTCTTTGTGGTGGAAAGGTGCAGAACAGTTTGAGATTTTGGCACTGGCACCATGTTGGTGGAAAAGGGCTACCAGTGGACCCCAGATAATGAAGCTTGAGACCCCTTACGCTACAGGAGGGTACAAAGAGTGATACGGCACCATATAACTTTGAAAGGTGCTGCTGTGATGGGCTAACTGAGACAAAACCTCAGAAGGCAGAATGGTATGATTAGTCAATGATCGATGGCGTAGTCGATTAACCAGTGCTGCCTTTGTCTGCGGCTGGCATGCTGGTTGTAGGGAGTTTAGCCACTCAGTGTAATAGAGTCTGGAGGAATGGAGACCAGCTGTGGTGGGACGTGTTTGTGTGTGCATGAATGGTGGGCCTGAGGGAGTTGGGGGTGTAGGGGAAAAGGGGAGTTGTAGCGTCCCTGCCAGATCATCTGAGGACAGTCAGCTTTGGCAAGCGATTGTGTGACCCCCTACTATGATGAGGCTCAGAGCAGGCAGGCGGTTGTCACTCCTCGCCTGCAACCCCTCCACACTCAGTGTCCTTACCCCGCACACCCTCTTTATAAAGCTTCTCCAAATGTGCTAAATCTGCGACTCTCAAAGACACAGTGGTCATTTTTGCTGTCTGACTTAAGAGGGTCCTAACAATGTCCGATGTGGCATCGATTCTGCAAGTGGAAGATGACACGTCCCATAAATGCTCGACTGGGCTCATGTCAAGCAAATGCGCAGGCCACACCGTTCGTCGGAACTCTCCAGAATGGCACGGTGCATTATCCTGCTGAAAGAAGTCCATGAAGTATTTAGTTAGGAATGTTTTTAACTGGATTGCACCTTTAAAAGCTTGGAGGTTAATTGCTAGGCTAGGTTGTAGTCTGAGCTTTTGTGTAAGCCGGTTAGCCACTCTGCGTCATACCTACCAGTCAGTCCTGCTCTGGAAATCCTTTTACAGACATGCTTTATTAATGCTCATGTTTATATATATATTACTATTTATATATTTTTTGTTAGTTTTGTTTAGATGAATTAAGCACTTTGTCTTTTATATTGCATGTGCTGTTTTTATTTAGATTTTAATTGCATACAAAACACTAAAATTGTCACTGTGAATGAAATGTGCTATATAAATGTCTTGCTTTAGTCAAATCAATCCTGTTTTGGCAAGATACGCCAGATTTATTTATTTTAACGGCAATTTAATAGGATGTAATAAACACCCTTTCCAGATGTTTTACTGCTTCATTCTCTGTGGCTCTACATCATGGTGTCAAAAGCAGTGTTTATTCATGTATTCATCTAAAATTAATTCATTTATTTCATTTATTAAACCAACTGTAAATGAATAATAAGGCTCCATGTGAGCAGAACTAGTTTTACCTGAGCAGGTGGAACTGGAGTTCACATGATTACCAGGAAGATCCCTGATTTTCATCAAGTTTGGATCCTCAATGTTCATAGTACTTTCTGCAGTCCCAACACTAATAGTTCAATATGGTCCATAATATTTCAGTGCACAACGTTATATTACATTATCATACAGTACAGCGCCAAAAGTCTCAGGACACCCTTTTATTTCAGAAATGAAAGGGGAACATGACATATCTGAATACCCCAGCAAGTATCTTTTAGGCTATGTCTGGAACATGGCCGCCATCTTGAAAGTCGCCATATTGGATTTTTCCAAAGGGAAGGTGGTCATGTAGCATAACAAGGAAGACCAGAATTTTATCAGAAATCGATTGCTTCATAACGATTGGATCCCGCGCCTTCAGCTCTGTGTTCAGCACCAGGGACAACACACTGAACACGTCAAATAGCTGTGCATCACAGGGAACATTCACGGTTGTTGTTGAACCACAAGATTTCTGACAAAATTCTAGTCTTCTTTGATTTGCTACATGACCACCTTCCCATTGGAAAAATTTGTGCTTGATGCAATATAGTGGCTTTCAAGATGGCGGCCGTGTTCCGGACATAGCCTAACAGAAAGGCCCCCTCACCCATTTCTTGCTGGGGTATTCAGATATGTCATTTCCCCTTTCGTTTCTGAAATAAAGGGTGTCCTGAGATTTTTGACTCACCCTGTATATTGTGTTACGGCTTTCCTCTAATCCAAAATCTCATCCCCCTCTTTTCCCCCTTCAGGCCTCATGACCGGCGGAGGAGGGACCTGTTTGGCGTAGCCAACGACACGTTCATCCATGCCCTGCTGGGGGTTAATGGTAGCTTATCAGAGGGCAACTTCTCCCACTCGGACCGTCCGAGGCCGGAGTACCCCTTCCTGGAGAGGAAGGTGAAAGAGAGGAGCGCTGATATAAGTGACCTGCAGCCCTTCACCGTCTACCGCATCGACCTGCACGCCTGCAACGAGGAAGTCCAGCAGTGCAGCGCCGCCGCCTTCGTCTTCTCCAGGACCAAACCGGCCGGTGAGAGGAACAGCGGTCACACTTCCAAATGTCTTGTTTAGTGTACTTGTTTGTTTACGTGGTCCTTCCAAGGGAGGTAGATTATCTTTTCAGACATATACCATCTTTCTAAGGCCGTTCAGCTCTGACAGGACGAGTGCAGGGTGAGCGGTGGCACCTAATGAAGGCTGGATTCTCTGTGCCGCCCTTGAAGAAGTTCAAGTTGGCTTCCTAGTACAGTTTCCCATTGCACCTTTAACGGTGCCAGAACGTAACTGCCAATTCAAATAAGGAGCTGTCTTCAGCTTTGTTTCACCTTGCATCTGGGAATGCAAACGTGCCATACAATTCCGGGAGGACGTTGTTCGGAAGCATTTAGCTCTCGGCAGGATTAGGATTCAGCATTTCAGAATGTCAAAACAAATTTTTGAAAAGCTTGGCTCCATGATCGGACCATCGGTAGGGACAGTCATTACCAGCAAACTGATTCGAAAATGGTCAGTGTGATATACAAGCTGGAGTGTGGGTCATGGGCCAAACATCTGGCTTAAGCCTAACAGCAGTGTAGTGTTGTACATGCGCTGCATGCAAAGCAGTGAGATCAATTGGAATGGAATCATGTGACTTTTGGGTTGATACGATATTGTTTATTCAAAAAACGTTTTTCACATTTAGGCTTTAGAGATATTTAGATATTTTGTCTTTCCCCCCTCATCCTAACATAAAAACTCTTTTTGTGATATATGTTTTTTTTCTCCCCATTTATTTATTTATTTATTTATTTATTTATTTGCAATTTACAAAATTTGTGGACTGCTGTTTTGTCAATTTAACCACTACCCAACTTGTTCTCATGGTAGCCCATCCAGTACCTGTCTAATCAATACTTTGTTGAATCAGGTCATAAATCAAAGTCTGTGTAATGGCTGGCAGTGCTGAGGAGACGTTTAGAACCAAGCTCACAAGAAACCAACTACTAATTTATTAATTGTGTGTTGTTATATCTGGTCGTTTGCAAGCTAAACACATGTATTGCTTAGATAAATGGTTTTAAGTGATTAGCTTATGTGCATTAACAGTGGTGTATAAACGTCATAGGGCCCATAAGGTGGTATATTTGTCACTGATCGTTTAGTGCGTAGGCATGTTAGCAGTATTTCCGCTGCGGTGTGTGTGTATCTGTGTATATATTGTTCAGAAAGTGCTGATTAAGCTCATTTTTGTTTGCTTTCTGTCTTCTAGACAAAGCAGATGACATTCCAGGCCCGGTGACGTTGGAAAGTCAGGAGGACTCGGTCATTCTGAGGTGGCCGGAGCCAGTCAGACCCAACGGCCTCATCCTGCTCTATGAGATCCAGTACCGTCTGGGACCCGAGGTGATGCTTCCTTTGCGTTCTCTTGCTGCTACAGCCGTTACACCTGCAGCTGTAACAGTTATTGGTTTGCGATGGCTGTTTGATGTGGCACCTGTACCGCTCGTCTTACTATTTTTCTTTAGTCGATTTCAGTGTTTTCTTTTAGGTTTTTGTGTAATGCCAAAATTTTATTCCTGACAAGCTAATATAAAAACGGACTGTTTCACAAGTAATTGATGAAATACAATCGTAATTGCCAGGTGTATTGATTATAGCGGTGCTTAAACGTGTGCTCGATCTTGCTGTGCTTCAGGTGGAGAAGCACGAGTGTGTGTCCCGTCAGCACTACAGGGAGCACCGGGGCATGCGGCTCACTAATTTGGGGCCGGGCAACTACACGGCCCGTGTACGGGCCACTTCGCTGGCGGGAAACGGCTCATGGACGGAACCTATAACGTTCTATGTGCCACAACTTGAACGTGAGTATCTTCCACTGCTATGACTGTTTTTGTTCAATCATAACAAAGGAATTTGAACTGCTTGTTTTGCTAGAAAACAGTGATTTTTAATGTTAAAGGTTTTAAAAAATGACCAAAATTTTTTTCGGCTGTTCCCGTGTTCTGCGCCCGTCTCTTCAACTCAGCAAAATAACAGTAATACAATGAACAGTTGATGTTCTGCTATAGAACGCTGTGTATCATGCCTACGTCTTAGCCAGAAGGGTTCTTTTTAATATTAAGAAGGATTCTTTGAACCTTTTTGGTGCTAATTGGAAACGTTTTCCGACCCAGGGCCCACCTGTATCTTTCCCACAGGAGAATTTAATTTATTTAAATACAGTTTTCTGACACTGAAAATCTGAGAAATAGGTCCTGATCAGATGATCTATTTCAGTCCAATCAGAGTATTTTCATCATTGAGTTAAAATTGATGAGTAATTCTGAAACCCCAAAATTATCATATTTCAAAATTATATCAAAATCATGTTAATCTTATTTTTATATTAATGCATTTTTTCACAGAACATAATTAAAAACAGAAACGATATATTGTTATGTATTCTGTAAGCATTTATATATTGTAATAAATTATTTACAATTATTTATGGTCAAATTCATTAGCAGGTAGCAACCTAAGGCGCAGACTCAGACAAGCTGATCTGAATAAATGAAAAGTATAAAATATGGGCAGAATGCAAATTTGTACACTGAAAATGGAACTGGAATGACCAAAAACCTGAAAATGACTCATTTTTATATTTGCACGTCAATAAAATTGGGTTCAGAAGCTGATGTACACCTTCAAATCACATTGTACAGATACAGTACGCTTTGGTTTGAATCTAGCTCCATATGTAACGGCACCTTACCCAGCAGTGCTGTCAGCAGAGAAGTATTACAGGTAGTGATGATGCCTTTCTCCTCCGTCTGGGAACACAGGGTACGAGAACTTCCTGTATCTGATAATCATCCCCATCGCTGCCATCTTCCTGGGCTTCCTTGGAGTGACCCTGGCTGTGGTCAATAAGAAAAGGTATGCATCGTCACAGCTCTTTCTAAACCCCTACAGTCTTCTCATTAGCATCAGCAACACACTAAAAAAGGGAGACTAATAACACCCTATTTTTAGCCCCTGCGTGAAGAAGCCAGGCTGTACTTTCCTCCTTTCCACTCAACAGGTTTAATAGCGCAACACTAATGAAGGGCTTTTTTCACACTTTTAGTGTGAGCTTCAGGGCTTTGTCTGAAACACTGCAGCTGTTTGTTCCTTCTTTTGTGGGTAGACTGAGGTGAGGTTTCATTAGGCCAGCAAGTCGGAGGAAAAACAGAGTAATTGTTTGAGAACAGTTTGTATTTGTTCTGTTAGATGTTTTTATTCTTGCGTTGAGTAACTAAAGTGGTCTTGTGGAATTGCAGGCACAACGACAGGCTGGGAAACGGAGTTCTGTATGCCTCGGTCAACCCAGAGTACTTCAGTGCAGCCGAGAGTAAGTATCGTCCTGAGGACTGTGGGTCTGTGGGACAGAACAGTTTCACCCAGTTAGGAGAACTGAAGAGCCAAAACTGGATTTCTGATCTGTGTACCTGTGTGTCTGTATTAAACACTCTCATAATGTTTTATTTATTTTATTTTATTTTGTGATTAAAAGGTCAGTAAAAGTGGTTGTTCAGGATCTGTCGGGCAGGTCTGAAATTATGGCTCAGTGACGCACTGGAGCCGTACTTAGCATGACTCCTCCACCCAACACTATAATGTTTAAAACTGTAGCACAGTATTAGCATCAGATGGGTCAGTGACAAGCAGGTACATTTCACCCTGTGACCCTCTGGCTCCTGTTATGGCTTGCCGGTCCCTCTCCTCTGACAGCACCCCCTTCAGTTAGACAGATGCCGCTATCAGCTACACGTTACCTTGAGTAGCCGAGTCCATCTGACTTGAAGAGCATGAGTTAGCCAGAACAATTGTTTATGGAGCAGGGCTACAGGCTACTACTGCTTCATTAGCTTATGCTAGCTGACCGTTTTGCTGCAGGCTGAAAGGAACAAGGTTGGTTCTCGGGTAGGTCAGTCTTATGTGTAAATATTTCCTGATTAAAGGGCCAGTAAAAGTGGTTGTTCAGAATCTTTCGGGCAGGTCTGATATAATGGCTAAGTGGAGGTCTGATATAATGGCACACTGGAGCCGTACTTAGCACGACCCCTTCCTCCATACTATAATGTTAAAAACGGTAGCATAGCATTAGCAGGTAACAAGCAGACCCTCTGGCTCCTGTTATGGCTTGCCGGTCCTCCTCTGGCAGCACCTGCTTCAGTTAGACTGATGCCGCTACGAATACCTTGAGTAGCCGAGCCCATCTGACTTAAAGACCATGTGTTATCATTTATGGAACAGGGCTAACAGGCTACAGGCTACTACTGCTCCGTTAGCTTGCACTTGCTGACCATTTCACTGCAGGCTGAGAGGAACAAGGTTGGTTTTTGGTTAGGTCAGTCTTCTGTGTTCCCATTCTTCATAGTGGTATTTGTCACTTGAGAGAAGCCTCATCTTCATTTAGCGTGGCTTCAGGCTCCCACCTTTTCGGAGCTGGGAATTCTTATTTCATACCATTTCGGAACCTCAATTTATATATTGTTATATATTAAAAATATGTGTGTGTGTGTATGTGTGTGTGTGTATATATATATATATATATATATATATATATATATATATATATATATATATATATGCTGTC
>CM067489.1:455550-472607 GCA_034552555.1 Semaprochilodus insignis
TATATATATATATATATAAAACAATAATAATAATAATTATTATTATTATTATTATTACTATTATTATTATTATATACGTGTTACCTTTTTAAATAATTAAAATCAGTTTTTCTGTCATTTTGAAATTAATGAATCTGTCATTTTTCAAACTCAGAACACTTTGTTTACAGCTTTACACTGACTTGCTTCACATTTGAGCTCTAGTACCAATTTCTAGGCATCTCCAGCAGATGATTTGTATCAACTGCTTAAATTATTTCTTAAAACAAATTCAGATAAAACCGCAGCCCACTCACAGATACACATACAGACAGGAGTGAACCTTTTGACGGGTTTAACAAACTTTTTCAGACAAAAGAGGCTAATAAAGCATGTAGCATTTTCTGCCTTTGCACACTTAAATATCACAGATGTTTTCCTCTGTTGTGGTGGGAGTTCAGCCAGATGATTTCGTAATGTGACTTAAAAACAATCCTACCTCGTGGGAAAACAGGACAACTCCTGGTTTCAGATGGTTCCTCTGGTGAACTTTGCCTCTATATATGTATTTATTTGCGTGTATATGTATTGGCTCTGTATCTGTTGCAGCACCGTATTTAGGGTGCCACACCGCATGTAGCCGTAATTTCCACCAATCTCTGAAAAGAAAAGTGATTGGTGCATCTCAGTGGAGGATTTTCACGACAGAGCACCTCGTACTGCAAATTACACTGAGTGAGGTAACCAGCTCCTGTAATCAAAACAAAGCTACCTGCCATCATATTCTGATGCAGAGCGGGTTGTCCATCCTCCAGCCCCCCAAATTTTTGAACCACGAAGAAGAGATTGAATCAAATAACGCTTTGCAAATAAACAGAGCTGTGTTTTGAGGAAATCAATGTCAAAAAAACAGCACACCTGATTCCATGTGTTTTATGAGCTGCTCTTATCAGAGGGCTTATCAGGTGTGCCCTTTACAGATACGACTGGACACCCCTGTGGTTGCACCAGCAGACCTGTGTCTGTCCACATGGGTGACGGTTTATGTGTAGATCCTTCAGTCCATAAGTTTGTGTCCTGCTTTCCTTCCCCAGTGTATGTACCTGATGAGTGGGAGGTGGCGCGGGAGAAAATCACCATGTGCAGAGAACTGGGCCAGGGCTCCTTCGGTATGGTGTACGAGGGCATCGCTAAGGGCGTCGTCAAGGACGAGCCGGAAACCAGGGTGGCTATCAAAACGGTCAACGAGTCGGCCAGCATGCACGAACGCATCGAGTTCCTTAATGAAGCTTCCGTCATGAAGGAGTTTAACTGTCACCATGTGGTAAGGAGGAGGAGGAGGAGGAGGAGGAGGAGGAGGATGGTTGTTGATTAATTGGTTCATTTTATTTAGTTTGTTTGTTTGTTTGTTTGTTGTCATTAGTCACTGGTGGACTCTCACTGGCGTAGTCGATTCTGCAGCCCAGTCTTAGATTTAAACCTGAAAGTTTTGTGGTTTGTTATGACATTGAGCCTTTGTTTGGTTAGCTGATTATTTCCGTGTGGCGATTGGTGCAGGTGCGTCTGCTGGGCGTGGTTTCACAGGGACAGCCTACTCTAGTGATCATGGAGCTCATGACACGGGGAGATCTGAAGAGTTATCTACGGACGCTACGATCCAAAGAGGTAAGCAAACGCGTACAGACGCATGTATATGGAATTCTTTTATTTTATTTTATTTTTTTTTTCTTTTACATACTGCAAATGAAGCCCTCACATAATTTTTCAACTCCAAAGATCTCATATAATACCAGATATTTTATCCAATTATCCAGTACATTAAAGATCCATATGAAGCAGCTATTAATGCAGTGTGCTACTGCTCACCCTACTACAGTGCAGTGCGATTCGACACAACTTGATTATGTTCTGAAATGATTTAAAAATATTCAACACATTGTGATACGATGTGATTCAGTGTGATAGATTTTATTTCTTTGGTTCTTCCTCAGTCGGGTAATGTGATAAGGCCCTGAATTGCTTACATCAGATGCGCAGCTGAACATGAAACTTTAATCATTTGCATGTCTCATGATGTCAAACCTACACACCCAGTTTCATTCCTGTCGGTTGATTCCTTCTGGGTGCAGCTATTTTGTGAGTGAGTGAGTGAGTGAGTGAGTGAGTGAGTGAGTGAGTGAGTGAGTGAGTGAGTGAGTTTTATTGATGATTTATTGATTGTATTGAACGATTATGCCGGTACACCGATGCGAATCCCTGACATACAGTCTTGGTCTGGTACTCTGCTGCACTCGGGTCTCGTCCTTTATTTGATGTTTGTACAGCTGTTCTAGTGTGTTATTGGTCTGAGCAGTGCTGTCCTCTCAATGTGCTACCACTTGGTCTGGGACAAAAAGGCCGAAACCCCCAAAATATATAATTGCACATAACTGATATTAAAAATGACGCGCTGAGCACTATAGTGATGGGTGTATATCTATTATATGATAAATGTTGTGTGCTATTTTTATTACTTATACTGTAGTAATAATATCATAAATCCTGATATAAAATTGTTATACCAGCTAATGCATATAGGTGGGCTGTTTTTTACGTTGACGTTCATTGAACTGCCTTTTGTTGCCTTATACAGTCCTGCAGCAGGGTGAACTGTGTTTACATATATGACAGGTGCTGTATAAATAATACAGTAGTGTTATTATCATTGCTTCTTCTAGAGATTCAATCTCTCAGACCTAATTACTACCTGTTCACTGTGTGTGGCCATGATGATACTTTCCTAAGTTCTTGCTAATGATCTATTAGAAGTGAAGAGTGTTTTTTATTTTCCTTCACTCTCTTTTGTTCCCTCCCTAGAGCACATCCAGCCTGCCTTTGCCACCGCTGAAGAAGATGATTCAGATGGCTGGAGAGATAGCAGATGGCATGGCGTACCTCAATGCTAACAAGTTTGTCCACCGAGACTTGGCAGCCAGGAACTGCATGGTGGCTGAAGACTTCACCGTTAAAATTGGAGGTACGCAGCAAAAACAGTTGGGGATGGGGGGGGCGGGAACTGTTTCTACCACTTCATGTTAATCCAGCGAAACCAGCGCAGGTTTTCCTCAAATTAGCATTTGTGTATTTATCCTGTAGCTAGGCTGCAACATCTGTTTTTGATGTGTATAAGTCTTTATGTGTATCCAGTTCCTTCAAATGAATTTCGCTGTCTGGCAAAGCTGTACTCCGAATCCTTTTCTCTATCCGTCAGTAACGATCCGGTGAAAGTTGCGAGAGTGTAAGCATATAAGCTCCGCGTTTTGCTTGGCTGCGGGACAGCTTTTGCTCTATAGAAATCTCACCTCATTTGTCCCGGCTCTGTAGATTTTGGCATGACGCGGGACATTTACGAGACCGATTACTACAGAAAGGGTGGGAAGGGCCTGCTGCCTGTGCGCTGGATGTCTCCGGAGTCCCTCAAAGACGGAGTCTTCACCACCATGTCTGACGTATGGTAAGCACAGGTTTACTTTTAGTCTGTTATTCTAGAATGTGAGCTTCTGTCTTCTACTACAGAGCGTTTAATGCTTATTACATGCAGGGCTTAATATTTAGAAACTTAATCTTAATGTACCAAGGTGTGGATTAGACGTTTGACAGGGGCTAACAGGGTGAGCGCACACGAAGTAGCTTCATATATTAGGTTAAAATAAAGTTTTAATTTCATCAGCTTTGCTGAGAGGGGCACCTGTCCATCTATGGTTGAGTTTGATTGTGATTTGTCATAAATAAATAAATAAATAAATAAATAAATAAAATACAAAAACGCAGGCAATAACTTGTAAGGCTTAAAGGGTCCCAGAGACTCTAAATCGAATGATGCTCCACTGACCAATAACTTTCCTTCATCCCTTCATTCCTTTATCCATCACTAACATTGTTCCTTCACCCCTTCATTCCTTTATCCATCACTAACATTGTTCCTTCATCCCTTCATTCCTTTATCCATCACCAACAATGTTCCTTCATCCCTTCATTCCTTTATCTATCACCAACAATGTTCCTTCACCCCTTCATTCCTTTATCCATCACCAACATTGTTCCTTCATCCCTTCATTCCTTCATCCATTGTGTACTTCCAAGTGTACATGTATGCAGGGGGTGGTGGGGTGATGATATCAGTACAGTATTTTATGTGGCAGTCAGGGATGTTAAGTATCTATATTTTGTGAAATAAATTGTAAAAGTTAAACTTTTGTTAATGGAGTAAACGTCTCTTTGAGTAAAGCAGAAAGGACTGCGTGTAACTTGCGTTGTGTTGATGTGGAGTGCTGTGGATTTCTATGTGACTTGAACAGCGCAATTCTTTTCTTCAATAATATATAGTTTACAGCTTAAAACGGTAATAAACCAGATAATCAGCATATATTATGATAATGTTGTATTACGGTGCCTTAGGTGATTCCCTGCCCCTAGTATGCAGTCCGAAATTACATACACAGAATATGAAGTAAACAGCCATTAAAATATATTAAACACACTCTGAATGGCTCAGATTGTTCTCCAGTCATTCACGATGGTATATACACACGTGTGTTTATGTCTGTCCTCATCTTCAGGTTCAGGGTTTGCTGGGAAATAAGCTGTTGTTACCGGACTAGGTCCCCAAAAATGCCTGCTAACAGTGCAGCCCAATTAGTGTTATTTGCATTCTGCTGTTATTTGTTATTACTGGCTTTGCTGACTTTGAATGATTCAGTGGATTCCTCGGACAAGAGGCGTATCCTCCCGGCATGGACACGTGTTTTCTGTTACAATGTATATGCGGTAGGAAATGGAGGGACATTTTTCCCTATATGTTTCAAGCGGATTTGGCAAGCAAGCCTCATCAGAGTGGACATGAGGTAGAAACATTGGCCTCCTGCTCCTCCCATCAGACAGTTTTTCAAAGGAACCCACTGGGAGTCGAACAAGCTGTACACAGCTGCACATTCTGAATCTCGCATCAGTTTGTTCTCCCGTGTAGGCCTTTCACAATACCAGAACTTTGTACCAAAAGTGTGGTTTATACAGTGTGCAGTTCAGATCTGATTGGCTGAGCTGATATCCACACCGACCGCCTCACTGAACCCGAACTCTGTACTACTGGCCATGTTATGACAAACCCTTGTGCTGTCCTGAACGTCTTACTCCATGTTCACACTAGCACACGACAAGTCGTTTACGTTGCCCCGAGTTTGTCTCTTGTGGGTGTGTTTGAGGTCGTTTACGTTGTCGCGTGTGGGCGTATACAAGGTGCAGGAAAGCTAATTTGTATGGAAAACCGATCTGCTTGCATTTGTGGTTGGCTTTATTGGCCGGTTAGCATGCTGGCTAACCTAGCTAGCTATCGAGTGACCTAACTCCCCAAATACCCCAGCACTATCTGCTACTTTCTCACACACTTCATTTTTCCCCTCAAATGTATATGTACAAAGACGCATCACATAAACTGGGGAAAGAGGAAACAGCGGTTATGAGCTTCTCCTCCATGTTCACCACCACACTGCTGAGAACTGGAACCAATTGCTGGTAGGAAGTAAAGGTTCAAAGAGCAGAAGCTGGGGACCTCGGACCCCCGTGTCTACGGTTGGTCTGAAGAACTTGTTGGAGCCAGTTGTTTATAATGTCGTTTCATCGCGTCATAAATCATTTGCATAAAGTTGAGAAAATCTGAACTCGGTTTCTTGCTTGTCGCTCTGACACTGTCTCATTTGCCACTTGTCACAGCTACAAATCACATGCTACCATAAGCTAATGACTGGCCACTTGTCGCTCTGTTTCCTGCTAGTGTGAACGTGGAGTTAGATGCTTCAAATGTCCGTGTTTCAGTCAGAAGTAGCATCAAACCCAGGCTGAACCTTAAACGCCTCCATGCTTCCTAAATAGTGGCCTTTTGGAATTCCAGCTACTACAGACAGACGGTGCAGTATGTGAGGAGTACAGATTAGGGATTCACCAATTCGGCTTTTCCGGTTCCGATACCAGCACCGATATATAAACTTTGCATGGATATGGATCCGATACCATTTTTGAATGAACAAACCGTATACTTCACCATGTTGGAGTGACGTACGGCACTAGGACTGACAAACACTACTTTACTAAGCTCACTCATACAGCTGACTCTCTGGCTCGCTCTATGTTGTTGTTCCTGTTCGTAAGTCAAGTCTACTGTTAGGTCTCGGGTTCCTGCAGATCCATCTCCGGCCACTCAGGGGAGACAAAGGGCAACCAATGAGCAATCAAGCGGCAAACGCTCACACCTCCGACTCGCGCTACTTAAGCGTGAGAGTGCCGGCCCTTGGTTGCTCAATCTTGAGTTCACGTTGCCATGTGCACATGTCTCTCGAGACTAGCCGGTAGAAGGTTTCGAACCTCTCAAGGCTGTTTGCTTCCCCTCTTCGGACGTTAGGAGGGTTTCATTGTGAGGTTCGTATGAGGAAATTGTTTTGTTTTGCTCCTGACATCCTTTGTTTGTTCCCTGTTTGTAAGTTGTTCATCTGCACATTGAGAGTCCGCTCTGCTGGGGAGCTGTTAGCTCACCTCATAGCGCTGGTCTGTGATCACAGTGACCACCACGGTTCGAGCCTCGCTGAGGTGCGACAGTTCATCTACAGGCATCCCACAAATATGCTATTGACAGAATCGCAAACGGATTAGAGTGGGGATCGGCTCCATGGATCGGCCTGATTATCCTATACCCGATCCAGCTAATTTAATTCATATCGGAGCTGATATCCGATCCTAATATCGGATGGGTGCATCTAGGGTTAGATGGGCTGTTGGGCTGCAGGAGTCAGTATTTAAATCCCTACCTAGTGTCCTGTGTAGGGAGTGGAGAGGAGTTTGAGATTCAGCCCCAGTGTGGCAATGTGATGAAGAAAACCGCCAGCCTTGCAGCACATCAAGCGGTACTTACATGTCACCAAGCGGGTTAAACCTGCCCTGTTCCCTCACACATGTAGAATTCCTCCTATAGTGTTCTGCTCAGCAGACGATTCTGTTTATTGCTTTATTTTTCATCCAGTCCTCCCAATATTTGAATTAGCATCAGCTTAAAGCTTGAGTGAGTAATAAATCCTGCTTGGATTGGCTCTAAATGTTTACAGATAGTTTGATTTTTCAGTGCTGCAGTGAGTGATAGTCCTTTTCCATGTGCGGCTTGTGCTCAAAACAGCTCTGCACAGAACACGTATGCCAAGCGGATCACTTCATAGGTTAGGAAAAACAGGGCTGCGGTGAGAAATATGGCGTGGGAACTACAAATGAGCTTGTTTTCAAGTGAGTAACACCTTTGTCGTCTGTTTTGGTGCTGCTGGCCGCGTTAAGGCAGCTATGCTTTAGTCCCAGCAGAATGCTATTAAATCTCAACGTGTCAAATATCTGTCTCAGTGTTCTGGTAAATCGGCATGTTGGTCAGACTCCACTCCATCATCCTGGAGACCGTTCCCTACACACCCACATCCTGAGCCTTTTACTGAGCCGTTTACCATTTAGCAGTGTATTTGAGTTGGCTGTACATTGTGGAACTTCTATTTTTCAGAATGTGAAAATCATATGCAGGTTTTAATGAAAGTTGGATCATAACCCATTTAATATCATTATTAAATAGATTTGTTTTAACAGACGGACTCATACCACTTTTTTGTACCTGATCCGTAAATGTAGGTTGGTTCCGAGTACCAATACTACCTATATCTACCTAACTAACTTAGGACCTGATACACTATACTGCCAAAAGTATTCACTCCCCTATCCAAATCATTGAATTCTGGTGTTCCAATCACTTCCATGGTCACAGGTGTATAAAACCAAGCACCTACACATGCAGACTGCTCCTACAGACATTAGTGAGAGAATGGGTCGCTCTCAGGAGCTCAGTGAACTCCTGCGTGGTACCGTGATAGGATGCCACCTGTGCAACAAGTCCAGTCGTGGAATTTCCTCCCTACTAAATATTCCACAGTCGACTGTCAGTGGGATTATAACACAGTGGAAGCGATTGGGAACGACAGCAACTCAGCCATGAAGTGGTAGACCACGTACAATGACAGAGCGGGGTCAGCGGATACTGAGGGGCATAGTGTGCAGAGGTCACCAACTTCCTGCAGAGTCAATCACTACAGACCTCCAAACTTCATGTGTCCTTCAGATCAGCTCAAGAACCGTGTGTAGAGAGCTTCATGGAATGGGTTTCCATGGCTGAGCAGCTGCATCCAAGCCTTACATCACCAAGCGCAATGCAGAGCGTGGAATTCAGTGGTGTAAAGCGCCGCCACTGGACTCTAGAGCAGTGGAGACGTGTTCTCTGGAGTGACCAATCACGCTCCTCCGTCTGGCAATCTGATGGACGAGTCTGGGTTTGGCGGTTGCCAGGAGAACGGTACTTGTCTGACTGCATTGTGCCGAGTGTAAAGTTTGGTGGAGGGGGGATTATGGTGTGGGGGAGTTGGGCTCGGACCCTTAGTTCCAGTGGAAGGAACTCTTAATGCTTCAGCAGACCAAGAGACTCTGGACCATTTCATGATCCCAACTTTGTGGGGACAGTTTGGGGACGGCCCTTTCCTGTTCCAACATGACTGCACACCAGTGCACAAAGCAAGGTCCATAAAGACATAGATGAGCGCGTTTGGGGTGGAAGAACTGGACTGGCCTGCACAGAGTCCTGACCTCAACCCGACAGAACACCTTTGGGATGAATTAGAGCGGAGACTGAGAGCCAGGCCTTCTCGTCCAACATCAGTGTCTGACCTCACAAATGCACTTCTGGAAGAATGGTCAGAAATTCCCATAAACACATTCCCAAACCTTGTGGAAAGCCTTCCCAGAAGAGTTGAAGCCGTGTTCTGTGTTACAAGTAAAACTCATCTTTACTGAATCCCGTTTACTTGTTTAATTATATAAACTACATATTCAGGAAAAACTGTTTTTGTTTATTTACTGTATATATTTAGTATTTGATATTATGTAATTGTTAATAAGAACCATGTTTAACAGTTGTGTTCATTTTCGTGTTTAGGTAGAGACAGCCAGCCAAGCTCTCCCACTGGTTAGGAAGGCCTTACACATGAGATTAAGATTTGTTTGGTACATTTGATTTTCATTTTAGAATTATTGCACCTGCATTTACTGTCACCGGAATAATGAGCTACATTAAACTTCTTCTGTCTGCTTGAATAGTAACTTAATTCAGACTAACAGTACTTGTACTTGAGTATGAGTCAACATGATCAATAGACTTTAAGTCCAAGAATATAAAAGTATTTTGACTAAAGCTCCTTCACTGACAATCTAATCTAATTCCATAAAAGCAAAGCGATGTTCAGGAAACAGGCTGTGTGGTGTATCTGATTCCAGGAGTTTCATTCAGTTGTTAGAAGACAGCAGCTCCAGCTCTCTGCAGGGCTCTTTACGGAAAAGTTCATGTGAAACTGATACACTGAAGGGTAAATACATGTGTTGTACACTGTATACTGTTACAACCTTCTGATATCCAAGTATGTGAAGTTTCTCCACCTCATGCAGGAGCTGAAACTTTGTGAGTACTTTGGCTTTCACAGCTGGGGTCTCAGCTGAGTTAGAGCTGCTGTTGGAGATGCAGGTCCACTGAGCAAAGCACAATACAAATTGACTAAATGTTTAAGTGTAAATAGGATAGTGATGCACCGATCCAATACTCTGCATCAGAAATGTTACTGAAATCAGGTGTCTGCCAGACGTGGCCAGAAACCGTCTCGGGACAGTTATTGGATGTTTAGCGCGTGTCCACCTTTCGCCCCTCCTACTGCTCACAGACAGCCTCCTAAAATCTCCTAAAGCTGAGAACAAACTACAGTCATTATATTTCGTCCAAGTTTCTGATCTTTCCATTTTCCCAAGTACGTTTGATCAAATGTGTTTCACCTTATTCCGAAACATGATAAACATCAAACCACGGTTTTGTTTTTCATTAACAGAACTGAAACTCATTCATGTAGTAATGTAGTAGCATGATCACCTTACAGGTGATTTCGTTTAAGGAAATTATCTTAGCATGTGTGAAATCTGTGCTTCTTTCTCGGGTCGTCAGAATAAAAGCCCCATGCAGGAACTTTTCCCTTCAGCTTCACCTGCAAAAAAACGATTTCATACTTTTTTTGTATTAGTAATTTCACGTAAAAAAACTGATTTTTTTTTTTTAGTTGAACGTAAAAAGTTAAGTTAAACTGGGATCAGTGCATCTCTAAAATAAGATCTGATTCAGTAACTTCACTTGGTTCTGGAGCTGAAACTCTTAACTCCTTCCACATTTATCTTGGGTGTTTGTAGCCAAGCTTGTGCTGCTGTCTGAGTTTTCTAAATCTTTTGATGTTGATGAAAAAGTTCCCCGCCATCTTAGTTGCTAACAACAGACGTGACAGTGATTGGTCAGTTGGTTTAAAATTGAGCAGAGGGCAAATAAAACGATGGCACATTTTCACTGTGGAAACACGTCAGCGCTTAAAATCAACAAATAAATTGCTACCTGCCTGTAAAGGCCTTTATAGTCACGGTTCACCACTGATATTTATGCCTGTGTTCCTTAAATAATGACTTTTATCTTTTTTCTGTTTATTTTAATGTCACGACATGTCCCGAAAAAACATCAGCCGTGTGACTAACTGTGACCTCTCTCTCTCTCTCTCTCTCTCTCTCTCCCCCCCCCTCTCTCTCCTCCTCTCTCCCTCCCTAGGTCGTTTGGGGTGGTGTTGTGGGAGATTGCCACCTTGGCAGAGCAGCCCTATCAGGGCATGTCCAATGAGCAGGTATTGCGCTTCGTCATGGAGGGAGGCCTGCTGGACAAACCTGACAACTGCCCAGATATGCTGTGAGTCTCTCCTCGTCCTTTCCTCTGTTATTCTATCTGCTGCTGAGGTCAGGAGCTGGATGGTCGAAGCACGAGGAACTGATGTAACTTAATGCAAGAACCAAGCCTGCCACCTGCTGTGATACTAGCGTCAGTATTCGGCAGGATTAGGGCCTCCAAGCGGGCCGTTTCAACCAGCAGTTCGCTGGAAAGTGAGATGGGTATTTAAAAGAGCTTTTTTCCAATTTAATTACAAACTCTCAATACAGGATTACCGCGTAAACGGAGCCCTTAAAATGATGAAATCACTGCTTTATTTCTGATTACAGACAGGGGGGAAAAGCTAACTGCTTGCAGGTCCCAGCTCTGTGTGGGTGAGTTGGCCCCTGTTTGGGATCGTTTCTCAGTGCTCCTCAAGCTAAATCAAGGAACTTGGGTAACTTGTTAAACTCGAGACCTTCCACCTATTGGGGTCCAGTTAGTGCCTGCCTCTTTTGCGCCCAATTAAAGCTGCTAGTTCCTGGCTCCTGACCCTCTCCCCTGTGCCGGAGAGTGTGCGCTGCTGGCATTGACCAGCTGTCCATAGCTATATCACAAGACCCTCTGCGGTTTTACCCAGCTGAACTGACTTGTTTTAAATAAAGTGAGGCTGACGTCATGGAGGTGTGTGTGTGTGTGTGTGTGTGTGTGTGTCTCAGTAAAGTGAGAGCAGCAGACGGGGCACCAGCGTGACAGTATTGGGGTTTTAGCTTACACTGACTCACATATAAACCTGACCTGTTTTTGACTTAAACATTGCCTAATTAATAAAAGTCTGAGTAAGATGAATGGTAACCGTCGCCGACCGAAGGTTTAGATCATCATTGCTGTATAGACGATGTTTAGATTTGACCAATATTTTAATCTGACGTTTAATGATGTATTTATGGTACGTTGCATGAGCAGTAGTTTAGGGCAGGGATCAGCAACCCACATGTAAAGAAAAGCCATTTTCTTCCATTTCAACAAAAATCAAACCACTTTAGGAGGCCGCAGCATTTTATATCCAGTCTATTGGTGTAACAGTTTAACATGTTGGCTGTAAATATACCTCAGTGTGTTAATGTTGTAGTTAAGGCCACCCCTCTCTCCAGTTTATACTTTTCCTAGAATGGTTCCTCTCTACATTTGACTTTTTGATGGTCTCTAAATTCTTGATGTTGACATCACGCACATCTCTCACTCTTCATACACTCATCAAACAAACATCTGCCCCCAGAAGGAGGTGTGGGATTGCAGGTCTTTTGGGAAGGAAGATAAAGGTTACCAGGATCAATAAATGATGATCAATTTAGACTGATATGATCAATATTTATTGAGCTACACATACAGAAGTAGTGTCTCTCAGTATGGTGTTGGGCCGCCGTTAAACTTAATCTCAAACACAGACAGGAAATTAACTACAGGTAGTTTTAATGTAATTTGACTAGTGAGAGTAACAGTTTGTCTGTATCAGAATACAGCTGATTACGTAACGTGGTTATATGCTCCATCACCATGTATAATCAGGAATATTTCTAGCTGTAGTTGCTTGTCGTTGTCTGGACCCCCAGATTAACACGCGTGGTGTAAATCACCTTCATGCAGAGTAAACCGTAGACGCAGTGTTCACCTGTTCAAGTTAAAGTACTGAGAGTATCATGTGTTTATATTCGTTTGCTGAATTGTTTACCGTGTTACCGGACTGAAAGGGCCCTGTACAATATGTTGCGCAACAGCAGCGTCTGCAGCCATTTTAGCTGTGGAGGTCCTGGAGCTGCTCCCCCTCAGTGGAAACCTCATAAAGTGCCATGCAGGGAAAACAAGCTCGGGGCACTGGGTCCACTCTCTCAGCGGTGGGGCAGCGTGGACGGGGGTTTGTTTGAAGTAGTGTGTGTTCCAGCATGTGTGCCGCACTCTGATTTGTGTGTGTGTGTGTGTGTGTGTGTGTGCCTGCGTAGTCAGCTGATGTTTGTGATAGTTGTGTCTCTCAGTAGAGGTGTGTGTGTGTGTGTGTGTGTGTGTGTGTGTGTGTGTGTGTGTGTGTGTGTGTGTGTGTGTGTGTGTGTTTGTTTTCGCTCCCTTTCAGGACAGAAATAGAACCAGAGAAAAACAGGATTAGCTTGTGACAATGACTTTGCAGTTGGCTGTTTATCAAAGAGACCTGTTTCATTATTTTGTCTTAACAGCCAAAAACGTTCAGTTTTTCTGATAGGTTTTTTTGGAGTTAGATTTACCAAATTCTTTGTACATACGTTACATTTTTTTTATTAGCCATAATGTGTCAGTTTAATAATGAATGGACCAATAAAAATAAGAAAGTTTTAAGTTTATTGGAAGTTGCTTCCAGTAAAAGGGAAGAATATTTTTATTCTTAGTGTTATTATACACTGATGAGCCATAACAAGACCATTTACATTTACATTTTAGGCATTTAGCTGACGCTCTTATCCAGAGCGACTTACAAGGTTATTCATTTTACAGGTAGGCCAGTGCAGTGTTAGGAGTCTTGCCCAAGGACTCTTATTGGTGTAGCTCAGCATTTCCTACCTAGACTGGGATTCGAACCCCTGTCTCCCACATGGGTTGGTAGCACTCTGGTGGGGAGTGGTGTTAACCGCTGAGCCACACCAACCACCTCCTTGTATCTACACACACCGTCCATGTTATAAGCTCTGATCCACTCACCAGCACCACACACTAACACACCACCACCACGTCACTGTCACTGCAGTGCTGAGAATGATCCACCCCCCACATCATACCTGCTCTGTGGTGGTCCTGTGGGGGTCCTGACCATTGAAGAACAGGGTAATACAGTATACAGAGAAACAGATGGACTACAGTCTGGACCTGTACAACTACAGAGTGTCCTGTATGGTCAGTGGAGCTGATGGAGTGGACAGTGAGTGTAGGAGGTGGTTTTAATGTTATGGCTGATGGGTGTAGTTGTCTAGTCTTACATAATAGTCTTGCAAAAAGAATATATAATTCTTATGTGATGTGTATGATACATGTCCCACATTTCTAACATTCTAACGTGTGTGTGTGTGTGTGGGAGAGCAGCTGAAGTGAAGCGAAGCTGCTGAGGAGAGCAGGGTGGTATTTAGTGTAGCGCTCTGTAGACTCCTCCAGTATTCTTAGCTTGTTTGTGTATAATTAAAAGTGGTGAAATGGAGCACTCCACAGTATAAACTCTAATGCGTTCTCTCTCTCTCTCTCTCTCTCTCTCTCTCTCTCTCTCTCTCTCTCTCTCTATCTATCTATCTATCTATCTATCTATCCCTCTCTCTCTATCCCTCTCTCTATTCCTGTCTCCCCGTTACGGCTGTTTAACAGTTTGGCCTTGCGATTTCATCACAAGCGCTGTGTTTGGTTTGCAGAGCTGCAGGCCTTTGGAATTCACTATGAGATCACTGCAGCTGTGTTTGGCCCGTAGCTGCTGTCAGAGAGCATGTTTTATTCTGGCTCTTCTCCGTACTGCCACCTGTTGGTCAGAGTGGAAAATTACATGCAGGTTCTAAACCTTCTGGCAGCAGGTTTGGCAGGTAAATGTGAATATCTGTGAATATCAGCAGCACAGGAATAGTTTTAGGTTTTAGGTTTACTCTTATCATAATAATTTGCATTTTTTGCATTGTGAATATTTAAGAATTGTAGTTACTGCCTGCGATTGGCCTGTGACTTTAGCGACAGACTATTAATGTTTGAGTTGTGACGCTTTACCGGCAGGAGGGCAGCTTTTAACCTCAGACCAAATTCTGTCTGAACTCCATCCAACCCCTGACTTCAGGCTAAAATCCAAAAGCAACTGAGCTCTACCAAATTATCTGAAACTGGCTGTCCTCTTAAACACTGACTCTGTTGTCTGAGTCTAACAGTGACACTGAGGTGTCCAGCAGCACTGCTGTGTCTGATCCACTCACACCAGCTAAACACACCGCACTACACTGCACTGAAACTGGCTCTAACCAGACCGCCACTCAGCATGCAGAATAAAATCTCAAATTCTGTTTATCCCAGACATTTTAATGTTCTCATACTGCTCTGATCTCAGGCTGTGCTGATGCAGTGAGTTAGCCTTCACCTGTTTAATCCTAAAACACTTTACACAGAGCGTACTACGTATGAGCATGTAAAATACTTAGTCTGCAGTAAACCGGGCTCTCCTAAATCCAGTGTTTCATTTCACTCTCGTTTTCTCGCCTGTGTGGGCCTCGTGGGCCTTACTGCTAGTTTCCGTCAGCAGGATGAGAGGGTGACTTGGGCTCGCAACATTAAAACGGGTTTGAGGTGGAGAAGGTGGGATGGAAGAATGAAGTAAGGATAAAAACTAAACTGGGGGGAAATGAAAGGTTACAGTATCAGAGAATGTGGATTTTGAACCTGATTCTATTCCAAGGCATATTCGGATAATGACGCAGTTGGATCCCATCAGGTTCAGACAGGTATTTCAGGCCACAGAAGGGAGTATCTCTGACACTGTGACCTATAGAGATATGTGAGCATGTTGGGTGTAAATCTGCTCAGCGGTTCTGTTTACAGATTACTGTTTCTGATTACAGTCCTCAAGGAAACAATTCAGAGCATCATTTGGGGAAGTTGTGGAACGTTACAACATTTATTTCCATCCAGAGTCTTTTATTGACAATGGGAGAGTCAAACCACTCTGTAAGGTTTTCTCTAGGTCATGGGGTTCAGGACAGGACTCATGTGTCCAGATGATTCCTCATCCTCACCCACCCCTTTTTCACAGCCTGAGGCTTGTGTATCTCATTGTTGTTCTGGAATATGCAAAAAACCCATTGACATGACATGATAACATGGTCATTCAGCACGTTCAGGTGGTCAGCTGACTTTATTTCATTACCACATGATGTTGCTGAGCCTTGACCTGACCAACTGAAGCCCCCCACAGATCATAACCCTGCCTCCAGAGGCTTGTACAGTGGGCCCTATGCATGATGGGAGCGTCAGTTGCTCTGGAAATAGGGTCAGTTTGGATTCCTCAGACCACATGACCCTTCTCCATCACTCGAGAGTCCAGTCTTTATGCTCCCCAGCATAATAATAGATGATAAGTCTCACTGACGAGTAGAGATTCAGATGTTCAGGTATCGTTTCATCCATGTCATCTTTTGTGTTCAGGTTCGAGCTGATGCGCATGTGCTGGCAGTACAACCCCAAGATGCGGCCGTCCTTCCTGGAGATCATCAGCAGCATCAAAGAGGACCTGGAGCCGTCCTTCAGGGAGGTCAGCTTCTTCTACAGCGAGGAGAACAAGCCACCTGACACAGAGGAACTGGACATGGAGAAGGTGGGCACCATGGAGAACGTTCCGCTGGAGCCTTCAACCAGCCTGCAGCCGCTTACGTCTGCTTCAGCCTCGCCCCAACAGGGCACCCAGGCCCAGGGCTCGGCCGTCCCGGGACCTTCGTCGCCCCCTCCTTCGTCCCCAGGCTCGTCGGGGCCGGACAAACGCACATGCTCCAGCTCAGGGTCCGTTTCCTCAACTAACGGGCCGGCTGTGGTGCTGCGGAGCCCGTTCGACGAGAGCCAGCCTTACGCTCACATGAACGGCGGGCGGAAAAACGAGCGTGCCTTGCCCTTGCCCCAGTCATCAGCGTGCTGATCCACACCCAGTCCCCACTTCTCCCCCACTTCATTTTACCCCTCAGATCTCTTTCCTAGGTCACATTGAGCCTCTCTCTTTTTGCCTGGAGCACCTTCCGGACCTGCTGAGTGGATCCAATCACAGCAGCATCCCTTCTGTAATGGAGACATTCAGTGGGCGGGGCTTAAAAAAAAAAAAAAAAAGAACATGATAAAAAGGTGTCCAGGCTTTTCCTTCGATCATACCTCAATGGACGCTGTTTTTGAGGGGGTGTTTTTTTGTTTGTTGATCTTTATGTATTTCTGACCTGCGTTGATTCATAGGCAGGTGGCGAAACCTCCGGAGGCTCGGAGAAGTGCTGCAGAAGTACAGAGAAACGGAACACTGACTGAAAAGGAACGGAGAAAAAGAAAATAATAACTTCCAAGGAGTTCCCGACTCCCTCCCGAGAGCTGGACTGCTTTTATACTGTTTTTGTTACTTTTATAAATTTCCAAATAGGGGAAAAAAGAGTTTAGAAGTCTAATTGAAATCAGTTTTTGGTGAGGTGGCATTATTGTACCGCAAAATGGAGCATATCTTTAAGCACTTGGTTGGGGG
>CM067489.1:497451-573760 GCA_034552555.1 Semaprochilodus insignis
CTCTCTCTCTCTCTCTCTCTGTTCTCTCTCTCTCTCTCTCTCTCTCTCTCTCTCTCTCTCTCTCTCTCTCTCTCAAACAGAACGACTGTGAGCTTTGTGGCGTACTGCTGCTCCAGCCAGTGCTTGCAGATGTTCGACCTGCAGGGGTGATGAGCGTCTGGCCGTTCCCCCGAGTCGTCCACCGTGGTGCTGTCCTAGTCAGAAGGATTGGGAGAACATTGTGATGGACCTGCTCACTGAACTTCATTAAACCCTGAAGACTAAAGATCCACTACAGACTAACAGCCAAATGCAGCTCGTTTCTGAAGGCCAGCGCAGGCGGATCAGAGTGTATACCGTGGGTAATCAGCTACTGGCAGTCCGTACGGACACCGTTCCTAAGACGTTTTCCAAAGCGAATGTTGTTGGAGAACCACTGAGGAGGCTTTTATGTGTTTTAGCTGGCGAAGGCAGGTGCTCCAATATTTCTCATCTTCATGAACTTCTGGAAAGATGGGAGTTGTCATGATAAGAGGTATTTTTGGATACAGAGATTTTTACTTGAAGGAAATATTGGAAATTTTAGGCCACGTTTTTTCATAGATTATAAAATATTTATTCTTAAATAAATTTATGGAGATTTCTGTGTGGAGCATCTGAATGGTAGCTTTCACAGAGGTGAAGCCCCTAAAAGTGAAATATAGTTTATTTAAGACGTTCAGATTTAAAAATCATTTCTTTCTGTGGTTTAATATTCGCTCAGAGCGGACCACGCAGATACAGACAGATGGTGAAATGTCATTTGAATGGAAGTTAAAGGTCATACGGGTGTAAAGGAACTCTCCAGCATTATTCAGACAGTCTCTGGTCACCTTATCTTTATTGTACCATCGATTACCATTATTAAAATCGGTTGATCCAAAACTTAATAATAATAGAAGCCATTAGACTGAAACAACTCAATTAAAACTGAATTTTGCCTGTTTTGGAAATGTAAATATATGTAAACACTTCTTCATTTCTCCCTCAATACAATCCACATATATGTAAACAAAGCTCCAAACAGCTCCTTGTTTTAAATTCGTGGTTTTTGTGATGTCTGCTTTTCCAGCCTACAGTTTAGCCCTGCCCTTTGAAGTTAAGCCTGGGCTGCTTTTTGAATAAGACCCAGGGCAGCCAATCAGATCAAAGCTCATTGACATATCAGTCTTAAAGGCACAGTAACAGGCACATTCTAAAGGAGAACATGTGGCTGGAAAATAGTCCTGTAAATATGAAATATGATTTTGATTTTGGATTGTAATCAAGGCCTAAATATATACATGAAAACCATACGGATAAGACACGTGCTTCCCAAACAAGCTCCGACAAATGACCCAGAAGTGCAAATACAGACTGACTGAATAATTCCCTAAAGTGTTTTGCACAATTGTTTGTTGACAGAATTCAGCAGGTGTTCATTTGCTTCCATAAGAAGCGAGTTCTGAGTCTTCTGTTCTTCTCTTAGTACGGGGCAACGCATGACCTGTCTGGAGCAGAGGTGGAAGGATCGATCGGCTGTGTATCGGTAGCAGCCGATTTTTCTCTAGCTTGGCCGATCCTGAGAGCTGATCAGTGACGTAAAACATATGAGCCGTATTTGGCGAGTCGAGGATGCTGTAGCCCTGCGCGAGACCCCTCGGTCACATGGCCATGCAGGTCCTCGTTCAAACGCTAGATGGCGATACAGACCAGGTCTTGCAAGCTGATGGAGAGCTTGCGGTCAGTCTGCCAGGTTTGTACCGTACCTGAGTCGGTGCTTCTTGTGGAACGTGTAAAACTAGCATTCCTTGCTAACGCTACTAATGTTAGCCCACTAATCTGATGATTACCAGTCCAGCCCTGCTCTCAATGGGTATTGGCTATCGATATCAGCCTCAGAAACACTGACTGGTCCATCTCTAATCCGTCGTAACCAGTTTTACACTCCGAATGTGTCAAATAGAGACTTAATTGAATACGTGCCGGAGGATTCCTTTAGGAATTAGAACTCCATATCTGCATCCTTTCAGGCTTCTGCGTGGTTCAAGTCTGTGACTCAGCACATGTGGTTTGTGTCGTTCATCTTTCTAGCTGAAGCTCACGTCCAGCATGGCTGAGTATGACCAGTATTCCGTGGCATTAACATCATTTGTGGACAAAAAGGTCATGTCTCCAGGAATGTCTAGGTGTCTGTAGACATTCGTTAAATAAACTTACCTGTTCTAATATTGACTGTTTGTTTGCTCCAGTGTTTTAAACCGTTGTGATGTTGTCAGACTGTGATGGGAAGTTGTTGGGATGTGGAATGTTTGGCTGGAAGGAGTGAAGGAGCACAGAGGTTAATGAAAGAATGTGGGGAAAACTGTTTTACTGAATTTACATTATGTGCATTGTAAACACTAAGTGTGCCAGGAAGACGTTCCCTACGGCATCACACCTCCTCCAACGGCCTGGACTGTTGACACAGGGCGGGTTGGGTCCATGGATTCGTGGCCATTCCTACCTTACCGTCTGTGTGCCTCAGCAGAACCGGAGATTCCTCACATTTTTCCAGTCAAGTGTTTTGGTGAGCATGTGTCCACTGAAGTGGTCTTCTGCTGTTGTAGCCCATCCGCCTGAAGGTTTGATGCGTCGTGCGCTCTGCTCCATAGTTGTACAGAGTGGTTATCTGAATACTATAGCCTTTCTGGAACCAGTCTGGCCATTCTCCACTGACCTCTGTCATCAGAGTCCACAGAACCGCTGCTTATTAATCCCTAATAGGGAACTCTAGAACCTGCTGTGCTTGGAAATCACAGATGATCAGCAGTTAATACTCAATTAACTCAACCAGCCAGTCCTGCACCAACAACTGCACCACGCTCAAAACCACTGAGTTCACGTTAGTTCTCCATTCTGATGGTTGATGTGAACATTACCTGGACCTGCCGGACCGTATCTGCATGTACTGTAGTAGATGAGCTCAGTAAAGGTATTTGCTGAATATATTGAGGGGGAGTAAAACAAGACATGGCGTGTGCATACATCTGGTCTCCCTTGGTCTCCAGATGTTCCTTGTAGCCAGCTAACAGTCTCTCTATTCCCAAAGTATGATTAATTCCCACTTTTTCCATGAAGAACACTTTTAGTTTGGGAATATTTATAGCTCATATAGGATGCACGTCATGTTTGAGATCTAACCTCTGGCCATTTCAAGACGAATGAAGCCTGATGTTGATGTATGTTTTGGATCATTGCCTTGTTGTAATATCCATTCTGTCTTCTTCCTCAGTGTCCTCACTGACTGTGGGACAGTAGCTTCTCTACAGAGTGTGCCCTGTGCTGCTTGCCGCCACACAACCCCATATCATAGCAGATCCACCTCCACGCCTGAAGGTGCGGTTTAGTAGTTAAAACGTTCCAGAATGACCTAAAATGATCAACCGAGTGTGAAGAAATAACAGTTTTGACACTGTTAAAGATGTCTGTGTACGGAGCTGCAGAGGTTTCTACTGAAGTTAACATGCTAACCAGCTAGCCCCGGCCCGTCCTGTCTGTAATACCACTGTGTACCTGAGGAGGTGATAGTGAGTCACTGTAGTGCTGTAGGAGTGGAATCAGTCCAACATGAGAGGGTGAAGAAGTAGCTCTGCTGCCCCGACGGCGTATTCTAACCTCCTATCAGTCATGCTGAAGGAGCTGCTCCCGGTTAGATCATTTAAGGGCAGGTAGGCAATGAGAGGAGCAGCACACACAACCGTGGTTCAAGGTATTGGGGAGTGGCCACCGCTGCCGCCCACCCTCTGCAAGAACCCACATTCAGCAGCAAACAGAAGAAGTGATATAAACAGAAGCAGAAGAAGAGTTAACACTGGTGCTGCTCTCCACCGCTGGAGACGCTCCTGGAGAGGAACGGGAGGAAGTCTGATGGTGAACTCGGAACGCTTCTTCTACACTGGCCAGGAATGAAGTGAAGAGGGAGGAGCATGATATGATGCCCTTCATTGTTTGAAGTATGAATTCAACAGGTTGCATCATCTAACAAATTGCTCTTTTAACAGGTGGCAAGATGTCCTTTCATCAAACGCTGCTCTCTGGGTGACGTGGTGACGGTAACCAAAGAGTTACATTTCCGGTTTATCTGTCTGGTTTATCTTTAGTTGTGTTACACACTTGATGATTTGCAGAAGATGATTTGTCCAAAAAACTCTGCACAGTGAGCCATCATTATTCCATACCAGCCAAACTTTACTTCATGTCCTTGGCAGTGTTATGGGGGGGGGGTTTGCATGCCTGACCGGTCTATGCAGAATAATCAGTGCCTGACTTGCATACAGGCCTAACGTGTCAAATGACTTCTGAAGCCTCTGAAACATTTCTATTAGTCCGTTCATTATGTCTGTTTCCCACAATGTAAACGACGACTGGGTTCAAATAATTTCAAAAAGTAAAAACCAGAAGAAATGGAGAAATGTTTTTCTTTGGATGGTGGCGATATGCTACAATAATGAGTTTATCTTAATTTTGATATCCACTTTTAAATATCTTTCAGATATCTTTGTCTCATGTGGTGTTAGTTAATAGTTATAGCCTACACTGGCTGAGCGCTGGCTGCTACAGGCTCCCACACTGTTGGAAATGTAGTTTTCCGTGACCATGCATTACAAACAAACTGGCTGCCTATCTGCTCTCGCTTTGAAACGCCCACCGGTGACCAGCTGAGGGCTGGCTGAGTGATTTTATCACCGGCAGTGAGCATGCAGTGTTAAGAGTTAATCACAAACTCTGATTTGGCCAAAGCTTACGAATCATAACAGCAGCGAATAAATACATGTAGTGGTTTAAGTGTCGCCAGTGAGCCACAATTCATCTCAGCGGCACAAAACTCCCTGGGACTCCCTGGAAAATCCCTGACAGCTCTGTGTGGGATAATTGAGCAGTAAATCCCTCCGCGACAAGGCCGATTGGAAAAGCAGACAGATACCTGAGTTTGGTGCAGTTCCATCCCTGAAAAGCGATGGAACAGTAAATTAGCTCTGACAGCTTCATCTGTTATCAAGCCGTCCAATAAACAAATTCTTTGAGGTCGTATTTCAAACCTGAGGTTCAGCGCCCTGAAGGATTTGGTCTATCCAAGTGTTAATGTGTGAACATCTCAAGGTGATTTATAGATGGTGAGTTACGATACGGACAACGGATAATGAAAGGAACGTCATCAGTCAAATCGTTTCAGCAGAAAACTCAGCAACACTCATTCTATCATAGCGCCGAGGCTGATACCCTGAATATACACTAAAGCTAATCCGTACCGCACCTGGCAGCACCAGCAGAAACCTGTTACCAGTGATTTGAGTGAGTGTAGTTACAGAACACAGCCTTCTATAGTCTGCTAATTAAAGGGGAACCCACCTCCTCGTATCTACACTCAGTGTCCAGCTTATCAGCTCCACTGACCATATCGGACACTCTGTAGTTGTACAGGTCCAGACTGTAGTCCATCTGTTTCTCTGTATACTGTATTACCCTGTTCTTCAATGGTCAGGACCCCCACAGGACCACCACAGAGCAGGTATGATGTGGGTGGTGGATCATTCTCAGCGCTGCAGTGACATTTAGTGTTCCTGCAGTTGGTAGGCAGTTTTTGGCCACCTTAAGTAACTCTCCCTAGTGCATCTGGCAGTGTGAAGGCTCAGGGGTAAATGTTGCCAGCCTTGCTCAAGTGCGACTCTAGACAGGGTCTAGTTCGCCTACATGGACACGCTGACACGTTTGTCTAAGCATTTCTGTCAGTGTATACTTAAGCCTGTAGTAAGCAGCCCAAAGTGCTACCTTCCCACTCTCCCAACTCTTCTGAATTCCCACCAGCGTTGAGGCCGGAGCACAGTCCACACTACAAACTGGTCTTTCTGCACGTTGCATGCAATTACACGTTTCCACCAGAGAGGTCTCCAAATCCCCAAAGCATATATAGTGCAGCTGTAAGGCTATCCCTCTGTTCTTCAGATGAAATCCCAGAACTGTTCTGGTCCAAATCTGGCCCACATTCCCCATTTTCATCTGGCCCACCTGCCGCATAGATTGACGGCACTTTGGCAGACCGCAGCCGATTGCAAGATGAGGGCCAAATCCACACCAGATTAGGGCCACACATCAGCCAAAAGTAGGCAACTCTGCCGTATCTGTGCCAGAAGTGGACCAGATGTGTTTTGGGACATGTGGGTCACATGACTTTTTATATACAGTATATGGGCCACTTTTGGCTCACATGCAGTTTGCCAGTGGGCAGCACTGCTGTATATGTGCCAGAAGTGGACCAGATCTGTTTTGGAACATGTGGGCCACAGTGGGCAGCACTGCTGTATCTGAGCCAGAAGTGGACTATATTACCTGTGGACTGTATATATAGATTTAGTGGCATGTCTTCAATAACAGAGCTTCAGATTCAGTGTTATTTAACAGGAACGTTATCTCTTAGGCTGATGTCATTTATGACGTGTTTGTCATAGATGTCACAAATTCATTTGGCACGTTTCTGGTACGAGGATGCCTGCAGGTGGAAAGCAGACGCCTGTTTTCCTTTCACACTGTGTCGCAAAACACCTCTGACAGGAATGGAGTTACTGCCGTGTGTAAGAAGTGAGAAAACGAGCCGCAAGGTTTTGACTGAAGCTTAAAAAGAAGCTTTAAACCAGCAGAACTCAGTTTAACCATGAGTCTTAAATGAGACTGTCATTGCCTCTACAGAAAGACTCCTCTAAAACAGCATAATGTTGTTTACCCCGATCTCATTACAGCATACCAACATATTTGTGAATAAATTATTGCATCATGTAATCATCAAGCAGGACACTTAAAATAGCTCACAGTGGTGGTGAAGGTAACCAGACGTCCCCCTCTAAAAGCTCCCTCACAGAAAGTTCCTACATGAGGTGGTTCTGAATACGCTGCCTGATGTCTGAGACGCTGTTTATGGTAGTGTGGAGAAGATTTCAGCCTTAAACTCCATTCATGGTGGAGGGATACATGCTGCAGGGCGCTGTGAGGTAAAATAGTCCCCCAAAGAAACTTATTATTTCCAGGTTTTCCAGATTTTCCAGAATGTAACTTCTGTACCATGTATGGTGGACTGGGATACTGTGTATAACGTTATCCAGTTTAGCTTCCTAATCCTATATGCTGGATTATTTCACATTTAAAGCATTTTAAACTGGTTAAAATCAAAAGAAAGCATCTAAGTTGAGCCTTCTGTTACACCAACCCCCACTGAATCACATGTCCCCCACAGAATTCCAAAGACATTTGGGAAATTTTGGTGGAATTCCCCTTTAAATGCATGTAAACAGGACTGAAACGTGTCTATCGCGTTCGTGTTACACACTAAAACAGCTTTCAGTCTTCCAGATTTAGGAAGTGATACACTTTATTCGTGTGGGCATGAAGCACATGAAGTACAACTACTCTGTATGGACTGTAATATACCACATAATACATATACATACACGGTATACAGTACTATATGCCCCATGGGAAAATGATGACCTCCACGGCAGTCATAACTCCGGTATTATTCATTGTAACCCACCGTATGTCTTATTAGTGAGGTAAACAATTAATTATGTGTATTAGAACCAGAAAACAAGGCACTACTAATGTCCCCGGGTAGCGGGACTCCCTCCCTGCCTGTGTCCGCCCCTCGGGTGAGTTAGCTCGGCTGCGAGGGAGGAGTCGCCACGCTGAAGCTGAAGCTGCTTTCAGCACTCCGCTCAGCAGTCGAGGACGGTGATTTCGGACTGTCCGAGGGTAAGTTTCCCTCAGATTTCGGGTTTTTGTTGCTGATTTCGGTCGTTTTTCTGTCAGAAATAGGGAGTTAGTGTGGAAGGTTTCGGCTGTGTTGCTAGTTTGGGTGAATTCGACAGCTAACGGATTAATTTTTTTTAGCTTTCTCGGGTTATACCCGTGTCGTAATTTTGTTATATTTAATTATTTAATTATTTTATATTATTTATTATTGTTTGCTGTTTTTACCTTGTTGTTTCGCTAAAAGCGTTTTTTAGCAGTACTGAGAAAAGTTGGCTTCTCATTCGCCGGCTTCATGTTCGAATTTGTCCGGTCCACCTTAAATGGTGCAGCAGTTACATTCTGGCGCCTGAGGCTGTACCATTTAAGGTGGCCCGGAAAAATTCGACCATGAAGCCGATGAATACCAAGCTGACTGATGTATACAAGTGCAGTGATATGCAGTTTAGCTTCCAAAACATATAAACTAGATTATTTCACATTTCCACTAAATAAAGCAGCTAATTGGAGCTGCATGTGTGATTACATTAACGATGCTGTATCTGACGGTGGTCTGATGGATTTGGTGCATTATTTGTTTTGTGCGAACGTAATGAGCCTTTTCTGCTGTTGTTTATTTCCCTTGACCCCGTCAGTTGGTCTGTAGCATTAAAACAGCTGCTGTGCCTTTTAGAAAAGACTCTTTTTATTCAAATGAGCTCTGTTCTGATTGGCTGCCTATGTTCCAACACTTCTTATAGCTTCCGCATGAGTGGGTGGAGCTAAACAGAATTTTCCATTTATGTCATGATTGCTGATTGTTGATGCTGTTTTTTTACATGTTTATGTAAATGAGCTCTGTTCTGATTGGCTGTCTCATTCAAAAAAGCAGCCCAGGGCTGAAACACCTCTTAAAGCTTCAGCAAAAGTGGGCGGAGCTAAACTGAGATAGACTTACACAGCACTTATGAAGCAAAACCGGTCATGATTGCTGATTGTTGATGCTGTCTCCTTTGCTAAATCATTTATTATGTAAATTAGCTCTGTTCTGATTGGCTGCCTACTGTCCAACACTTCTGTTTCAGCATGAATGGGCGGAGCTAAACTGAGATGCGCTTATGACGTGTACACGGCACTTATGAAGCAAAACCGGTCATGATAGCTGATTGTTGGTGCTGTCTCTTTTGCTAAATCCTTTTTCTATGTAAATGAGCCCTGTTCTGATTGGCTGCTTCTTTCGAAAAGCAGCCTGAAGCTAAAACACTTCTTATAGCTTCAGCATTAGCAGGTGGAGTTAAACTGAGATCCACTTATAACGTTTATGCAGCTTTTAGGAAGAACAAACGGTCATTATTTGGAGGTGATGCTGTTTCTTTAACACGTTTATGTAAATGAGCTCTGTTCTGATTGGCTGCTTCATTTCAAAACTTTTTATAGCTCCAGCATGAGTGGGTGGAGCTAAACTGAGGTCCCCTTATAACATTTATGCAGCTTTCATGAAGCCGAAGCAATCATAACTCGGAGTTGACACCATCCCCTTTACAGGTTTATGCAAATGAGCTCTGTTCTAATTGGCTGAGTCCTTCCAACAAGTCTTGCAGCTACAGCAAGTGGGTGGAGCTAAACTGCAATGCCTTTATAACATTTACCTGGCTTTTATGAAGCAAAAGCAGTCATTATTCAGAGTTGATGGTTACATGTTAATGTAAATGAGCCCTGCTCTGATTGGCTGCCTCATTCGAAAAGCAGCCCGGGGCGGAAACACCTCTTATAACTTAAGCATGAGTGGGTGGAGCTAAATTCAGGTACGCTTATAACATTTGCATGGCTTTCATTGAAGCAAAAATGATCGTGATTCGGAGTTGATGCTTACATGTTTATGTAAATGAACTCTGTTCTGATTGGCTGCCTCATTCCAACACATCTTACAGCTCCAGCATAAGTAGGTGGAGCTAAACCGAGAGGCCCTTATTACATTTATGTGGCTATTATGAAGCAAAAACAGTTATCATCGGAGTTGATGCTTACATGTTTATGTAAATGAGCTCTGCTCTGATTGGCTGCCTCATTCAAAACGCAGCCTAGGGCTGAAACACCTCTTATAACTTTAGCATGAATGGGCGGAGCTAAACCTCTGTAGGGTGAATAGGCAGATATGGTAATGTGCTAGTGTGAATGACAACACAAAAGCTGGTCCAGGGAACAGTACGTGTTCAGGTCGTATGCCGACCTGTGTTTCAGTGATATGGGCCCTTTAACCCCGCGCGGCCTGTGGAGCCACACTAACGGTCCAGTTATATCTGGCTCAACCGTAACCCGAAATAGCCCGAGTTTTGAAGAACTGCCTCTTTTTTAGCAGCCACACGGTTTGAAAATAGCGCACGCTGAGTTTGTGTACCAACTCCAGTTATTCCTGGCTGAGGTCTGAGGCCAGTCCTGGTCGGGCTATTGGGTTAGGGCAGGACCTAACGCGGTGCGCTCCAGGTTCTGAGACGCGGATGATTTGATTAGGCTGAGTGATGCCTGCGCGGCCAGATCGCGTGTGCGTACGGCAGATCATGAGGCAGCACATCGAGGGTAAGTGTGTCACTGTACGCCGAGCTCAGATGCCTTACAGGCTGTGATGCTGTGAGACAGGTACGTTGCCAGGTACGTGCGCATTAATATGATCTTGTATGTTGCGGTTTGGTGAAGACGGCACACCAGTGCTTCGGTTTGGGCTGCAGTGCTTTCTTATAGCTGAAACACTAGCAGCCCGTTCTCTCGTTCGCCTTGTGGTGATACGGCACAGCAGGAGGAGAGTGGATGGTAATTCAAGTCTCCGATTGAGAAGACCAATGTCACGTCCTTGAAATGTGGTTTCTCTGTCCCTCTCTCTCTCCTTCTCTCTCCCTCTCTCTCTCCTTCTCTCTCTCCCTCTCTCTCCCTCTCTCTCTCTCTCTCCCTCTCTCTCTCCCTCTCCCTCTACTTTCTCCTCGAGGTTTGTTTCAGGAGGAGCAGAAGGAGCCTAACTAGCCTACATCGCGCTCAGAGCTGAAGAGATTTGAAGCTCAGGACTTTCTAATCTGGAGGACCACTCCGCTCTCCTCTCCTCTCCTGTCCTGGTAAGACTATGAAACTGCTCCTACACGTTCACTGTTGACTGTAACGGATCATATCTTAAGCTACGCGTCCTGTAAACATCAGTCTGGCAGACTTTTCTAAGTGGTGTCGTCTAATTTGACTCATTTCTGACTGTTTTTACACCTCTGGAAAACTTTGCTTGCTCACGGTAGTGACCAGCCAGTGTGTGTAACGCCTTGGGCTCAGTAGTATAACCATCTGCTGAGGATTAATTCCCAGCCTGGTGACTCTTCAGACTTTCTTCTGTTTAAAGTAGAACCATCTGCAGAGCTTATAAACGTGTTATTGTTGCTCTAATGGGTGGGCGAGCTTCACATTTCCGGGGAATCTAAAACCACGTCCAGCTTCACTATTTCTACCTTAAATTAGAGATGCACGGAATGTTCGGCAACCCGAATTATTCGGCTAAAAATAACAAAAAAAACCCACTTTCGGTGGAAAGACTGAGTAATTTAAACCAAACAATGACGTTTTTAAGATGAGATAAGATAAAATTTTAATTTTAAGATGAGATAAGATAAAATTTATTATCCCACATGAGGAAATCTGCATTGTTACAGCAGAATATACAGTAAACAGAGCAGGAGGTAGACTAAAGTGCAAGTTACATAAAATACAGAACATGAGAAATTATACAAAATTATACAAATTTACGTGTGTAATTGCACAGACATGTATTTCACAGTTACTGAAAGATATTGCACAGATATTGTATAGATATTGTATTTACATTCTCTTATACCAGCTACATAAATACTGATGATCTTGGCAGCCACCTAGATACTGATGGTATCAGCAGCCAGAGTGCATGAGTTACAGTGATGTTAGTGACGCTGTAATCTTTATCTAGTACCCAGATGTAGACGGGAACCAGAGCGGAACTTTTACTCCTTAGCTCCAGGGCTAGCGCTATCTGCTCTAGGCTAATACCCACTCTAGGCTAATTTCTCCACTGTGAGTCACACCGGCGCACGCTGACGCTTCCCAGCTCTTATTCAGTTTGATGCATTCTAGTCAAACGGAACTCCAGACAGAGTAAAGACCAGAACAGAGCCGCTACAGACAGACAGACAGACAGACAGACAGACAGACAGACAGACAGCAGCTTCTCAGCACACATATGTACACACACACGCACGCACTCTCGCGCACACGCCTTTTCACTCTGGGCTCATCTCCACACCCACCGTAAAGAAACACAAACCCCAGTTTTACGACATGGCGATAAAACCGTGACCCGTGTGGAGCGAGGCGCTCTCTGGGATGGGTGTAAGTCATACATTGCTGTGTTGGTGTGTCTGCTGGGATGTTAAGTAAGTGTTGAGTAAGTGTGTTTAATCCGCAGTTTAGTACATGTATTTTCTTTTAAAACCAAGACAAAAATACATGGACCCAATTTAATTTATGTAGTGGTGAAAAAAGTGGGAAAATTGATGAAACGCCGTGAAAAACCGTGTCCGGTATTCGGCTATATGTTTCATTTGGTTCGGTTTCGCTCGCACAGGAGAATTAGATACAGATCGTTGAGGAACTGTAACTCTGTGTTTTGCATTATTGGGAACGTGCGTTGCCTTATGTTAGAATATCATGATGAATGGACCAATAGGAATGATCCAAAATTACAGATCAGTATAAGATATGCATGTTTTGTATAAACTGTTTATACCGTATCTGAGTCTATCAGCCTGCAGTTTAGCCGTTGTATCATTGAATTAGTGTGCGTGCACCGTAATACATGACTTTACAGGAGAATTTCATCAATTTATATTTGAAATTTCAGAATAATTAAGTGTGTGTGTGAGGGATTGAGAGCGGGTTTGGTGTGAAGTGGTTCAGATGTTCTGTACAGTGGTGGTCTAGAACCCACATATAGACACTTTATTGACTATCTAAACCACCAGTGAACCTACATGTGTCTTCTGAGCATTATATGGAATGTTTATGATGGAAAAATCTGGAAAACCTGGAAATAATAAGTTTCTTTGAGGGACTATTTTACCTCCCAGCGCCCTGCAGCATGTATCCCTCCACCATGAATGGAGTTTAAGGCTGAAATCTTCTCCAGACTATCATAAACAGTGTCTCAGACATCAGGCAGCGTATTCAGAACCACCTCATGTAGGAACTTTCTGTGGGGGAGCTTCTAGAGGGGGATGTCTGGTTACCTTCACCACCACTGGGAACAGTTCTGACTTTATCTAGAACAGAAATCTTAACTGTTTAATTATGTAGAAATGTTTAAATCATTGCTGGAATTCACCTTAGTATATGAGCCAAAAGTATAAAAGACCTAATAAACTGTCATTTACAGTCAGAAACCCTTTAATGTCGCCATTAAATACAGGCTATTAGCCTTTTAGCACCTGGAAAATATCAGAAAACGTATTTAACAGAAAACCTCAACAACTAAACATAAAATCAGTCCAGCTTCATTCTGTTCAGGAGACTCAGTTTCAGTTCCTCAGAGAGACACGCCTCCACAGTTCAGTCTTAGAAGCTGGTGCTTCTGCTTCTTCTCACCATCCAGATAACCCCAAACACACTCAGTGGTGTTGAGGTTCTGGACTGGGTGGTCAGTCCATTGTTCTGAGAACACCAGCAGCTTCTTTGTTGGAGGTGTGTGTCTCCTTTTCTCAGTGAGGAGCTTCTTGAACACCTACACCTCCATAGTGTTGAGGAGTCTTCTCACTGTGGAAGGATGGACAGGAACACCTGTGGATGTTCTCAGATCTAAAGCAGGAGTGGAGCTTGATGTTCTCCTCTCTCAGAGATGAAAGTGCCGGTGTGTCCACCAGGTCTTCCAGGTGGTTGTTAGGAGGTCCATTCTCTCTGTGGCTTTTCACTGCCCTAGTTTAGCTGCTTTCCTCTGACTTGTGCGAGCATCATATATCTGTATTGCAGGGCTTTACACAGTACTGTATGTTTGAAGTATGTTAGCCGTAAATATTAGCCATTGTGCTACCATATGTTACCATATTATTACCATATGGACTGTAAGGTATATTTTGAGTATATATTTTAGCCACAAGTAACCCAAACACCCTTAAACCGAATGGATCGGTTAGCACCGCTGTGTCTAAGTGTGAATGAGAGAATGAGCACAGTCTGTTTGCCGAGCCCAAGTTTCTCTGAGCAATGCTGTCACATGATTTGATGTTCACTGGACTCACTTCTACCTAGCTGTGGCTTTTGGAGTGCGTTCAGCTCTGAGCTGAAAGCTTATCCCTGTGGGGTCTCCCTCCAGTCTCATCCCACCTCTCCAGCTCCAAAAACCGAAAACCTCTGGCTGCCTGCTGTCTGACCACCAGGCCGCACGTTTGATGCTAAATAGGTTCCCCGCGAGTCAAAAATTACACTCAATAAATACAGAAATCAAATAAAATTGTCTGTAAATATTAGCTCCTCAATCTGCCTTCCTGTAGTCGCATGAAGCTGGCTTTTGTGGATTGTAAATAGAAACCTCTGCGCCTGCCAAATCAAACGACGTATTAGAGCTGGACGGCAACACGAGTGCGCTTTACTGACCTTACTGTTAAGATCCAGCGCTGGCGTCCAAACCAGAGGGATCGAGGGTTTGGCCCTGTGCCCTGGCAAAGGCCTGCAAACCGCTTTACACTTTATTGCTAGTGAGCACCGCCGGGCACACGCCTCATACAACTTACAGAGCATGAAAGGAGTCTAAACCTGAGCAGCCTCGGGTCGTATCACATGTACTCTGAGAAAATCCTTCCTAGCCAAAACTACAAAACAAGAAATACCTCATCTAATTCTGTGTACATTTTTGGTCTGATATGTACATGTGGTTCAAATAACGTCTTTAAACTTTTGACATGTTAAATAGGGAGCCAAAGGCTCTTTATGTGGGAAGCTACATTTCTCCTTCTTATAGTTGACGTTGGCAAACGGTGATGTGGGATTCTTACAGGGTTAACTTCTCACAACTATAGGGTCAACCATAATGGGCAATATGGTCAATCCAAAGTAAATCTGAAATACTAAAAACATAACAATACATACACTTATCATCAAAGTGATATCTGCACCCAGAAGGAGGTGTGGGATTGCAGTGCTGTTGGGAAGGAAGATAAAGGTTACCAGGATCAATAACTGATGATAAATTTAGACTGATATGATCAATATTTTTTGAGCTACACATACAGAAGTCTGTCTCTCAGTATGGCGTCGGGCCGCCGTGTTTGATAACCCAACGTTCCAGACGTCTCAGCATGGAGCTGTAGAGGTTCCTAATGGTGTCCTGTGATAATCCATCCCATGCAGCTTGAATATCCTCACGCAGTTCCTGCAGATGGTGCGGTAGGGGTGGAGGTGGAGTGACACCAGGCCTTCTGGACGTGTGACAACAAACCGTTCATCTTGGCGCCGACCACGGTGCCTCCACACACGGATTCGTTGGTCATCTCCACCAAGACAAAAGCGGGACTCGTCACTGAAGATGACCCGCTGCCGTTCTGAGTCACTCCATGACAGTCTGGTACGACACCATTGCAGTCTTTGGTGACGGTGACGTGGTGTTAAGGACAGTCGTGGTGACGGTCTGTGTACATGTAGTCCTGCGTGGTGCAGCTGTCTGCCAATGGTGCTGCACTAACAGGATGACTCATGGAGGACATCACTGCTCGCTGAATGTCCACAACCGTGGCTGTTGGGTCAGTCAGGTACAAAGATAAGCCCGTCCTTGCTTACGTCACATGTGCGGTCGAGTGTGAAACTTGAATCATTAACATGTCTTACAATGTCAAACCTACACACCACGTTTCATTCCTGTGGGTTGGCTCCTTCTGGGTGCAGATATAGATGCACTTTTCAAGAACCCAAAAACAATTATTTACCTTGTGTGTTTAAGGTGGTAGTACTTTCAGGCTCCTGCAGATGGCGCTGCATGAGGATGATGGGTATACTATAAATCCCTGCGGGGTGTGAGTGATGGGATCCATGGATTGGGAAGAGGTGGTACAGTGCAGGGAATGTCTCGTTCCATGTGTGGAAAATGGCTCCAAAGCAGATGTTAATGTTTGGCTAAAAGGAGTGACTGCATTTGGGCGTGTCAAAGACCATAGTGTGAAGGAAGTAGCTGAATCTGCAGGTGTATGGAAGCGTACGGTCATACGGGTCTACCAGCAGTGGATAAAATCCCAGTCTACAGGGAATTCTCCTCGGAATTGTGCCAGGGAAGGCATCCACCAAATCTGGACCAACTGACCAGTTCTTTGATGTAAGAGTGTCTGAACATTGATGTGGCTACATCCAGAAACTTGTCCAGTACATGCCAAATCCAGTCACCGCTGTTATTGGTGCTGGTGGAGGGATTACTGGCTATTGGGTACGTTTCAGTCACAGGGGGCTCATTTATTGTCCGGTGGGGTTTGATAGAAACAAGAAACAGACAGTAAAGCTCCAGATTACAGATAAAGACAGCCTAGAAGCTGAGGTGCCTGAATGTAGCCTAGGGTGTTTTTGTTGTGCATTTCAGTTCAAAAATTAGTAACAGTCCTTCTCCAGAATCACTTACTGCAGTTTTAAATGGTTCCCGGAATGCAACTGTTGCACCGTTTAAGGTGGAACGGAAACTGTGAACAAAATGCTGCCCAATAAGAAGCCAAATTCACCCTTCGTACCATTTTTACTGGACCTGCGGAGGCAAACGTGGATGTGGTTGTCTCTCCTGATCAGGGAACACTGTGGTGTTCCGTTACAGGGGATAGGGTAAGGCTTTGCAGAGCTGGTTCTACATGAACATAAAAGGAAACTTCTAGCTCCAGTCAAATAGCGCTAATGGAGAACTAATTTTAGTTCCTGTTTTTAATCAATTATTAAGTCACCAACATGCATTAAAGTCCCTGAAGGCGCGTCACCGCGCTGCAGGCTTACCATTAATTTAAATCTTGGATGCTAACGCATGCCGTTCCCTTGGCCATGGTTCCAAACTGCGAGAGAGATGATCTACTTCTGCAGATTTCTCTCGGAAAACCCCGGCTCCTGCCGCCAAAAGTGTCCGCCTGAGGAACAAGGGAAATGTGAAGCGTTTCGCCAAAGCGTATTTATCTGTGAAGTGGAATGTGTTCAGCATGATTGTCCTTTTTTCATGATGCCATTATCTCTCCGCCGCTCAAATGAACGCCCAGATTTGGTCTGTCCAGTCTCATTCCAGAGCCATCACTCCTTTGACCTTGGAAGGCAGCATGGATCAGTCGGAGGGATCCTGAGCTAATTGCCGTTGCCAAAGTCTTTTGCTAATCCTCTTCCTCAGTCCAATCCTCTTCTGTCTCCCTAAAAGGTCTTTGCTGTTAACTTTGACCTCAGAAGGTCAGCAGTGTGCCGTATAGCCCGCGTTAGGGCTACACCTCCTGGCCAGGAAGAAGAATTTGTCCAGATCTTCTAGGATTGGTTTAGATCTCTCCAGACATCCCTCTAATCAATAAATTCAGCTGCTTGAATGGACTTTTGGGACACATAGACCCAAAATATAGACATGCTTGTCCAAAACCATTGAAACAGGTTGTGGAAGCCCAGAAAAAATGCTTCTAGATTTATCACTGAGTGAGGAAGAGCGAGCTGCATATGTAATTTAGCTTGAGAAAAATTGTTTAGATTCTCTTATTGTCCATAGGACTGACCTATGGATGTAGGACGTAAGCTCACCGGACAAGAAACAAGTCCCCCGTGACTGATCCGTACCTAATAGCGTGTAACTCCTCCACGAGCTCCAATAACAGCTGTGATTGGATTTGGCGTGTACTGGACAAGTTTCTGGATGTAGCCACATCAATGTTCAGACCCTCTTGCATCAAAGAATTGGTCAGTTGATCCAGATTTGGTGGATGCCTTCCCTGGCACAATTCCGAGGAGAATTCCCTGTAGACTGGGATTTTAGCCACTGCTGGTAGACCCGTATGACTGTACGCTTCCATACACCTGCAGATTCAGCTACTTCCTTCACACTATGGTCTTTGGCACGCCCAAATGCAGTCACTGAATGCCTCACAGGGGTCGAGGGTAAAGCCTCCCAGAAGAATAGAGACAGTTCCTGCTAGTGAGTCTCTGTTAGAAGAAGCTCTGGATGAGCAGATAGATACGAATGTTTGGACACACAGCACAGCAGGAGTAAACCATGTCCGTCAGCTTTCGTTAACGTGTGTGGACGCGATGTTGTGTTTCATGTTGCAGTAGTTAAATGAAGCTGACATGTGCTGATGTAACATTAATGAGTGATATTAAAGATTTACTGTAGCAGATAGGACTGCTGCCATGCATCATTCACCACAGTGGTCTTCAGATCCCACCCCAGTAAAAGCACTGGTACCTCTTTTCCACCAACAAAGTGCCAGTGCTCACGCCTGTGCTGGTGCTGGTTCCCAGGGTCTACTGAACCCTGGGCCCTCTTTTCCACTGCCTTGAGAGCCAAGTGATTGTGTATCTGGATGTAGGTCCTTAGTCCGTTAGCAGAAGTCGGGGGACAGAGCATAAAACCACGTGGTGGAACATGTTCTTCGAGTGCAGACTGTACTTCCTGCTTTGAGGGCGTATATCTCACCATCCAGGACCAGCTCTTACAGCATATGTGCTCAGCCCAGAGGGACCGTCATAGACAGCGATTACACGCAGGACGACTCGTACGTGCTTCCTCTGTCTGTATGAAGGTGAACTGTTATAAAGCAGCGTGTTAAGGTTCTTCGCTACCTGTAGTGGTTCCCACATTACGGATCTCCTGCACGGATTAAACGGCAGATGTTTTCAGTGCTTCACATTCTAGCTCATTAGGAGACGGACGCCTCCTGTTGAATGTGGTCATCCACGAGCACGTCACTGGTGGGATACAAGTTCAGCTCAGTGTGGTTCATCATGCAGCGACACGCCCCTTTGACGCTTGTGTCACGGGTTCCACGGTTCCAGACCGGAGAGTTAATGGTGCTGAAACGGTACCGATTTTTCCGGCCGTGAACCAGTTTTTTTTGCGGTGGAAAAATGCGAAACGGTTCGAGATTTTGGCGAGAGTTTGGCGTACAGCGCACCGGAGTTTACCTCATTAACGTAACGTTGGGCTGTCAAAGAGCCTGTAATGAAGAACAAAGGTGATCTGGCATTGTGCAAAATTGCACTACACCCCATGACACCAGGGCTGTGACACATGACAACAAACCGTTCATCTTGGTGCTGACCACGGAGCCTCCACACACGGATTCGTTGATCGTCTCCACCGAGACAAAAGCGGGACTCGTCACTGAAGATGACCCGCTGCCGTTCTGAGTCACTCCATGACAGTCTGGCAGTCTTTGGTGATGTTGTCGTAACAGTCTGCGTGCATGTAGTCCTGCGTCGTCTGTGCCCGCCACATTCAGTGATGATGCATCAGTCTGTTTACATTTACATTTATGGCATTTAGCAGACGCTGTTATCCAGAGCGACTTAATAAAAGTATTCATTCAGTGAATGTATTATAGTGAGGCATGGCGGGTCAAGCCAAGCTGTATTTGAAGCTCCAAGGGCTGGAGGTATGGATCGACTGTTGTCCTTTGCCATAAGATAAGGGAGAGGCTGGTCCATTCTTAGCTTTGTAGGCGAGCACAACGGTTTTAAGTCTGATGTGGGCAGCTACAGGAAGCCAGGGACGGGAGCGCAGCAGTGGAGTGACATGAGTGAAGCTGGGAAGATTAACGACAAGCTGAGCTGCTGCATTCTGGATCAGTTGTAAGGGCCTGATGGCGCGCAGAGGAAGACCAGCCAGGAGCGTGTTGCAGTAGTCAAGCCTTGAAATAGGTTGATTGCCAGGTTGATCAAGGAGTTCTTGAATGAGATGGGAAAATCATGGTGAGGACATGCAATGCCAGGGAAAAACAACAGCTCAGTCTTGCTGGGAAGGTGGTGGGCTTTCATCCCAGCACCGAGCCTTGAGGGACACCAGTGGAGAGCCTGAGCAGGTGTGGATGGAGCAGATGTGGACCCTTTACATGTTACCTGGTAGTGGTGCACACCTGCGTTTTAGTGATTGGATCACATTTAGATTGACCACATGAAAAGCCCGGTGTAAGCCCTGCGGAGCTGGTGTAGGCAGTCAGGAGAGTCAGGAGAATTGCGGCTGTAGTGCTTTGGTCCACTTGCTCAGCTAATGTATAAACTCGTGCATGAAAGCTCAAGTGAAGCTATAGATGCTACATCCAAGCATACGTAACTGTGGTCAATTAAACCAGCGGCCCCAAGGACACGGAGTAAACCAGTAACTCATGCAGTCCATTGCGGGTCTGATATACGACCTTCCCCTTACTCTGTCTGTTGGGTCACAGATGCATTCAATTCTGTTCTTCTCTATGGATTGAGTGCATGTGGTGCTCCGTCTCTCAGAGGAAGAGTTTCAGCTGATGCAGAGGGACTGTGGAGCCTGGAGCAGGCCTTCCAGCCCACCTCCTAGCAGGGGTCTACGGCTCTGTTTATTCAGCCCTAACATAAAAAAGGAAGACCTGAATCCTAACCGGAATGGAACACCGATCTGAAGGAATACAAGATAATTAGATTTAGTAGATCAAACGAGTTCATGCAGAGTTACAGTAGCAAACGCCTTGCGGTGTTTCTCTGATCTGAGCTGATGGAGAAGACTGCCTTCCATTAGTGACAGTTAGGGCTGAACCACATGGGGGAAATAGTCACGGAGTGATATGCAGTATTGTGCTGAAGTAAAGGAGGTAAATGTTTATTTAGATGAGCTGCAGAATATGGACACTGAAATACTGTCCAGTAAATTTAACATACACAGGAAACCTCTGACTGGACGTGGTTTAGGATGGCATTATTTTTGGCCTTGACTGGCCCACAGAAACACCTGTGATTGATCAGATTCCTCACAGCACTAATGTTTACATATAGCACATTGATGTAATATCAGGAGGCTGACGTCACCACAAGGATTAATAACTGCTATGCGTTGTTCTGACTCAGCGGGCGAGCGAGGGCTCCTACCTTTACGGGCTGGCTGGGTTTTGGAAAGAGACAAAGGGGGTGAACGAAATAAAGAACGATGGGAAGACTGAGAGGGAGAGAGAGAGGTAAAGAATGAGAGTGAAGGAAAACGACTGAGAGAAGGAGAGATGGAGAGAACAGAGCAGAGAAGAAAATAGGAGAAAGAGGGAGAACGAGAAAAAGAATGAAAGAGAAAGAAGAGGCAGAACAAAAAAATAAAGACTAAGAAAGGAGGAGAGGGAGGGAGACTCAGAGAAAGGAAGAGAGAGAGAAGGAAGGAGCAGGAGTAAAAGACAGAGAGAGAATGTGAAAGATAGAGGGAGAAAAGGAGAGGTGGAGAGAAAGAGGAAGGACAGGAGAGCAGTAGAAAGTGAAGACACGACACCATTGCAGTCCTTGGTTACGGTGACGTGGTGTTAAGGACAGTCGTGGTAACGGCCTGTGTGCATGTGGTCCGGCGTGGTGCAGCCGTCTGCCAATGGTGCTGCACTAACAGGATGACTCATGGAGGACATCACTGCTCGCTGGATGTCCGCAATCGTGGCTGTCGGTTCTCCCACTCAGTGGATCGTGCATGTTTCCCAGTTGCTTGATGCCCTACCTTATGGCAATGGTGAGGAGTCGATCTGTACCTCGAGCCCTTCGCGCTTCAAGTACAGCTAGACTCGAACCGCCATCCCTGAAGTCTCATGGAAGACAAGCGTCCAGACTCTTCTCTGTCCTGGCTCCCAGATGGTGGAATGAACTCCCACTGGGTGTTCGAACAGCAGAGTCTCTCGCGGTCTTCAAACGCAGACTGAAGACCCATCTCTTCGTAATGCACTTAAGTGAGTGAGCACTAGTAGAGGTGTAAGCTGTGTATGTACTTGTGTTGTGTTGCACTTACATTGCACTTGTAATGACCTTTTCTTTTCTATAGGTGTGAGCACTGGGCTGGGGTTGCCAGGTAGTGCTCTTTTTGCTCTATATATGTATGTATTGATCTATCTAGGTATCAGCACTGGCCCCCTGTTCGGGCAGTGTCTGAGCTCAGGGTGAGTTTTAGGCTCTGAACTTCCTGTACTAGCTGGAATATTATCCAACGGAACACTAAGCACGGTTGTAAGTCGCTCTGGATAAGAGCATCTGCTAAATGCCGTAAATGTAAAATGTAAATGTGTGCCTTCTTCTATCCACTGCCGCCAACAGCGCGCTATGGTAGTATCCGCGTGACCGGTATTGTGAGCCCTACGATGTGACCCCTCTGCAAGTCTTCCAACTGCTCGAACTGTTTTCGAACTCTTCTCCAAGTCATACTTCACTTGAGTCTTATAGAGAGGGTCTCAGAGAGAAGCTAAGAGACAGAGTGAGAGAGATTAAGACAGAACCATATGGGGGGTTAAAGGAGTCATATGCAGAGAGTGTCAGAGAGAGAGGCTAAGAGACAGTCATATAGTAAGAGAGGTTAAGAGAGAGCGAGAGAGAACCTGGAAAGGGGGGTAAGTGGAAATGTAATTGGGAGAGGGAACATATGGCGCTCTGTACTGAAGACACTAAAAGAGAAGAAAGCGGTGGAGTGACTCGCGCAGGGCAGCCTGACTCCGTTCTTCATGACCTCACCCTCTTTACTCGGACAGAACGACACCTTCCACAGAGAGAAGCGCGGTCAGTTCTGCACTCATAAAACAGTTATACAGTAGTTAAACTGTGTTGTGTTACACAGACTAATCCGCTAAGCAGGTGTTCCTTAATCTGGGAAAATGTTTTAATGTCGTTCCGTGTTTGAAGCCAGTGACAGAGGAACTACTCTCCTCGGGCTTCCCGAATGCAGCCCAGATGTTTTTAATCTTTCCGAGCGTTTGCTTTGTCATTCACCGCTTATAGTGGAAAACTCTCACTCGGGTCGTAATTGCTCAGCGAGGCCGAGCACGTTACCCTCCGTCACCCGCGTGCCAGACCGGAGGGGACAGTGTACTTTCCACACGCTCTATAATGACTTACTGTATGATTTACGGTGGAAGACAGACGTGCCCTCAGCAGCACAGTCGCTGTGTTATGTCACGTCTCGATGTCCTGTCATGCCAATTAGGTTTCTGCCTGAGTGAAAGCATGCAAGGTAGATATTGGCCTCTTTGCGTTCCCTCTGCGTGTTATTCCGGGCCTCTTCTCTTTCTGTGGGAGATCACTTACACCTTACATTCTGCTCTATAAGGGCCCAAGTGATCATGGCTGAACAGCTGGCTGCACAAATAGCTGCACCCAGAAGGAGTCAACCCACAGGAATGAAACCTGGTGTGCGGGTTTAACATGGTGAGACATGCTAATGATTCAAGTGTCACGCTCGGCCGCACAGGTGACGTGAGCAAGGACGGGCCTTATCTCTGTACCTGACTGACCCAACAGACACGATTACAGACATCCAGCGAGCAGTGCTGTCCTCCATGAGTCATCCTGTTAGTGCAGCACCATTGGCAGACGGCTGCACCACGCAGGACTACATGCACACAGACCGTTACCACGACTGTCCTTAACACCACGTCACCGTCACCAAAGACTGCAATGGTGTCGTGCCAGACTGTCATGGAGTGACTCAGAACGGCAGCGGGTCATCTTCAGTGACGAGTCCCGCTTTTGTCTTGGTGGAGACGACCAACGAATCCGTGTGTGGAGGCACCGTGGTCAGCGCCAAGATGAACGGTTTGTTGTCACACGTCACACGTCCAGAAGGCCTGGTGTCACTCCACCTCCACCCCTACCGCACCATCTGCAGGAACTGTGTGAGGATATTCAAGCTTTTTACAGGCGCTGTGATATTTGCTTCCAGAGTTTTCTGGTATTTTATTGAATCCAGCCCCTGCTGGCTGCAGCACGAGCCCAAAGCATGATTGATCCACCCCTGGGCTGAACTGTTGGAGAGATCGTTCTTGTTCTCTTCGTGAAATTCTACACCCTTTTTCTCACTGTGGCAAAGAAGTTCTATTTTAGCTTCATCAGTCCAGAGGACTTGTTTCCAGAATGCATCAGTCTTGTTTGGATGTTCCTTTCCAGACGTCTGTAGCTGAATTTTGTGGTGCAGACTCTGGAGAGTTTGCTGAACCTTCTTGGAGGTCTTTTGCAGCCAAACGAGGGTTTGGATTTGTCTTTCTATCAATCCTACCAGCAGTTCTCTCGGAAAGTTTTCTTGGTCTTCCAAACCTCAAATGAACCTCCACCGTTCCTGTTAACTGCCATTTCCTAATGAGATAAGGAACTGAGGAACCGGCTCCCTGAGAACACTCCTCTCCTTCTCTTCTTCTCGCTTCTCCTGCTTTGTGGTCATCAGTTACTGTAATGGTCAGAGTGCCGGGCAGCTGCTTAGAGGAGCCCATTGCTGCTGATTGGTGGAAGTTACAGGAGTCCGTCTGTTTATAAAGTTTGTTCTAACGAGTTAATTAAGGTCTGAGATCTTGGTAAGATTTTTGGGGGAAGGGGTACCCAAACTATTGAATGGTGCTCCTTAAAACACAAGTAATGATAAGTATCATTGAAATATTGATTATCACGATATTATGGTTTTGTGACATTGTGTTGATTCAGAAACACAGTATTGATTGTTAATTAGCAGTTTACAATCAAAGATCTGTTCAGACAGTGGTTCATCTTGTGTGGTGTTTGACCCCGACTGCTAGATAGCACTGTTCTGCGGTGTAAACAAGTAGCATAATGGCGCACCGCTAACATTAGCATTAGCCAACCTAAGACATATGCCCTGTGTTTTTTGTACTATGACAGTTTTCCGGAAATAACATTTAATATTGCACTATATCGCCTTGCTTACAGCTTTTCCTGCCCTGAGCCCCACCTGATAATAGCTACAAAGCATAGCAGCCCTCCAGAAAACTAACATCCACTGCTATAAACAGAATTTCTCCAAGAAATCTGGTTAAAGAAGAATTAAGGTATGTCCAAATTCAAACAAGGGAGCTGGGAAAGTGCCCCAAGAAACCTCTCCATCAGGGAGCTAGCCAGCAGCCGCGTCGTCTCACACTGAAGATGTTTAGTTAGTCTGCTATCGTGACGTTTCTGTTAGTACATGTGTACATTAATATAGATGTATTTATAGTAATACACTTAATATAACACTAATATGATTATAAATGACATTTCCAGCCCACTACAAACTACTGCCTCCACCTGAGTACAGGCCCATGGACCACTCGAGGGTACTTCATGGCCCACTGGTGGTCCACGACCCACAGGTCGAGAAACTCTGACTCTGACTCTGAGTATCGCAATATAAGTGAATTGTCACCTCTGTATCATGATACGTATTGTATCGGCAGGTTCTTGCTGATACACAGCCCGTAATAATAATAACAGAACCGAATGTTTCACTTTATTTTTTGTCTTTTGCGGATTCTGCTCATTTAACTATTTACAATAACAGAAATATTGAACTTGAAGGCAGAAAAGGAGCAAAATGAGGAAAACTAAAATGATTGAAAAGTCAGAAACAGATGAAAAGAAAATAAAATAAATATCATCAGTAAAATCTATTTTAAGTAACTTAAAACTATTTTATGTCTTGTTGACTTAAGATGTGTGATATATACCAAAACTGTCAGAAATGTAATTGGACTGAGATACGGCCACTAATAATATAACATGCTAACCGTTAGCCATGATGGCAGTTTGTGTTCACTTTGTGCTGCTGTGCTAGACGTGTTTCATAAGTACACGATTCTACTAGGAAACTTTCCAGGCTCCATATATACACTATATTGCCAAAAGTAATCACTCGTCTGCCTTCACACGCATATGAACTTGAGTGACACCCATGGAAACCCATTCCAAGCTCTCTACACCCTGTTCTTGAGCTGATCTGAAGGCCACATGAAGTTTGGAGGTCTGTAGTGATGGACTCTGCAGAAAGTTGGTGACCTCTGTGCACTATGCCCCTCAGCATCCGCTGACCCCGCTCTGTCATTGTACGTGGTCTACCACTTCGTGGCTGAGTTGCTGTCGTTCCCAATCGCTCCCACTGTGTTATAATCCCACTGACAGTCGACTGTGGAATATTTAGTAGGGAGGAAATTTCATGACTGGACTTGTTGCACACATGGCATCCTATCACGGTACCACCCTGGAATTCTCTGAGCTCCTGAGAGCGACCCATTCTCTCACTAATGTCTGTAGGAGCAGTCTGCATGACTAGGTGCTTGGTTTATACACCTGTGGCCATGGAAGTGATTGGAACACCTGAACTCAGTGATTCGGATGGGGGAGTGAATACTTCTGCCAATATAGTGTATCTGCTTTTTTATCAGCAGAATAATCAATATATATATATATATCGGTCCAGCTCGGGTCACAACTCTGTCCACCTAAAACAACTGTTTGCATTTGTTCCTAAATTGTGCTGCTAGTGTCACTAGTGCTGCTAATGCTGCTAGCGCCACACGCTCCTCTCACCTCCAGAATTCAGAGCAGCCAGTTCACACATGAACATGGTTAACCAAGGTTTAATTCAGGACACAAACATCGCTCTGGTTCAGACACCCCGAGAAAGCCCCTCAGTGTGTTGGTCTGCTGAGCGCATGTGTTTGCTCCCTGGTTAATAAAGCGGGCTGGGAGATGGTTCAGCAGGGATGGAGTCTCCTCGTTGACCCTGCAGTGCCGCTCTGTGATCGGATTGGACTGAATCAGAACGAAGGTCCAGTCTGAAGAGACTTCTGATACGCTCATTGTGTTTCCCGGCTCACCTGTGCGTGCCCTTGAAAACCCGAAAGTGCTTTTCTTCTGCTCTACGTTACGAGATTATCAGTTTTGTTCGTGCTCATATGAGCATGTCCTCACTGGTTGATATCCACATGGAGGCTTTCGTACGGATTTACTGTTCTTTGGTGAAACTGAAAGAGCCGAAAAGAGAAGAACCCAGACTCTTACGCAGATTAGTGTGGAGCAGCATCAGCAGGCCTCGGGTTCCACTTTCTTCAAGCATCAGTTTATTTATACATTTAATCTTTTAGAGTTTAATCCGGATCATACACTGAGACTGTGTCTGAACCGCACCTACCAGTCTGTAACACCTCCAGCACCAATAACAGCTGTGACTGGATTTGGCATAGACTGTACAAGTTTCTAGATGTGGGCCACGTCAATGTTCAGACACTCTTACGTCAAAGAATTGGTCAGTTGTTCCAGATTTGGTGGATGCCTTCCTGGCACAATTCAGAGGAGAATTCCCTGTAGACTGGGATTTTAGCCACTGCTGGTAGATCCGTATGACGTGTTCCAATAAGGATATTCACCAACTTCTTATTCATACTTTCTTGCTTTCTTGTTCCACCTTAAAAGGTGCAGCATTTACATACTAGCGCTGACATTCAGCTTCTTATTCACCAGCTTCTTGTTTGAATTTTCCCGTTCCACCTTAAATGGTGGAGCATTTACATTCTAGTGTTGACATTCAGCTTTTTATTCACCAGCTTCTTGTTTGAATTTTCCCGTTCCACCTTAAATGGTGGAGCATTTACATCCTAGCGCTGACATTCATCTTCTTATTTATCAGTTTCTTGTTTGAATTTTCCTGTTCCACCTTAAATGATGCGGCGTTTACATTCTAGTGCTGACATTCGGCTTCTTATTCAACAGTTTCTTGTTTGAATTTTCCCGTTCCACCTTAAATGATGCACCATTTACCTACTAGTGCTGACATTCAGCTTCTTATTCACCAGCTTTTTGTTTGAATTTTCCCGTTCCACCTTAAATGATGCAGCATTTACATACTAGTGCTGACATTCAGCTTCTTATTGAACAGCTTCTTGTTTGAATTTTCCCGTTCCACCTTAAATGATGCAGTATTTACATACTAGCGCTGACATTCAGCTTCTTACTAACCAGCTTCTTGTTTGAATGTTGTAGGTACCAGTGAGTCATACTGTGTCAGAAAGTCTGTTTGGTGTTCAGGCATGCAAGTTAGCATGATGCTAACTAGTAGCATAGCTTCCATTATTCTTTAGCTGCATTGGTCTCGTAGCTCCAGTGCAGGAGTACAGGAGCAGACTTCAGACGCAGAACACGTATGTTTGGTTGAGCTGTTACTTTCAGACAGGAAGGTGTGCTGATGTTCTTTGTTTGTGTGTCCCAGGTGGATCTGAGCGGTTCCAGGTGAAGTCCAGTGAAAGCGAGGATGCTGAAGATGGCCATCTGACGCCTGTTTTGTTCTGTGACGTGAGTTTCAGTCCTTCAGCATCTTTTACACGACGGTACACTTTCACAGACACGTACGCTTGTGAGCTTATTAACAGACCGAGAAGCACAAGCTTCTTTCTTCTGGAATTGGCAGTAGGGGAGGAGTGATCTGTGCTGATGGCTGCTCATTCTCGTCTGTTCTGGGAGGTAGAAATTCAGCCACATCTTGATAAATTCTTTGTTTTGATTATGTAAACAAACTACTGGAAATCAGTGATTCGTTTAACCAAAGAAAATTAAATCCATCACCGTGTCTCATATTAAAGGAGCAGTATGTAAGATATAAGGGGGTCTATTATCAGAATTTGAATGGAATATTCAAAACTAGGTTTTCTTTACTGTGTAATTACCTGTAACTACAAATGGCTGTGTTCCCGTTATCTCAGAATGAGCGTCATATATATTTAGATACATAAATACATATATACATATATTTGCATGGTAAACATCAGGACCCTGGGTTCCCATCACCACCACTGTAAAGAGTAACATTACAAGAAAAGGCGTATAAGTTAAAGGAGCAGTGTGTAAATCGTTGTGTGTTCTGGTTATCTTAGAATGAGCTGCTACATAGGAGCAGCTCGTCTTCCAGCAGACACTACCACCACCATGTTTCACACACTAACACACCACCACCATGTCAGTGTCACTGCAGTGCTGAGAATGATCCACCACCCACATAGTACCTGCTCTGCGGTGGTCCTGTGGGGGTCCTGACCATTAAAGAACGGGTGTAGATAGAAGGAGGTGGATCTAAAGACGTAGTCTACTAGAGCACCAAAAATGGTTCTCCTGTGGTTACAGGCTTGGCGCTGTAACACCTTTGGTGCCATATAGAACCACATGCAATGCATTCTCCATCAGTCAACCCATTTCACCATGCATAGAACCATTTAAGCATGTAAACGGTTCTTGGACATATCAACTCCGGAATGTTCAGTCGGATCAGGAATGCTGTGCTTATATACAGCATTTTGGTCCAGCGTACGGTTTCCATAAAAACTCCCATTAAAAATGAATGGGGTGGAAAAGTACACGCCCATCTACTGTACTTCTGCTCGACCAACAGACACAGCTTCACATACACCATCTCAGGGCAGACCCCCGAGCACGAATTCAGTGTTGGTCTGACCTGCACTCGTCTGTTTGTCTGTCTTCCATCCCTCATTCCTCCCATAGAGGCCCATTCATTTTCACCCCCATTCAAACCATACTGTCTCCTTTAACCTACAGCCACCAAACTGCATGTACTCACTCAGGGCAGATCCCCAAACTCTAATCCACAGACACACTGACCCGCACTCCTCTATGTGTCATTTATTCATCCCTCGTTCCTCCATAGACTCCCATTCATCGTCACCCCCATTCAAACCCTACTGTCCCCTTTAACCTACAGCCACCAAACTGCATGTACTCACTCAGGACAGATCCCCAAACTCTAATCCTCATACTGACCCGCACTCCTCTATGTGTCATTTATTCATCCCTCGTTCCTCCATAGACTCCCATTCATCTTCACCCCCATTCAAACCCTACTGTCTTCTTTAACCTACAGCCACCAAACTGCATGTACTCACTCAGGATAGATCCCCAAACTCTAATCCACATACTGACCTTCACTTCTTTATGTGTTATTTATTCATCCCTCATTCCTCCATAGACTCCCATTCATTTTCACCCCCATTCAAACCCTACTGGTTTCTTTGACCTACAGCTGCCAAACTGCATGTACTCACTCAGGGCAGATCCCCAAACTCTAATCCACAGACGTACTGACCCGCACTCCTCTATGTGTCATTTATTCATCCCTCTTTCCCCATAGAGGCCCATTCATTTTCACCCCCATTGAAACCCTACTGTTTCCTTTGACCTACAGCCACCAAAGTGCACCAAAGAGCCCCATACTCTAATCCACAGACATACTGACCCGCACTCCTCTGTGTGTCATTTATTCATCCCTCCCATAGACTCCCATTCAATTATTGATCTCCTCTTTCGATTTCCATGCAAATCAGCATACAGTCTTTTGCAGATTAGGATGTGAATCCATCGTGTGCTCTGCTTAATTGTCTTAAATCTGTTTTCCATTGCAGAGCTCCTCCAACCACACCCTGCTGAACTTAGACGCTTAGTTGGCTGGCCTTATTAGCGCTATCTGATGCGTCGCCTTGGTAACTGAGGAGATGAGAGGGAAGGTGTGAAAGCCGCTGAGATGGGAGCTGTTGTTTCTCCTACTTTCTTTGCGAGATACAAGTGTTTTGGTTCAAACTAGCACCTAAAAAAACCTTCGCCTGGCACCGAGTGTTAATGCTTCCAAATATAACCCGCTGTTTTCATCTGACATGTTCAATTATTTTTAGAGTGCAGTAAAATCTTCCAGCTCCTGCCGATCCTCAGAACCGTAATTACTGTGGAACAATAGAGCGTCTGCAGGGTTCTGTGTGGGACGCTGCTGTGTTTTTTTAATGGGGTTCAGCCGGTTGAGTAGAAAATGACATATTGCATTGTAGGCTCTGTTGGCGCGAGCTGCTGATTATGTAAGTACAGGAGCGCTCACAGTCGGGTGAACTTGTCACGCTCATTGAAGGACTCTATTGTGAGGCCTGGTTTGGGTTTTTAACGCTGCGTAGGAGACGGAGGAGCACTTCGACTTTCACGCACAAACCGGATCTCTACTTTTCCGCTTTAAGTCCAATTTGCTGCTTTGCTAGTCTTTTGGACTTGCTCCTGTCATAGGCCCGGCTTAAAGGGCACAGTCATTAGAGACTGCATAGTTCAAGTACAAACTAAAGTACAAACTCCTGCCCTGGTTTCTCCAGTTCATCACCCGACATGACTACAACGACTACAATGACCGCAATAGAGCCGCCAACATCTGGCGCTGATCACGAACTCTATCTCTCCCTTAAACAGAGATCCTATGGGTCGGCTCCACCTTTGCGATTACTGCCTCCTGGATTAATCAGACTGTATCTAATAGATATTCCGAGCTCCTTTTCCTGTTAGATCCGTCTTTCTCTCCTCAACCGGGATCCACTTGAGGAGGATGGGTTCCCCCCTCAAGCCTGGTTCCTCTCGAGGGTTCTTCCTCTTACTCTAAGGGAGTTTTTCCTCACGACTGTTGCCTCTGGCTTGCTCACAGGGGGCTTGGACCTGGATTCCCTTTCCTACGTCTGTACATGGACTCACTTTTCTGTGAAGCTGCTTTGAGACAACGTTAGTTGTAAAAAGTGCTATACAAATAAATATTGATTGATTGATTGATAAAGTTTCTGAACAGAATCATATACTGTAGATTCCCCCCTTTTGTGCCGGGAGCAGTGCTGGATGTATAATCTAACAGCAGCAGGAAGAAAGGACCTGCAATACCACTCCTTCACGCGTTTAGGGTGAAGCAGTCTGTCACCGAAGGAGCTACCCAGTGCTGCCAGTCTCATGCATGGGGTGGGAGTCATTCTCCAGCATGGATGGCAGCTTGGCTAACATCCTCCTGTCTCCCCCTGCCTGCCGTGGGTCTAAGGGGCTTCCCAGGACAGAGCCGGCCCTCTTAATGAGTTTGTCTAGTCTCTTCCTGTCTGCTGTAGAGGTGCTGCTGCCCCAGCACACCACTCCATAAAAGATGATGCCACCACTGATGCCACTTCGCTGGTGGGGATTCCATTAAAGCTATATTGCAAAAGCTAGATGTCCAGAACTTGTGGGGCAATCCAAAGCAGTTTTTTAGTGTACCTGTCATTAGCATCTTTCGTTGGATCGTGGACAGCTAGAGTAGAGTCATCATGTAATGATCAGGCCTAGGTAAGACGTGTGCAGATGAGGCTAGGAGAAAGGGTTTGTTAACCAAATCACCAGACAAGGCCAAAGTCAAAAACAAGCAAAGGGTCAAAATATGAAGGCAAAAATCCAGAATCAAAGGCCCAGTCCCATTTCACCCCTTGCCCCTAACACTTGGCCCTACCCTTCTGTTTTGCAGGTTCTCATCGAAGGGTAGGCTTGTCACGATTTGTGTTGAGATGGAGGGGTAGGGTGAAGTGTTAGGGCTACATGGCCCTTCAAACAGAGATTTTTCTCTGTCCAATGTCCAGTGATCAACTCTGCTGTAAGAGGACCGTTACAGTGATCAACTCTGCTGTAAGAGGACCGTTACAGTGATCAACTCTGCTGTAAGAGGACCATTACAGTGATCAACTCTGCTGTAAGAGGACCATTACAGTGATCAGCTCTGCTGTAAGAGGACCATTACAGTGATCAACTCTGCTTGTAACAAACGCATGAAGGAGTTTCTCTGCGTCGCTCTGAGACAGAAAAGGCCAAACTTTAGCGATATTTCTTAAATCATTAAAAGCTATTTTAGTAGCTGCATTTACATATAATCCAGTCGTATGACAGTCTCTGTGGTGGATGTTTTATATCGCTTTCTGTGTTCTAACAGCTGGACGTGCGTTGGGATTACTATGGATTTGAACTTATGTTGCAGATGTTGGGTGACAAAAACACCTAATTGTCTGAATTAACCAAGGCATGTTTTCCACAGGGTTCGGATCCTGGAAGAAGGATGAGAATGTTCCTTTTCTGACAACGCGCTAGCAGACAAAGGGCTCGCGGAGCAGATTTCCCAGATCTCGAGCCGTTGTTTGGGGTTAGAGGAAGAAGAAGGTGGCAAGAATGGGCCGGAAGAAGATCCAAATCACTCGCATCGTTGATGAAAGGAACAGGCAGGTAAGAGCACTTCGTCGGAACTCCCGGGGTTTACGCTGTACATGGCTGTTGCAGTGAGCAGCTGAATGTTCTCTGCATGGGAGTTTTACAGGGCTAATAGCGCTAACATGTGAGGAAACCTTATAGTCGCTATGCTAGCATCATGCAGACCGCAGGCCAAGATCATGGCAGACTTGCCTCAAATTGTGTTAAGGTGGGTTTCCACCTACCTTGTACTGACAACAGGAGAATCAACCACTCCATATGGGATTGATGGGGTTAAGGTGGTCAGAGCATGTGTGAAGATGATTCCCCCGTGCTGCCTGATTCACTCTTCCACAGTCTGAGCCTGATGGGTCGTGGCATTGTTGTCCAGTAATACAGACACAATCTATTGATGGTATAATAACCTGGTCATTCACTATGTTCAGGTGGACCTCACTGTATGACCACATAGCGTTACGGAGCCTCAACCTGCCCCCCCCCCCCCAGATCATAACACTGTGTCCAGAGGCTTATACAGTGGACACTATGCGTGATGGGAGCATCACTTTAATCTCTTCACTTCTTACCCTGACGCTCCCATCAGGAATAGGGTCTGGACTCATCAGACCACATGACCTTTCTCCATCACTCCAGAGTCCAGTCTTTATGCTCCCTAGCAGACTGAAGCTGATTAGTCTCACTGACAAGTGGTCTTCTTATGTCCACTCAGCTATTTAGTCCCAAACCTGTGAGTTCTGGTCATGTGGGAATGATCTTACTGTCAGTGTTAAACATGATCCTGAGTTCTGCTGTCCAGTTTTTTTGCTGAGCGTTTAAGGGATCTCCCATTTTGTCCAATCATATTTCCTCCGAGGATCTCCTCTCTGCTTCCAGGTGTTAATAATGTTCTGGACAGTCCTGAAACCAATTCCAGCTTCTCCTAGCCGGTCCTAGCTGAAATATCGGTGGGAACAATTATGTCCCTCCCAAATATCAGCAGGAACACGTCCCTACCATCCATGTGCCAACCTACGACTATAGTTATATTGTTGTTGTGACATGCTAATTGATAAAGCTAATCGTTTCACATGAAGTCACCATTCACATGACGTATGTGCTGCTCAGAATCTCAGCACCTCCGACTCGGATCACCTTCCCGCAACCCTGGAGTTCGATGTATTTGAAGAGGATGTATTTTTAGCTAAAAGCTAACAGGGCTGCGTGTGCTTCTGTGTTCGATTCGTGTTCTCTGACCGCTCTTACTGCCTCGGCCGGCTGATGAGGTTGTGAGTTAGACTGTGTGTACGCGGCTCAGGGAGGAGACTCGGCGGCCACACACTGGGCCGCTTGTCCTGCGTCTCACTGGGCCTGCTGTCCCTGTAGTGTGGTTGCAGTAATTAGAGGAGTCTAGGGTTCTGTATCTCTCGTTAGCCAGCAGAGCCAGTCTCTCTCTCTCTCTCTCTCTCTCTCTCTCTCTCTCTCTCTTTCTTTCTAACCCCTGATGGTCATCACTCAAGCTGAAGCCGCAGAGCTAGGCTGGAATTTGCGAAGTCTACCCCGTGTTCTAAATATAAACCCTCACACCAGCACAACAAACCGTATCTTGTCTGGAAGAGTTCTTGTTTGCTATATTTTGCGCTCAGTAAACACTGTGTCCTTTTTATTGCAGTCAGTTGGCATTTGGGGGGGCATGGGGGGGTCGGGCACGATGCTAGAACAGAATTAAAATCATATTCTAACCTATATAACACATAAATGATGGTTTACTCACCTAATTGGGTGGAATGGATGACATTCGTGAGTCAGACGGGAGCTTACTAATTGACTAGCATTCAGAGGGCTGACCTGCGGTTAGCCGGTAGGCAAGTCACGATGTCACATGACCTTGTTAAACCAGTTAAATGCACTGATTTTTACTTTACTGTTTAACTCAGTGTTTAAGATCATTCGGAGCGAGTTTCGTGTGCAGTGGTGGTGATGGGAACCAGGAGTCACCATGTGACTTTGTTTGGGGTGATAAACACACAGCTGTGGTTCTACACGGTGCCCATTTCCCCGCTATGATCTGCTACTAGAATGAAACGAGCTGTTTTGCCTTATTTTGTGAGCTCATGAATAATCAATGACCTCTGCTCTGATTGGCAGCTTTACAGGGAGACAACGCCCACAATGATACACAGAAGCACCATGTGGAAATAGACTAAATAAAATGAACCTTCGTGTAAATAAGCTCCGCCCTCATACTATTTAGTTAGCTATGCTAGTTACTTGGAGCTAATGCTGGTAGCTAACGTTCCCTATACTAGCTACTGGCTTTCCATCTGGACATCAACACACAGTAGATTAAGGTTGTTCCTCACTATGGAATTCTCAGTTTAAGATGATCTGCTCCAACCGGCAAACACGGATACAATCACACAGCATGGCTGCGTGGGAAACGCTCCGGAGTGAAATGTGCAGACTGCGGGATTGTGACATTGGATTAAGAAGCTGGTGAATAGGAAGAACTTCAGCCTGGTTTAAAGATGAACATCGTCCATGTACCACTGACAGTTGGGTTCGTTGGGAAGGGAATGGAAAGTGCCGACGTCCCCTTCCCAGCCTGGAACGCTGGAATTCTCCACATAGTCCACCATGTTGGTTCTGTAGCTCCGTTGTGGTTGTATGTGAATGTTGGGGGTGTAAATATTAATAAGTCTCTTCTGTATAAGTTTAAGATTTTGGAATCGGCCTGTTTTTCCGTCCTCTTTTGGAAATGCAGGATTTGGATTTGAAGGAGGAATAACAGTGTTTGAGGGTCATGGTATGTGGGTTCTGTGTACTGGACTCTCCTTATTACAACATCACAGTCTACATACATACATTTACAGTTTATGTGAGGGAGCTTTTAGAGGTGGACATCTGGTTCCTGTGAACAGTTCTGTTTATCTAGAACGTAAATTCACACCGAACTCTGAATGCTCTGAATGACCGGAATACACCGTACCTTTATCAGGTTAATTAATGTAGTTATGGCTGTTTGTAGCTGGTTTTCACCGTGAGTCTGACAGCACCAGACCTGCTCAGACGATAATGTCCCCAGCTAAGCCGTGTGCAGCTCTCTGCAGCCTGGTGCTCAGCAGTGAAGTGGTGGAACGTTTGGGATTCCTCAGGGAGGGGTGATAATTGGCAGGGAACATGACGAGATCTGGCAACCCTGACAGCTGGGCTCTGTCACACTGTCATGAACAGAAGAAGAGAACTGTGTTCTCATGACCGTCCTAATGAGGCCATCATGTCTTATTATCGCAGAGCGCAGGAAACTGCAGCAGTGACGAGAATCTCAGAGTCTAGAGCACCTAGAACTATATCCAGAACAAGTTCGCATGAACAGTAGTACTTAAATCAGCAGTCGATGGAGTGCCCTACACCTCAAATCTCATCGGCTGGCTGATGCTTGTAGTCTGAAGTTTGATTCTTTAGTTGTGCACTGGAGCTACAAGGCAACACTGCTTTGCCTTAAAGGAGCAGTGTGTAACCTCTAGTGGTGAGGTTGTGTATTGCGACCCCCCAGAACCTATGGTATTTGAATAAGAAGCTGAATGTCAGCACCAGAATGTAAATGGTGCACCATTTAAGGTGGAACTGGACAATACACTGGAAAATTTAGACTGACATGATCAATATTTATTGAGCTACACATACAGAAGTCTGTCTCTCAGTATGGCGTCGGGCCGCCGTGTTTGCTAACCCAATATGCCAGACGTCTCGGCATGGAGCTGTAGAGGTTCCTAATGGTGTCCTGTGGTAATCCATCCCATGCAGCTTGAACATCCTCACACAGTTCCTGCAGATGGTGCGGTAGGGGTGGAGGTGGAGTGACACCAGGCCTTCTGGACGTGTGACGCGTGACAACAAACCGTTCATCTTGGTGCTGACCACGGTGCCTCCACACACGGATTCGTTGGTCGTCTCCACCAAGACAAAAGCGGGACTCGTCACTGAAGATGACCCGCTGCCATTCTGAGTCACTCCATGGCAGTCTGACACAGTCTTTGGTGACGGTGACGTGGTGTTAAGGACAGTCGTGGTAACGGTCTGTGTGCATGTAGTCCTGCGTGGTGCAGCCGTCTGCCAATGGTGCTGCACTAACAGGATGACTCATGGAGGACATCACTGCTCACTGGATGTCTGTAATCGTGGCTGTTGGGTCAGTCAGGTACAGAGATAAGACCCGTCCTTGCCTACGTCACATGCGCAGCCGAGCATTAAACTGGAATCTTGAGTCTCTCTCCACAGCCAGTGTGTGGTGTGTCTGTAGAAACATGTTGGTGCTCCTATGTAGATATGAAGGTAATTACACTAATGAGGACATAGTTTTGTATATTATGGTCCATTCCTGATAATAGATTCCCCAGAAATCTTACACACTGCTCCTTTAAACCTGAACGTGAACGTGAAATAAACTTCTGGGGTCTGTAATTGTCTTTTATCCCTAAACCAATAAAACAAAAGACAAATGCTTACTGATACTCCGTAAACATCCTTCACTCGCTAGCTACATTGCTCCTGCAACTTCAGTCCAAAACTAAAGGAGAGCACTTCAGACACCAAACATGCCCTGGCTGATTGACTACGTTAGTAAGGGAAACAGGAAATTTGTGTAAATCAGATTTTGGGTCAAACTAAGGAGCGCAGAAAGGGGTTTATATGTTGAGCTGGGATCTCTCTGCTTGTGGATAAGCTGGTGTTGACCTTATTGACCTTTTCTCTTCACCTGGTCTTCTTTCTAGGTGACCTTCACCAAGAGGAAGTTTGGGCTGATGAAGAAGGCCTATGAGCTGAGTGTGCTGTGTGACTGTGAGATAGCCCTCATCATCTTCAACAGCTCCAATAAGCTCTTCCAGTATGCAAGCACAGACATGGACAAGGTCTTGCTGAAATACACCGAGTACAACGAGCCTCACGAGAGCAGGACCAACTCGGACATCGTGGAGGTAAAGAGCTGCGTTGGACGTGGAGCAATGAAGCTTGTTTTGATGTCCACTGTTACAGGATCCAAACGATCCAAAGCTGGTTTTGCAGTCTGGAGCTGTATTTGAGTGCTGTGGGTGAAGCTTCCCTGCGTTCCTTTGGCGTTCCGGCCTAAAACTAAAGTATAGTATACTTCTGTCTACGTCTTCCAGTCGGTGCTATAGCGCCACCTAATTCAAGCTGCTGCTTCAGTGTAACAGTGTGAGAGTCTCTCTCTACAGCCAGTGTGTGGCGTGTCTGTTCTGGGCTACTGTAGAAACATGGTGGTGGTAGTATCCTATGTAGATATGTAGCTCATTCTAAGATAACCAGAACACACAGAGATCTGTAGTTACAGGTAATTATACACCAATGAGGACCTAGTTGTGTATATTATGTTCCATTCCTGAAATTAGATACCCCCGAAATATTACACACTGCTCCTACAGCAAACTACAGTATAGTATGATATTGACTGTGCTGTGCAGTATTCTGTATTCATGCTCTCTTACTACAGTAGTACACACATATAGCTGTTAGGGTTCCTGGTGTCAGCTGGGGCTGTGTATTGGGAAGAACCTCCTCATACGTATTGAGATACAGTGGCTATGATTTGATATATTGCGGTATTGTAAGCAGCAATATAACACAGTTTATAAAGTCAGTTATTAGGGAAACTGTCTGAGTATAAACACACCACCATATGCAGTGGTCTGCTAATGCTAACGACAGCGGAGCTCCCTTACACTACTTGTTTACGTTGCAGTGAGAGAATCTAATAGTGAAGAACACTGCTTCTGTCTGCGGTTTGGGGTTCAAACAGAATGCACCACTGTCTGACACAAGTCCTGTAAAATGCTGATTAAGAATATGTATATATGGTAATATGGCTGTAGCCACATAGCTAACACAGGTACCTATAGCCAGGTAGCTAACCAAGGTTACTATAGCCAGGTAGCTGTAGCCAGGTTGATAACTCAGGTAGCTATAGCCAGGTAACTAACCCAAGTAGCTATAGCCAGGTAACTATAGTCAGGTAGCTAACCCAGGTAGCTATAGCAAGGTAGCTAACCCAGGTAGCTACAGCCAGGGAGGTAACCCAGTTATCTACAGCCAGGTGGCTAGTCCTGCTAACTTTAGCTTTTAACGCCTTCTCTTTTGACAAGGGGTTGGGCCTGCTGATGGAGTTATCCATTCACAGTTACTACAGTCACATGGCTTCTTCCTACTTTTAGGAAGCATTACCAGAAAGGGGATCTCCAACTCTTCAAACTGGATATCCGCACTCTAGAGACAAATGGCGCTCCCCTGTGGGAGGCGAGTAGATATGTTTTCCACAGTTGGAGAAATAGGTCCTTCTGTCATTCTCTCTGGAACAACATCAGCCAACTGCATCAGCCAGACGAGGTATCGGTCGGCTCATAACTCTAGCAGCTCCCACTTTTGAGTTATGGTAGGTATGGGAGGATTACTGCGGACTAACCCCAAACTGGGACGTAGCTGGAATATAATAAAGGAGTTTGACAGTGGACTTTATTCATTTCCAGTACGGCTGTCTCTGTGCACGTCTTCGCTCAGATCCGAAAAGCCAGTAGGACGTAATTTAAACATGTAATTGAATACGATGTGAATAGAGCTGTCAATTGACTGTAAATAGATTAGAATAAAGCAGACGGCACTGTAGCGTCTGGGAATGCAGTCTGCTTTCGCTGAGGCTGCGTTATATTTGGTGTACGCTCCGTCCCCCCATTTGGTCTTAATGCCTTCGGTAATTGCAGTCCAGTCACTCAGTCATGCTAGTAGCATGTTCTCAGATTGCTATGGCCATCCTGACCTTCACATTTGCTCCATTTGCTATTAGCCATTAGCTGTTAGCACATTATCCTGAGCCCGGTACCGTTTTGGCCATGGCTGTAGTTATCGCTGTGTAGAGTCTACCCCACCGCCATTTGTTAAATCTAATATCCACATACAAAAAGACGCTGATGGCTTTTGCAGAAGGAACACACCTTCACCTGACTTTGTTTATTTATCATGGACAGTAAATAATAATAAAACCTGCAGCGCAGCTAAACGTCTCCTATGGCACTGCGCACACAAACACAACCTGCAGCTACTCAGCTCGTTGACCAGCTTCTTCAGAAATAGGCCCAAAGCTACAGCTACTACAGTGAAGCTGATGAAGTTTATGGCTCGGATGATCAGGCGTTCTCTGTTGTGGAGGATGTTGTAGCATTATGATCCGTGTTAAGTCAGGCATACACTAAGCCATTTTAGAAATCTTGGCCTTTGTTCACATCTCACAATGCACATTAAACACAGTCCATACAGACAGCCCAGCTCCGTCTACAGACCATTTCCAATAAAGCTGTTTCATTCAAAACAACACATTGCACGTCCAAAAACATTGGCTGAATCCCAAATGACTCCCTGCTCCCTTAGTAGTGCACTATGTAGGCTAAGTGGCTCCTGCAACCAGCAGTGCATCATACTGTATGTCTAATTCACAGTCATGTGGGATTCAGCCATGTGTACACAATTCCATACTGGACTGATGTTTCTGTGTAGAAGTCTTTGCAAAGTGCACTATGGAATGAGGGGGGCATCTGGGATTCAGCTGCTGACAAACCAACAGCTCTCTAACTTTACTAAGCTGCAGTGAAACTGAGAACCAGCCGAACCACAGAGACCATATACACACCACTGTAGTACAGTCTGCATATATGGTCGCTGGTACTGCAGATATCGATTCTTTAGCCTGTGTGCGGCTGTGTAGGAGCCGTAGTTGGGACTGTTTGTATGTGGTTTTGGGTGGGAGTTTGAGAGATCGGTTCGCAAAGCTTCTCAGACCCCAAGACAAGCCACCAAAACTTCCGACATGTCAGAAATCCATCCTGTTATCCGGAGCTTGCTCGGGCTGTTAATCAGACTTTGCTTCCCCTCTCATACTCCACGGCAAGCAACACCAGAGGAAGCTGAAATTTGGTCCGATCATGAAATCCACTCGGCTCCGACCAAATTGGGCTTAAAATCGGGCTAAAACCGCACAGTGTAGGCCTGGCTTTACACCGTCAAACCCAACCATGGTGATTTCACCCACTGGAGCTCCTGTGGGGCCAGCAAAGCGGCTGTAAAAGTGCTTGAAGTAGATTAAGAAGGGTTCCAGTTCTCCCCTTAATCACACGTTAGTGTGTGTATCGGACGATATCAGCAAGTCAATCAAGTGCCACATTCCGGATGTCACAGTGAACAGAACGTACTAGGAGATCTCGCTGATGCTCACAACCTACATTTATTTGTTACACAGGACAAAACTGTTAATTCATCATATATAAAAATTATTATTAGCTCACCAGACAGTAAATTAGTCCCCTGTGGCTGAAACCTTCACGAGCACCAATAACAGCGGTGACTGGATTGGGCATGTACTGGACAAGTTTGTGGATGTAGCCACATCAATGTTCAGACACTCTTACATCAAAGAATTGGTCAGTTGGTCCAGATTTGGTGGATGCCTTCCCTGGCACAATTCCGAGGAGAATTCCCTGTAGACTGGGATTTTATCCACTGCTGGTAGACCCGTATGACCGTACGCTTCCATACACCTGCAGATTCAGCTACTTCCTTCACACTATGGTCTTTGGTACGCCCAAATGCAGTCACTCCTTTATACTTCTTTACTGGTGTTGGTCTCCGTGCAGTCAATGCGCCTGAAAACCTGGACCGCGTTTCCCGAAAGTGTCCTTGAGCAACTACCGTGGTAGCCATGGCGAGAGAGATTGCTTAAATGGTAATCTCTCTGTCATTTAACCATGGTACCTGTTCAACGATGCTTTTAGGAAACGCACCCCTGATGTGCTGAAGGTATGTGATACCGGCGGCTTGTGAGAAGAGCTGATACGCAAGAAGAAGTCCCGGTTCGCCAAACAGTACAACATGGAAGTACCAGTACTGTGTACCCACTTCCAGCTCTGGCAGTGGTGAAACTGTGAGGAATTGAACTGTCCAGAAAGTCGCTGATTGCCAGCGAATGTAGACGAGGTGTGATGGTGCCGGTGCACACACATACTGCTGCCCTCATGGTGTTATGGGGCAAGTTAGACCCATTGTTTGTTGTTTTTGTACAGCTCATGTTGCGTCACAATACACACATTCCTGTTTATTTCATTTTACACGTGCAGTCGTTTGCAAATGTTTGGTCACCTCTGGTCAAATGACATGTTTGAAATTAAGTTAACACAATCTGCACACACTTAAATATGACATTTAGTGCACAGACTGTATTTATTTGTTTAAAAAAATGAAAAATTAAATATTAAAAACACAAAACTTAGCCAACATTTAATGCTTTATTATTTAAACCTTATTTACACATCACAGAATTCGACCGGGGTGCACAGATTTATGCACACGCCCCAGTTCACGTTCTGTTTGTTGTGGAATAAACACTTGATTGTGAAAGCTAACACTCAGGCTCAGCTGAAATCACTGTGCTGGGCCTTTTTTAGGGCTTAAGGGCTTTTCTGAGTTTTATTCCTGCTCTCATTTCGAGGGCTGATAATCTGGCACCTTGCCAGCCCCAAATCGATATGCCCTTCTTGTAGCATCCTGTAGGAATTGCAGCCAAGAAGAGCGGATGGTTGGCAGGGAGTGATGTGGGCATTTCTTACTGTAGCCGTGTTGATGAACACATGGAGAGGAAGTGCTGCTAACGGGTTGGAGCTAAAAATACAGCCAGGCAGTGTCCAAAACACACACACACAGAAACTTGAGATGCTATCAGTCAAGGACCTGGCGCGCGCGTCTGGCAGGGCCTGCCGGTGTTTGCCCGCTGCTAATGGGGCATTTTGAAAAAATCCGAATCACTTACGGACTGGGCAGGCGGTGCACGTTGCACTAAATCTGTTTATTTATTTGTTTATTTTTCTATTTACTGCCACAGATTTACATACAGCACATGCGTCCTGCGGTGAGGGTACGGAGCTAAGCTCAGAGACCACCCTTCATTTCGTGTTCGGTGATAAAACGGCCGTACGAGCTCGTTTTCCAGGAGACGGTTCAGAGGAAATTAGATATTAGGAAGGCATGTGGAAAACCCTGTGCTGTTGAGTTGTTTCAAACTCCTGGTGACCATGTGGTGAGTGTTTTTCCAGAATATCCTGCCCTCTCCTTGGGGCTCCTTGGCTGGTTCATGATTCCTCGGAACATCTCCATCCATCTTGTAGCTGGTCATCCTCTTGCTCTTGGTCTTTTCCAATGAACTGGTTCTTCTCAGAACAGCTTCAGTTTGGTAACCTGGGCTTCCAGTGAGAGGTGAGGATTGATTTGGGCCAGGATCCACTTGTTTGTTTTCCACGGTTCTCTTAAAAGTCTTCACCAACACCAAAGGTCCAATCCCATTTCACCCCTTGCTCCTAACACTTTGGCCCTGCCCCTCCGTTTTGCGTGTTCACCTCTAGGGGTAGCGTTGTCTCGGCGCTACTGAGCGAAATTTCCTGTTTCCACCTTAAATGGTGCAGCAGTTACGTTCTGGTACCTGAAGTTGCTGCACCATTTAAGGTGGAACGGGGAAATTCGATCATGAAGCTGGCGATTAAAGAGCTAAGTTTCATATCAGCTTCATATCACAGAAGAATTCTTGGTGGAGATAATTAATAATGGTCATCCGCCTCTTTGAGGTCATATGTTGCCCTAAATGTGTTTAAGCAGTGAGGAGCTGAACTCCACCCTCCTCTGCTGTCACTGCAGACTGGCAGGGTCGCCTACAGAGCACCGCTAGCAGCCTGTTAATGAAGTACTGTAGTTTTTGTTTGTGCTCTTGTTTATTGCGGACTTGTTTGATTGATGCTTTTCGTCTGTTTACATAAAAGCCGCTGATGACGTATCCGGGTCTTGAAGGGTTGTTCCATTTCATAGGGGGAAGATTTCAACCACTACCCCTACCACTAGAACCACTCAGTTTCAAGGGGGGTTACACTCGAAAACAGGGGTAGGGGTAAAAATAAGAAATGGGAAGGCGGTTCTGGCTTTCCTGTCCTGCTTGTTTATCGTCCAGCTTTCACCTCCATAAGGAACCACAGAGAAGACCACAGCCTGGACAGTTCTGGTCTTTGTTTGTAGAGATAAGTGATTGCATTTGTAGATCTTTTCAAGCTTGATCGGAAGCTCGCTTCCACCAAGTGCCAATTTGAATCCAAAACATTGTGCTGGATCTTTTGGTTGTTAATTATTGGTGATAATTATTGGCCACCTCTGAATGGGAATTAAACGAATGAAAACTGGTCTCTAACTTTTGCACAGTATGGTATATATTGTTCCTACCATTCATCTAATCCTGTTGTCCAGGTATTGCTGTCGTGAAATACGTCTTTAGGTGAGTTGTAAAGATCTGAGAGCGTTTAATCAATGATATAAAGGTTCAATACAGTCTGAGCTCATTTTTCATCTTGACCCTTTTTAAAGGATGAAAATATAGTTGTGAGAAAAAGTAAGTGAAAGTAAATAAGTTTAAAAAGTAAGTCGTAATTATAGACAAACACAATCTACACTTGTCGAGTCACATGGGCGATATTTATTGAGCTCCACATACAGAAGTCTGTCTCTCAGTATGGCGTCGGGCCGCCGTGTTTGCTAACCCAGCATGCCAGACGTCTCGGCATGGAGCTGTAGAGGTTCCTAATGGTGTCCTGTGATGATCCATCCCATGCAGCTTGAATATCCTCACACAGTTCCTGCAGATGGTGCGGTAGGGGTGGAGGTGGAGTGACACCAGGCCTTCTGGACATGTGACGCGTAACAACAAACCGTTCATCTTGGTGCTGACCACGGTGCCTCCACACACGGATTCGTTGGTCGTCTCCACCAAGACAGAAGGGGGCACTAGGGATGCACTGATCCAAACAACTTTCAGAAGACACGTTATAGAGACGCATGAAGCTGGAGAAGGCTACAAAAGCATTGCTAAAGGAGTGGACGTCCACTCCAAGAGCACAACAGGCTCCTGATAGCGGTGAGAGTTGGGTTATCAAACGACACCACATAATGAGCAGGTGATGACCAACATAAACACTGCAGCCCATCTCATGTTTGGCCAAGACCATCTAGATGTTCCACAGTGCTTCTGGGAAAATGTTCTCTGGACAGATGAGACAAAAGTGGAACTTTTTAGAACAAATGCAAACAGGCACCAAAACCCCACCCCAGCTGTGAAGCATGGTGGTGGGAGCATCACAATTTGGGACTGCTTTGCTGCTTCAGGGTCTGAACGTCTTACAGTCATTGAGGGAACAAAGAATCTAAAGGTGGATCAGAACAGTTGAGGGCAGCAGTGCATGACCTCAGGCTGAAGAGATGCTGGGTGATGCCATACGACAGTGACCCAAAGCACACGAGTAAACCAACTAAAGAACGTCCGGAGAAGAAGGAGATCTGTGTTCTGGGGTCCAGACTTGAACCCTGTGGAGATGTTGTGGTAGGACCTGAGAGGGCTGTGGAAGCAGGACATCCCAGGAACACTGATGAACTGAAACACATCTGCAGGAGGAACGGTCCAGAACTCCTCCTCAGTGTGCAGATCCTATTAGCAGCTACAGGAAGTGTTTGGTGGAGGTGATGCTGCTAAAGGAGGATCTACAGGTTATTAAACTCAAGGGTTCTCTTACTGGTTCTAGCGTGCACTGTGGATGTTCCTCAGTGTGCTCAGTAAACGACATGAGCAGTACAGCCGTGTGGGTGTGTGTTATTAGTGTAGGTAGAGTGTGTCTGTCTGTCATTTTGACTCAGATAAACAGTCAGATCACATTTTATTAGTAATCAGTGGAGTATGTCAGTTCATTCCAAACAGTTCACTGACCTTTTCTAGCTACTGTCCATCGAGTCTTAAAAAGCGATTCTGAATCGCACCAAAATAGTCACACTGAATTTAATCAGATCAGAATCATGCTGACGTCATGCCTTGTGTCTTTTCCTGAAGAACTCTGATTGGTTCAGAGTTAAGGTGACCGTGTTAATGTAACTGTGGATTCGGACTGTGCTCTCCTCTTCGTCTGATTCTCCGTGACCGTTTCTGTTCCAGGCCCTGAATAAGAAAGAGCAGCGAGGCTGTGAGAGCCCAGACCCGGACACGTCCTCCTACGTCCTCACTCCACACACCGAGGAGAAATACCAGAAGATCAACGAGGAGTTTGACAACATGATGAGAAATCATAAAATAGTAAGCTGCGGTTAAGAATCATGCTTTCAGTTATTCTTCATCCGCACAGCTATTTTTTATTCACTCGTTCATTCGTTTCATTTCTTTACATGTAACTAGCAGACCACTAAGACAGTCGGTATCAGAGTCAAACCGGTATATCAGCTGACCCATAACACTGTACAATATTGGCTTCATCAGAGTCTGCAAAAATCGAAAGGTTCCAGCTTATGTTCGGCTGGGTTCACATTACGAACCTCATTCCTCAAATCCGATTTGTTTGCTCAGATCCGATCTCACATTCGTGAGAATGAGAACGAGCTAGCGTCCTGAAACAACCTGCATGCGCTCATCCTAATCAGTAATGAAACCATGTGTCATGAACAGCGAACACACTAAACAGTAGAAGAACCATGCAGATGATTCACTGAAGTTTGCACGCCCAAGAATCAGATACGTACCCAAGAGCACATATGGAAGGGGCTCAGGTAGAATTGGGAAACACCAGATTTGTGTGTCCACACTGCTATGAAAACATCGGATCTGTTCGGAGCATGTGAGCGGTGTAGAGTGGGAGTGGATTGTTACCAATGCGTCTCAGTCTTGACAACTTGACTTGGGTTTGGAGGGTGAGATGATGCACCTCTGTCTCCCCTGCTTCCGCGTATGAAAACCATGTCACCAGCGTGGCTACGTAGTTACTGACACCTACGTCTGTCCTCCAGCAGCCCATTCAGGTAGACCGGTGATGTCTGGACACACAAATCCCATCAGACCACTTACAAATAACAGTGCAGACAAACGTCTCGAAAGATCTGATCTGAGAAACAAATTTGCCAGAGCACTCAGCCTTTAATGAATAAAGGTTTTCATGTAGTCCAGCTGAAGTAATTATTTTGGGCAAGATACAGAGCAGGCCAGTTTACTGTGAAGACATAATGGTTGGGTTTTTAATATTATGGCAGATTATCACAATTGAAATATGTAGCTGTATCCATATTGTACATCCCATTCCAAATATTCCACATAGGCATCATTATTAAGAGCATTATACGCTCACCAGACAGTAAATGAGTCCCCTGTGACTGAAACATACCTACTAGCGTGCAATCCCTCCACGAGCACCAGTAAAAGCTGTGACTGGATTGGGCATGTACTGGACAAGTTTCTGGATGTAGCCACATCAGTGTTCAGACACTCTTACATCAAAGAATTGGTCAGTTGGTCCAGATTTGGTGGACGCCTTCCCTGGCCTTTTACTGGTTGTTCCAGGTAGTCCCAAGATTCAAATCTGGGGATTTTGTGGCCCAGTCCAGATGTGCGAATGCTCCTGAATGTTTATCATGCCAATCAGTTACATCTGCACCCCTGTGAACACCAGAACTGCCATCTTGGAATACTGGGATAGGAATATTGTGTTCCTCTCTAAGATGATGAGCAGAAGGTAAAACCTGCTTGTCCAGCAGCTCAGTGTAGACACTGTGGTTCAGATCTGCTGTCACCTCAACCAAAGAACCCATTTCCACATAATTAACACACCACCAGTTTTTGTCAGTGGAGCTTATTTTGGAAACCTTCTGTTGTTCTTCCCAGCGCTCCTTATGTCAGCTTTTCTAACCGCCTCCGTGTTTGTCTTTCTGTGTGTAGCCGTCTGTCCTCTCCCAGCAGAGCTTCTCGCTGCCCGTGGCCATCCCCGTGGCTGACCCCGGCGCCCTCTCCTACAGCGCAGCAGGCTCACTGGCCACTCCTGCCCTCCCCTCGGCCACGGTGTCCCTGAGTGAAGCAGCCATGCTGTCCCTGTCCTCCAGTACACTGCACACATCTCCCAGCACTGGGTTAGCAGGTCCGTTACACAAGCGCTTCACCTTCTGTGAGCTTCCTCGTCAAAGCTGCAGAAGTGAGGCAAATACAAAACAAGACACTGAAAATACACATATAAATGTAGCTCAGTAGCTCGACATGCTATTAGCCCATCAGGCTAAACACCTCAGCGTACTACATGTGGGGACTTCTTGGCTTCAGGAAGCAATATGACATAATTGTGAAGAAAAGGAATAACTGCAGACGCTGTTTGCCGTGTCGCACACACATCAGTGGACCAAAGCACTACGCGACAACCTAGCCTATGATTGGTCAGTACAAAAGGTGTTCGTCATTAGATGAAGATAGAGAACTTTGAGGAGCTTCGTTTTGCCATTATTTCACTGGTAAACCTACACTATATTACCAAAAGTATTCGCTCGTCCTCCTTCACACACGTATGAACTTCAGTAACAATCCATAGGGTGTAATATGATGTCGTCCCACCCTTTACAGCTATAACAGCTTCAACTCTTCTGGGAATTCTTTCCACAAGGTTTAGGAATGTGTTTATGGGAATTTCTGACCATTCTTCCAGAACCGCATTTGTGAGTCAGACACTGATGTTGGACGAGAAGACCTGGCTCGCAGTCTCCGCTCTAATTCATCCCAAAGGTGTTCTATCGGGTTGAGGTCTGGACTCTGTGCAGGCCAGTCCAGTTCTTCCACACCAAACTCGCTCATCCATGTCTTTATGGAGCTTGCTTTGTGCACTGGTGTGCAGTCGGGTTGGAACAGGAAGGGGCCGTCCCCAAACTGTTCCACAAAGTTGGTAGCATGAAATTCCTGAACAACACCCCCACACCATAATCCCCCCTCCACCAAACTTTACACTCGGCACAATGCAGTCAGACAAGTACCGTTCTCCTGGCAACCGCCAAACCCAGACTCGTCCATCACCTGAATTCAGTGATTCGGATGGGGAGTGAATACTTCTGGCAGTATAGTGTATATTGGTTAAATAAACAGTGAGTACTTCCTACATGTGAGATGTTAAGTGTAGTAACTACAGCAGTAGAAAGCACTAAAACATACAGGTCATCTAGGTTTGCAAGTGGACGAGGCTGAAGTTCCTGTTTGCCAGCTCCTTGTCTGTCTTGTTCCACCTTAAATGGTGCCACAGTTACATTCAGACTCACCAATGCTACAACTGTGACACAATCGCTCTCCAGTGGAACCTCTCGGGAAGTACGCTGAGCGCTTCACAGCCTCCAAACTGAGGAGGAGAGAGAAGAAAGAGTGTTCCAGTTGAGAGTATTATATTTCATGAAGTGTGTAATTTGGTTGTATGTTTGTGTTTAGGTGGTTTACAGGGTCCCTCAGACTCCACACCCAATGGTGTCCACTCCAGCATAGGTAAGGAACTCACCGGACCTGATATGGGTCATTCTACAGAGCCAACCTGGGAATGTAAAGTGATCCTGGACTTTAGCTTTGAGGGACCGTGTACCTTAATTATGCTGATTTATTAAAGCTGATGATGGAACATTCCAGTACCGACACAATCATAACACACACACATGTGGATCAGAAGGTGTGATGAGTGTAGTTTGGGCAGGACGGTGAGAGAACACACACACACACACACACAGACAGAGAGAGAAAGAGAGAGAGAGAGAGAAAGACAGAGAAAGACAGAGAGAGAGAGGGAGATAGGGAGAACGACAGAGAGAGGGGAAAGAGAGACCTGTGGGCCTTAAGCCAAAGCAGAGAGAAAGACAGAGAGAGAGAGAGAGAGAGAGAGAGAGAGAGGAAAATGTGTCAGACAGAGACAATGAGGGAGAAAAGGATAAACTGAAAAAGAGAGAGAATGAGTAAAAGAGATAAATGGAGAAAAGGAAAAAGTCATGGAGTCAGAGATGATAGAAAAAAGGGAGAACGAGAAAAAAGACAGGGAGAGCAGAAAATAGAGAGGTAAAAAGAGAAGAATGAGAGAAAGGGAGAGAGAAAAGACAGAGGGAGAGAAATAGAAAGTGAGAGAGAAATAAAAGAAGCAGAGAGAGAAACTAATCTTGGGGAGAGAGAGAAACAGATAGGGAGAGAGAAAGATGCACAGGGAGCGAGAGAGAAAGAGGAGAGAGAGAGAGAGAGTGAGAGAGAGAGTGCTCTGATCCCTGCGGCTGATGCGGATGTGAGCTGACGTTCTCCAGCTCTCTAAAGGAGGTGTGCAGACTCAGTCGGGTCTCAGAAGGAGAGGTGTTCAGTTCTGGAGGTGATCCAGTTACGCCTCCCTGTTTAACTGCTCCTCCTCCTCCTCATCAGTCCATTCATCTCTAGCAGAACCCCAGCCAGCTGATGTGACCTTCACTGTCCCCTCTCCGCTCTGCTCGTCCTGCTGGGGATGTTTCATACCTCACTTGGCTGTCATGTGAAATTTGAAGTCAGCGGTCAGCTGTCCGTCACGGCCGCTGTAACATCTGTGTTCCTCGCCTGTCACCCTTCCAGTGAACGGCTTCGTCGGCGCTCAGGGAGAGAACAGCATGGGGAGGGGACTGCAGGCCAAATCTCCAGCTCCCCCTGCAGGCAGCCTCGCCCCTGTGGGCCTCAAGCCGGAGCTGCGGGTGCTCATCCCTCCGACCTGTAAGGGCAGCGTGCCGGCTCTGGTGAGGTCACCCCCGTACCTGTGCTCCACTCACACTGCTGAAGTAAACTTTGTTTAGCAGTAAATCACCCCAGATCATCAGAATCGCTCCTCTTTAGCCTGCAGGGTTATTAATCTGTTGTTAATTGTATATGAATTGGCCCCATCCTACATTATGATGTGTTTTTAACATGTGGCTTTAAGACTGATACACACTCATCGTCAAAAGAGTAGTTGCACAAATAGCTGCACCCAGAATGAATCAACCCACAGGAGTGAAACTTGGTATGCAAGTTTGACATTGTGAGAGAACGGGCCTTATCTCTGTACCTGACTGACCCAACAGTCACGATTACAGACATCCAGCGAGCATTGATGTCCTCCATGAGTCATCCTGTTAGTGCAGCACCATTGGCAGACGGCTGCACCACGCAGGACTACATGTACACAGACCGTTACCACGACTGTCCTTAACACCACGTCACCGTCACCAAAGACTGCAGTGGTGTCGTACCAGACTGTCATGGAGTGACTCAGAACGGCAGCGGGTCATCTTCAGTGACGAGTCCCACTTTTGTCTTGGTGGAGACGACCAGCGAATCCGTGTGTGGAGGCACCGTGTTCAGCGCCAAGATGAACGATTTGTTGTCACACGTCCAGAAGGCCTGCTGTCACTCCACCTCCACCCCTACCTCACCATCTGCAGGAACTGTGTGAGGATATTTAAGCTGCATGGGATGGATTATCACAGGACCCCATTAGGAACCTCTACAGCTCCATGATGCTGAGACGTCTGGCATGTTGGGTTAGCAAACACGGCGGCCCAACGCCATACTGAGAGACAGACTTCTGTATGTGTAGCTCAATAAATATTGATCATATCAGTCTAAATTTATCATCATTTATTGATCCTGGTAGCCTTTATCTTCCTTCCCAACAGACCTGCAATCCCACACCTCCTTCTGGGTGCAGCTTTTACTTTGACAATGAGTGTATGATGCTCACATCCACATTCCTTTAAAGCTGTCTGGTTCTCTTGCATGCAGCCGGAGGAGGGAGAGGGGGATTTGGTAAGTTACTGTACTGACAGCAGCTTGTGTCTTTGTCTGAAAGCACTGCTGACTGAGCTCACAGCTTAATGAACCGTCCAGCTGATTTGGGTGAAAGTACTGAACTCCAGGAGCACTTCTAGGAACATAAGATATTATCTAGTATATTAATTTTTAAACGTTCCAGAGGACTGTTTTCTTTTACGTTAAGTGGTTTACTGTAGACTAACCCACACATTTTTATAGTGCTGGTGATGGGAACCAGGGGTCACTACGTCTACAACGCAACACCGTTTTTATTGACTATCCAAAACCACCAGTGATCAACCTACCCTGATCAGCCACAACATTAAATCCACCTCTTTGCACACTGTCCTACCCTGATCTTCAATGGTCATGACCCCCACAGGACCACCACAGAGCAGGTACTATGTTGGATCATTCTCAGCACTGCAGTGACACTGGCGTGGTGGTGGTGTGTTAGTGTGTGTGGTGCTGGTGTGAGTGGATCAGACACAGCAGTGCTGCTGGACATCCAGTGTCACTGCTGGACTGAGAATCGTCCACCAACCAAACCTATCCAGGCAGCAGTGTCCTTTGGGGCAGCGTCCTGTGTCCACTGATGAAGGACTAGAGGATGACCAACACTGCACTGTGCAGCAGCAGATGAGCTATCGTCTCTGACTGTACATCTACAAGGTGGACCAGCAAGGTAGGAGTGTCTAATAGAGTGGACAGTGAGTGGACACAGTGTTTAAACACTCCAGCAGCACTGCTGTGACTGATCCACTCACACCAGCACCACACACACTAACACACCACCACCACGTCAGTGTCACTGCAGTGCTGAGAATGATCCACCACCCACATAACACCTGCTCTGTGGTGGTCCTGTGGGGGTCCTGACCATTGAAGAACAGGGTAATACAGTACACAGAGAAACAGATGGACTACAGTCTGGACCTGTACAACTACAGAGTGTCCTATATGGTCAGTGGAGCTGATAAGATGGACACTGTGTGTAGATACAGGGAAGTGTACCTAATCAAGTGGCTGTTGGGTGTATGTATATATAGCCAAAACTTTATAACAAAACTATCATAAACAGCGTCTCAGACATCAGGCGGCGTCTTCATAACCATCTCACGTACTAACTTTCTGTGAAGGAGCTTTTTGAGACGTCTGGTTCCCTTCACCACCACGGTTGTAAACAGTTCTTTCCCTAGAACGGAGCGTTTCCCACCAAACCACTCTGAATCCACTTAACTGTTTAATTCTGTAAATATTTATAAGGTTGCTGGAAATTTAGGAACGCTTCTCCAGAGTAACAGTCCCATGTGGTCAGCTGGTCCCATTAGGACCTCTAGTGGACGTGCTGTCCCTAAACCTGCTGTCAGTTCCTGTTTAGGATTAGAAACTGTCCACCCAGCGGTGGAGGAAGAAAACAAACCACATGTTTTTCACTGAAAATAGATTCAGAGATCATTCCTGCGAGCAGTCCGCTGTAGTGTATTCACCTTCTCTCTTCCCTGTTTTATGTAAATCCCAGAGAATAAACAGCCCACAGTCCAGCCAGTCGCTGACCACGCCAGTCGTGTCCATGGCGACACCCAGTCTGCCACCGCAGGGCTTGCCGTACACGGCCATGACCTCCGCCTACAACTCGGGTAAGCAGGCTTCCCTCCTTGTCCTCTCCTTATCTGCGTGGTTGATGATGTAACACGCTGGTTATATGTTTTAATGTATTTCAGATTTCTCACTGAACAGTTCTGAGCTCGGTAACTTCAGCAGTGGCTTCAGCTTGCCAGAGAGCCTCTCTTTGGCCTCAGGGTCATCATGGCAACACGCTCAACTGGGCCAGACAGCACCAACTTCTCAGGGGTGAGTGATCGTGATGCACTGAACTGGTTAACTTCTGTAAAACTTCAGTGAATTGGTGTTCATATATATATCATACATACGGTCAGTGAGCTTATCATGTATATAATATATACAGGCAATCAGCGTATATATCATATACACCATATGTAAAGTTAATCAGTCTATATAACATATATACCATATATACAGTCAACTAGCACGTATATAAATATATATTAATTTAAATATATTAAAAATGTATACAATCAGCGTATGTATATACAAAGTCACTGAGTATATATATCATATACAGTACGATGTATATGATATACTACAGTCAATGAGCATATAGATCATATAAATCATTCATACAATCAGCATATATACAGCTCTGTAAATAAATAAGAGCCCACTCCAGTTTCTTCTTAAATCAGCATCTCCACATGTACAGCAGGTTCTTAGTGAGGAACAGAAGGTTGGGTTCTAGCTTTACTGGCAGATACAGTGAGCGTCTGGTTCATAAGAACAAGGTCAAGCAGCAAACACACAGGACAACACAGCTACAGACTGGCAGAGGGCCAAAACCCCTCTCTACTGACCGTGATGAGCGCCACCTCATTCCACTGTCCCTTAACCACCGTAAGATGACCTCAAGTGACCTACAGAGAGACTGGCGAGCGGTGGCTGGGGTGAAATGCACAGCGAGCATGGTTCTAAAACAGGCTTCTGGAGGGTCATTAGTGATTTTCTAAATAAACAGATCTAAAATACAATATTTGATCTGGAATTTGGGAGACGTGTTTCCAGTAGTGTATAGAATAAAACAGAACTGCTCATTTTGGTCCAACACAAACCCAGAAACTGTACAACTAGAGGAACTGATCATGTTCAGGTGGGCTCTTACATACTCTTACACACTACACAATATATCAGATTTTTCATGACTTAACTACACAAAATAATGAAATTCAATTCAATTAAACCACTTTTTTAAATTAAACCACTTTATTTTAGGTCTGCTGTTTAATCTTAAGAAATGAAAAGAATGTAACTTTTATAGTCAGATTTTCTTTATTCATATTTACGGTGTTTTCAGCTGTATCAGAGTTTCAGCTCATCTGGGTTTCTGTTCATCCTGTCCGTCCGTCTGCAGCGACAGTAACTGATGTTAGTATTGTGTTTTCCTTTTGCACACAGAGTCTCTCGTCCTCTAGCTCAGGTCTCCAAGCCATCCAGCTCCTCTCCGATCATCGATATCAAAGCTGAGCCTGTGTCCCCACCTCGAGAGCGCGGGACCCCCATGGCCTTCCTCGCCCTGCCCCCGCCATCGTCCAGACAGGAGCTGGGCCGTTCTCCAGCGGAGAGCCTCAGCTCCTCCTGCAGCTCGTACGAGGGGAGTGACCGCGAGGACCAGCGCAGAGACCTCGCCCACCCCCCCGTCCCAGGACAGGCAAGACCCCCATCGGGTGCGGAGAGCAGCGGGGGGCCTTCACTTAAACGGCTGCGTACGGAAAACTGGGTGACATAGCGCCCCCCTGTGGACAGCAGCTTTAAGGGAAACACAGGGAGTCAACGGACCGTCAGTGTTTATTGCAGTTAACGGCGCCGCCGTCGTCCTTTATGTAGCAAGAACGAATCAGAAGGAAGGATGGAAAGGAAGAGCAGTAGATTTGTAGAGGAGTGGACGCGGTACAGGTCCGACTGTACAGGAAGTGATTGTGTGCAGTGTAGGTAGAAACGTCTGAAAGACTGAAATATGGTTATCAGGAAATCAAGATTAGATATATTTGCTGTATTTGTAGTTTGACATCAACTTAAAGCCAAAAGTGATGTTTATTATTATTATTATTATTATTGTTATTATTATTATTATTATTTGGGGGTCTTTTGACTGAAGCATGAACTTGAGCCAAACGTGTGTCCTTGTTTTTATTCAGACTCTCCTACTTTGTGTTCCTGGTCATACACGTTTTGCAGGAACCATTTTTTTGGGGACAAACTTTTATTAATTAATGAATTATTAATATTTTGTGTGAGTAATGAACAAACAGGGAGCCGCATTGTGTTTAAGTTTCGGTGCAGGGTGTCACAGCAGTGCAGTTTACTGCCCCCGGTATTCACCATAAGGGCTTGAGGAGCATCCTTCATGAGTGGACCTGGAGATAAAGGATGTTCTCACCCTCAGAGCACTTTCACTTCATCTTCCTGCTGCCTGTTCCAGCTATACGGACTTCCCAATGGACATTAATACCCCCTCCACGCCCCCCGGATTATATTTATTGCATTATAAATACTGATGTATTGTTTATACAGTGTATTGTACATGGTGTAAATACCGCTGCCTTGAAAGAGCTGAAATGCCTCTTTAAAGAACTAGAACACATCTGTCCAGCTGCCTCTGATCTCTTTCTTCACAGCCACTCTGAATCTAGGCCGTTCGGCTACACAAGGACGTCTGTGGGCGTTAGGTAGGATGTGACCTATTTAACGTTGACTTAAAGTAAGTTCACATGTGTTTCTCCCCCTCCTCTAAAGCCACCAGCACCGCCTCTGAAGGTGACTCACTCCACAGCGCTTTCTACTGAGAAACCTCAGATGGGAATAGACTGACTCATATAGCTGCAAACACACCAGCGTGTCAGCGTGTGCTGTGAAATTACAGGAGATGTTTTGTGTGTAATTATGATCAGATTATGATTTTGGTAAATTCAGTATCTGCTTTTACAGACATACATTTAGACAGTGCACACTGTATAAAGACACTATAGATCCACTGTAAAGAGACACTATATAGATACACTGTATGGAGAAACTGTGTAGCGATACTGTACAGAGACACTATATAGATACACTGTAAAGAGACACTAGATACACTATTGAGAGACAATGTATAGAGACACTATATAGATGCACTGTAAGGAGAGACTATACAGAGACAACATAGAGACACTGTCTAGATACACTGTCAAGAGACACTATATAGACATTGTCAAGAGACACTGTATTGAGACACTGTAGAGACACTGTATAGATACACTGTCAGGAGACACTGTTTATGATAGTTTAAGACACTGTGTAGAAACACTGTATAGAGACACTGTCTCCTTAAATTTAACATGCACAAAATCACTGATCTAATTTTTGAAGATTTTTTTACACTGTATAGAGATACGGTATAGAGACACTATAGATATACTGTAAAGAGACACTGTATTGAGACACTGTCAAGAGATACTGTCAAGAGACGCTTATAGACACTAGAGATACTGTATAGAGACACTGTGACAGTGTAAGACACTATATAGATACACTGTAAAGAGATACTGTAAAGACACACTATATAGACACTGTATAGAGACACTGTGACAGTGTAAGACACTATATAGATACACTGTCAAGAGACACTGTTTATGATAGTTTAAGACACTGTATAGAGACACTGTATAGAGACACTGTCTCCTTAAATTTAACATGCCCAAAATCACTGATCTAAGTTTTGAAGATATCATGACACATTAATGGGGATGTGTTCTTAATGAGTGTATCAGAGAGCTACCAAATACTTCAACATCTCTTTATAACACAGCCATTGAGATACGTACTGGGATGGCTTTGAGGTGGTGGTGCTGATGCAAGGTGCAAAAAACATTATCAAATTATCAAACTAGTTCCACCACTCAGAAACAGCCCATGAGTCCTGTACATGAAGCCAGCAAATGCAGTCTGGCATGCTAACCAGCTACATTCAAGCCTCCAGCCAAACAGTGCATACGAATCAAACAGGCGGTTTAGTCACTGCACCTGTAAGGCTGACCTGAGATAAATAAGCTCTGTTCTGATTGGCTGTCCAGCCTCATTCAGAAAAACTGAAACACTCCTTTGAACTTGGGCGGGGCTACATTGCTGTAGGCTGAATAGGCAGGCATATGTAAATGAGTTGTGACATCACGGCATGAGGGTAATTCAGTTTTCCATTATAAGGGCCCTTTAAGGTTAACCTTGACAGCGTTCATTATTCGGCATTGTGTCATTAAACTTCATGGGTTAATTACTGCACGGATACAGTCATTTATTTATTTGTTTGTTTGTTGGTCTAATTAAAATACTTTTATTTACTTATTTATTATTTATGTTCTACACTTTTGACACAAAATATGGCGAAAAGAGTCTTTGAACCACATGCACCACGCTGCTTTTTTACTCTCCAGCCAGCAGAGGGCAGCAGAGGCGCTTGGAATAACGCAGGCGCCCTTAAACGCGCTTATCGCATGTTTATACATTAATATCAAGCTGTATATCACTTTACTGTGTTTTGAGTCGAATATATGTGTCAAACTGAGTGGCAAATACAGATAATCCAGGTGGCAAATGAAAAAAGAGAAGGGGAAGAAGAAAAAGAAAGCCATGTACTAGTGTTGTTAGCATTGTTAGCACACAAAAAGTCTCAAAATGGTCATTAAAACAGTCCAGCGGTGGAAATACAGGGGATATTATTCTATATAGGCCACATTCTGCCCGCCAGGCTGCCTTTAAGCCGTCTCACCTAGGAAGTAGCGCTCTCTTTGTGGTTGCGTCCCAAACGGCTCCCTACTCCCTACATGGTGCACGAAAACTAGGGCGAGTTCTACACCCAGCAAGTGCACTAGATGTTAGATACATGCCACCGAACACGAACAGACCTCTATTAGTAACATAATGCACTATTTGAGTGTAAAAGGCTTTACGTCGTGGCCTAGCCAGTGCGCTACCTAGTGCACTACGTAGGGAATGAGGAGCCAGTTGAGACGCCGCCTCCTCCTTGCTCTCTGTACACACCTAGCCTGCTGTGTGCACATGTTTCTCTCCGGTATTTCACACAGCGCGGAGACAGAGATGGTGTCCACACGCTTTAAACGCTGGACCTGAGGTAGGTGACGTCTCATACATCTCTATACCTTCTGCTGAGGACACAGAGGGACAGTCATACGGCCTCCCAGAGAGTTTCATGCGGACTTTCTTGAGTTAAGCTGCCTCAGGCTGCCTCAGGCTCTCTGCACCACCAACAAGCTGCTTCCCCCCAGCCTGCTCTGCCTGTCACTGCAGGTCCAGGGGGAGTTCAGCTCACTGCTCCAGCTTCTTTACTCAGCTTCTTCTGCACCTTCACTTCCAAAATGCAGTTCGCTTCAGCTGAGTGGACTTGCACCACTGTGGGGTTTTCTGTGGGTAGACTGGTCTGAAACCACCATCAGAGTCTTCTCACTGCAGTGGAAGTGGATGTTAAACTCACTTTCAGTTCTGAGACTGAGTTCAGTACCTCCTCTAGAGCTACTGTGGAGCTCCTCAGTCCATCCAGCATCTATCAGCTCAGGAACCGGAGGTTTGGGCTCCGTTCTTCACTTTCTGGGTCCTTTTTGGTCTACAGTAAAAAGCTGAAGCTCCAAAGTGAGAATAGCAGTAAAGCAGTCATAGCTGCTGAATACTTAAGTACTATTAAGTATCTTAAGTACTACACAGTTTGGTGTGAGGTGTAAACAGAGTGATTGAGAGCGGGTTTGGTGTGAGGTGTAAACAGAGTGATCGAGAGCGGGTTTGGTATGAGGTGTAAACAGAGTGATTGAGAGCGGGTTTGGTGTGAGGTGTAAACAGAGTGATTGAGAGCGGGTTTGGTGTGAGGTGTAAACAGAGTGATCGAGAGCGGGTTTGGTGTGAGATGCTTCAGATGTTCTGTACAGTGGTGGTGATGGGAACCAGGGTTCTCCATGTCTAGAACCCACATATAGACACTTTATTGACTATCTAAACCACCAGTGAACCTACACGTGTCTTCTGAGTGTATATGGAATGTTGATGATGGAAAATCTGGAAAACCTGGAACCTATTTTACCTCCCAGCGCCCTGCAGCATGTATCCCTCCACCATGAATGGAGTTTAAGGCTGAAATCTTCTCCACACTATCATAAACAGCGTCTCGGACATCTATATGTATATGAACCTGTAAATCTGCTCTCTGCTGCACTGCTTATTTACGACAGGAGAGGAGTGTCTTTCTCGAGCTGACCAAGGAGGTCAGAGGAGGTCGTTATCTGTGATGTGGTCATTATTTGAGGTGTGGTTTGATTAATTTAGTAGCTGAACTGTTCGCAGTGAATTGGTCACAGTGCACCAGCAGTGCTCGGGCTGCAGTGAGGCTGTGGTGGTTGTGGTGGTTGGTTGTGGTAGTTCTGCAGAAAGCAGATACGTTCTGAGACGAGCTTGAGTTTGGGACGCTGAGTGTTTACATGCTGTTCCTGATCTTCAGCTCTTTCAGATGAACTACAGACGCACCATTAGAGATATACCTGAACGTTAGAGCCAGGGGTCTCAGCTCTCCAGGATGGGAGGTCTCCTAGACCAGGACTGAGTGCCCCTGATCTAGATAGTCTATTATCATCGTCTAGACGTCCTAGTATCAGTTTGAAGTCGATACTAAACCCTGTACATGTGTTAAAGAAGCCTGGCTGGATGTTACTGGAGTCGTTTTGTTCTAAATACTGATTTAAATGTATCACTTAAAGGAGAATTTCACCAGTTTCTCAAAATTTGTGAGCAGTTAAATGGCTCAGAAGACACGTGTAGGTTCACTGGTGGTTTAGATGGTAAATGAAGTGTCTATATGTATATGTTGTAGACATGGAGAACCCTGGTTCCCATCACCACCACTGTACAGAAGATCTGAACCATCTCACACCAAACTCACTCTGAATCACTCTGCTTAGCAAGCTATTATTTTAAAGGTGCGGTATGCGATTCTGGAGAACGAGTGTTGATATTTTGAAGAACACTGGAGTAACACACTTCTTGTTTTTTAGATCTTTGTGGCCATAAAACCGCTTATACACAGACAAACACCATGATACACTGATGGAGCCAACAACCACACTGTGATTAATGTGACTAATGTTAGCAGGTTGTGGGTTAGCAAACTCTCACTACAATGGCTGCGGTGTTGCTGACCAGTTGCTATCACAAACATTAGCAAACTGTACAAAACAATACTGACCTCTTGGTTCTTGTTCAGATTTTCCCATTCCACCTTAAATGGTGCAGCACTTACACTGTGGGATCTCAGCTTCTTGTTCAGATTTTCCCATTCTACCTTAAATGGTGCAACACTTACACTGTGGGATCTCAGCTTCTTGTTCAAATTTTCACATTCCACCTTAAACGGTACACCAGTTACATTTAGGCAGCTCAGCCTGTTGTTTGAATATCCTCATTCCGCCTTAAACTCTGCAACTGTTACATTCAGGCTCTGTTGAACTTCAAGTTCTTGTTCAGATCTTTCCGTTCCACCTTAAACTGTGCAGCAGTTACATTCCAGAGACTCAGCTTCTTTATTTTTACTATTTCCACCTTAAATTTTGCAGGTGCCTCAGCTTCTTGTTGAAACAGTAGGGCAGCAAAATGTAGCTGTTTAAGGTGGAATGGGAAAACTTGAACAAGAAGCTAGCGAACAGGAAGCAGACTTCATGCCCGTCGGCTCTCTGAGCTCTCTCCACCATGGAAATACCTGCCCGGCTCTTCCTTCTTTCCAGATCTCGGAACTTCTTTCTCAGTCTTTATTCTTCGGATCTTTTCCTCTTCTCTCCTTCTGTGGGCGTTAGGTAGGTTGGCTATTTCTCTCCTTCTTGACAGTGTATGGAGTTCCAGACGTAGCCCCTAGCCTTCCCCCTGTCCTGTGAACAAGCAGGAACGCCCCCTGTTGCTGGAGGAGTGCTGTGATGCTCTGGCCGAGCCACTTTGTTTATTTCCCGTTTACAGATCCAGGACTGTTTTTCAACACCGGATTTTTATCCAGCTAGGAGAGCATGAAGCGCGATTAACTGACTGTGACAAAACCGACTGGATTAAAATCACTTACTGCACCTTTAACAGACAATAGCACAGCTGTAGTGCGCAGTGGCCCACTTAGCATTCCTTGCGGATTAGTATACGAATACAGCTGGGGGCGTTCACGTAAACACATCCCGATGTTCCCTGGCATGAGAATCCTTCATTTGTAAAAGTAAACAGTGCTGATTAGTTCCTCGTTACTGCCCAAGCTTACATTTCTCATCGTTTCCTGTCCAGTCAAAGGCATTCCGAAGTGCCAAACTGGTGGAAGTAATTTTAGAGCTTTTTAGGGAGCTGTTTTGGAAAACAGCATTCCGGTCTTGTAGGAATCCATTACAAAAACAAATGTTTGGAGAGGCAAACAAGGAAACTGCCTGTATAACTAATCCCTGTGTAACTGTGGATTGCATTATCATCATTATTATTCCTGATCTGCTTAGTGAGCGGGAGGACGCAGTATTCCGGTACCAGCTTGCCGTTTTGACCTGGACTGTGTACAGATGGCGGATTGAGTGGCGTTCCGGCCAGCTCTGTGCGAGAGCCTGAATGATGGAGCGCAGTGAGGGAGAGGAGGATTAGTGGTCAGTTTGCTGATCGTGTGGCAGTGCGCTGAGAGGCCTTTGGCTCGCACCAATCAAACCAGACGCTTTGTTTACCTGGAAGTTAATGATTGTGTGTGGGCTTGGTGTGAGTGAGAGCTGATGGCGTTCCTTAAACTGCTGTCGTGATCTCATACGGTCCAACCGTGTTTTCCTCAGTGGCATACGGGAAATGCTGACTGAATCTGGTTTTAGCATGAATTCCTTCACATTGCTGCTCTAGTGCTCCTCTTATTGGACACGGTTGAATTAAAGGCACCATAGACTGAACAGCTGTACGTACACTGTCTGCATACCGTGAACCTCAACACTGTTGTTCCTCCTTCAAATCCAAATCCTGCATTCCCAAAAGAGAAAACGAAAACGAGACAAAACTGTTACGGAACAGACTCATTGATATTCACACCCCCAACATTTACATACAACCACAACGAGCTACAGAACCAACATGGTGGACTATGTGGAGAATTCCAGCGTTCCAGGCTGGGAAGGGGACGTCGGCACTTTCCATTCCCCTCCCAAGGAACCCAGCTGTCAGCGGTACATGGTTGATGTTCATCTTTAAACCAGGCTGAAGTTCTTCCTATTCAGCAGCTTCTTAATCCAATGTTCCGTTCCACCTTAAATGCTGCAGCTTGTACAGGCATCAGAATGTCCTGCAGCACTATTTAAGGTGGAATGGAAAATTCCCACAAGAAGCTGGAGAACAGGAACTTCAGCTCCCACATCTTTAACAGGATCACGGAACAACTTTAATCCTGCAGTCTGCACATTTCACTCCGTCCAGTTTCCCAAACTCTCGGGCAATATGGAGCAGCTCCGCTGATACCTAAATATTAATCTTCAGATCCTGGCGTTTACCTTTAACAATCAATTCTGACAGACAAATATTAATATCATTTGTTTATTTATTCAGTAGGACGTAAACAAGGACTGGTCTTATCTCTGTACCTGACTGACCCAACAGCCACGATTGTGGACATCCAGCGAGCAGTGACGCCCTACATGAGTCATCCTGTTAGTGCAGCACCATTGGCATCGGCTGCACCACGCAGGACTACATGCACACAGACCGTACCTGTTTATGGTCATAAATATACGTACATGTTGCTGATACACTTCCTGGACAAAAACCGAGTCCCCTCTGTGATGTTCTGGGGGTGTTTAGTTACGTGGAAATGGGTTCTTTGGTCCAGGTGATGGTAAATGGTAACCACGGTAATGGTAGTGCCTACACTAAGCTGCTCATCATATTACTGAGGAACACAACATTCCCGGTATTCCAAGATGACTCAGAGTTCTCATGTTCACAGGACTGCAAATGTGACTGGCATGAAGAACATTCAGGAGGATTTGCACATCTGGACTGGCCCGTAAAATCCTCAGATTTGAATCCTCTTGGAAATCTGTGGGAACTACCTGGAACAACCAGTAAACCACCAGGGAAGACATCCACCAAATCTGGGCCAGCTGACCAATTCTTTGATGTAAGAGTGTCTGAACATTGATGTGGCTACATCCAGAACCTTGTCCCGTTAGGTTGTGCTATTGGGTATGTTTTAGTTCCGGGGACTCATTTTTGGTCTGGTGGGCTTACTTTTAAGCACCAAGTCATCACGAGTGTGTGAATGTGAAGTGGGTTTGTATCCTGGACGAACAGTCCGAACTCTCTAGTGTCACCGCTCGGTACGAGAGTCAGTGAAGGAAAATGAAAGCTGCTCTCGTCAGTCTTGTCAGTTCAAATCCAGCCGTAGCTTTCTCAGACCACCCACTGTGGTGGTCTCAGCAGCTCGAAAGAAGCATGAGTCAGCTCGGGAGCAGTGACTGACTGCGTGGGGGCTGGTGGTCTTAGTTATGTTGTAGTTGCACGTTTGTGTGGGAGTGAAGAGCAACACCTGGTCATGTGCCCTCTTCCTGTTCCAGGAAGGTGTCTCTAAAGGCTGTCGGTTCCGTCACACAGCTGGTCAGTCCTGCAGGTTTGTTCTCATCTGGAATTATTCTGTACCGCCGTCTGGATGTGATGTTATTATGACTCTGCGGTTCAGCGTTCGGCCGTCTGGGAGGAAGTACTAATGATTATTAGGCACTTGTATTAATGTGTTCAGGTAAAAGGCCGGTTCAGTTCCGGATTACTCAGGTATAATCACACTGGACACAGACACTTCAATCAGCCTGAGTGTCGCAAGGTAATGGACATTATTGGATTTGCAGCATGCAGCTAATTCAGATCTGGATTCGGAACACCACAGAACAGGTTACACTCTGCTGGGTGTATCTCCACCATCAGCCGCTTAGCTTGGTCTCCTCAGTGTACCTAGAACCAGTCAACGAATAGCTACATCATTCCGTTGGACCACTAAACGGTTCTGTTAGCTCAGTGTGTCTGAACGCCGATGCCGACCCAAGCATTCCATGTAGTGTCCGTGTGGAAATGGTTCCCCTCAGAACTGCTCTGTCCTGCAGTGGGAAAGAGGGCAGTGTTAACTCTGCAGTGTTTTATGGGTCAAATATTAGTATCATCATTATAGTACTACATATCACAAATCAGATTATATCACAGTATATTAAAATGTATTTAGATATTTTGATCACTAGATCACTTTTGATCACTATTGATCACTTTTGATCACTCTTGATGGCACAGTCCTTTTTTCTTGTTTTATGAGATTGATATTGATATTAAAAGCTGAAATATCAGACGATATTTATCCAGTATTTGACTTTTAAAGTCGTTAAGCCTCAGGGTGGGCAGTATGATGATATTTTATCATTATTGAGATTAATTAAGTCAAAATAAGCTTTTCTGAGTATGTGGTGGATAATCAGTACTTACAGAACTCTGCCCAGCCGCATATTTAAGTCAGATCAAATCAAATAAAATCAAGGTTTATTGGTCACATACACAGTCATAAATGGTACCACTAGCAGTGAAATTCTTTGGCAACTGCCAGCTCACATGAAACGATAAGATAGTATAACACCAGAATATCTAAAATAGACTAGAATATATGACATATATAAAGATTTAAATAAATATAAAATAAGAAAAGTAAAAAAGTAAGGATGGAATAAAATTACAATATATACATTAAATAAATTTAAAATATAAAAATATATAAAATGTGTATTTACTGTAGTGTGCAGGGTGGAAAAGTTCTTTATTTACTTAGATATTCCAGATATTCTGTCTTTACACTGTCTTATTAAATTGTGAATTAAATTTGATTTTGTCAAAAAAACAGGAGAACCGAAAAACGGGCGGTCAGATCAAAGGGAGAAACCAGAGGAGTAAAGTGATGGGCAAAGAGAGGGTCATACACAGGTAACAGGTAACAACAAAGGACACTCGGTATGCTACTGGGATGTTGCCAGCTCTTCACACAGACTGACTGGACACGAGCAGGAGATTATACAAACATGAGCATAATTAGTATTCGGGAGATGCAGAGCGGGAAAACAGTTTGGGGTTGAAGGAATGTGGTGTTGGTGTCATATCCTCCAATACATTAAGTCAGAAACAGCTTCTGGTCTGTCTGCTATCCCACAGCCATTATAGCTTCAACTAACACTAGATCTTTCAGGAAGACTAAAGATGGCAGTCCGTATCAGATCCTCCACCCCTACGATAAGACGCACCCTTATTAAATGAAGGACTTCTGAAAGTAGACTGTCGTGCCCCCAAGCGCTTGCTAGAGGAGCTTTGGGGATGGTGCTGCCTTTGGTTGGGAAGGTGTCGCCTCTGTTGTCACTGTCATCTCTGTCCCTTCACACCTCCCCTGGAAACAGAGGCAGGAGATGCATATAATTTGCATACAACCATTTAAACAAATCAGAGCTATTTTGGGACAGAGCGCTCTAGTCAGACCACACACAGCCAGATCTCAGGAAGCTCGTCATGTTCACAGACAGTAGGGTGGCTCACATGATCACCAGAGCACCCACAGTGAAGTATGAGGGTGGGAGCATCACAATGTAGAGCTTCTTCTCTACATAGAAACTGAATCTGGAGGGGATGGTAGAAGTTTCAGCAGGACAGTGACCCCAGACATACGGTCAGAATCCCTCAAGACTGTTTCTAGAAGGGTGAAGGAGGTGAAGGTGTTTGCACAGCCCAGCCAGTCAGTTTTGGAATTGCAGGTCCATCTCTCATAAATAGGGATGCACTGATATGGGACTTCTGAGCTGATGCTCATATCTGATATTTTACCTGTGCATATCTCAGGTATGCAGATGGCCTCTGCACACTGGACGCGTCATGTCACACATGGTCCAAAAATTTGGCGCCATTATTTATAATAGCTGTACGCACACCAGCATTGACACACCGTACCAACATGCATCACCATGTAAGGGATTCGTTGATTGTCTTTATCAAGCCAAAAGCGGGACTCGTCCCTGAAGATGACTCGCCGCCATTCTGAGTCACTCCATGACAGTCTGGCACGACACCATTGCAGTCTTTGGTGACGGTGACGTGGTGTTAAGGACAGTCGTGGTAACGGTCTGTGTGCATGTAGTCCTGCGTGGTGCAGCTGTCTGCCAATGGTGCTGCACTAACAGGATGACTCATGGAGGACGTCACAGCTCACTGAATGTCTGCAATCGTGGCTGTTGAGTCAGTCAGGGTACATGGTGTCAAACCTACCCACCAAGTGACCCACAACAGAGAACGTCTGGTCATCCAGAGCCATAAACTCCTTCAGCTTGTCTGTAGTAGTTGTAGCTTTGGGCTGTTTGTGTGTACTGTGGCCGGCTTCTGGAGGATCCGATCAGCCATCAGCCATCTGAGTAGCTGAGGCTGTGTTTGTGTGTGCGGGGCTATGGGAGATGCTTTAGCTGTACTGCTGTAGCTCAGCCAGCGCCGCCTAAACTAAACGAATGGGTGGATTTAAAGTCAGGGCGTCGTCCAGCAAGGCGCAATGTTTACCGTCTTTCAAAGGAGACCGTTTCCTGCTCATGGATGGTCTCAGTTCCTGCGTCTGTTGCTTCTCCTTATCACGTCATTTATCTGTTTACAGAATGGTGTGACGTCCAGTTGGCAGCCAGAGACCCATTTTCCCATAAATGATGGTCGTTCTGGACTCGGTTCCTCTCAAGGGCACGTCGGCCATGAGGAGCTTCGGCTTCAGGTTGCTGTTTGACCTCAGGAGGTTGATTTCTGCTGGTGTTATGTTGGCTAAAGTGTAGCATTGTGCTAATCCAGAACTATCACACCCTCCCCAACTGTTGGCTCTGTGCCAACCTGCCCCCCTCCAGCAGTTTGTGTGAGTGCAGCTTAAAAGCTTTAATTCCTCTCAGCCTCCACCCCCTCACGTGAGCACAGCTTATTACGTTGATCTGTAAATGGTCCAGGATGCTGTATTTTCGCTGCTGATATGTTTTCTGTGTGTCTCTGAACTGAGCTGTTCAGATCATATCAGTCTCCTGATGTGACCTAAACCAAGATAAGCTTCGCACCATCAGACCGTACAGTCTGTACAGCTGTATTTACTGTGCTTATATTTCCCATGTCCTGCGTATTTCCAATAAAGTCTGTCTAATAAGGTTTGGATGGTTGTACATCCCAAAAAATAGCTGTAATTAATGTTCTGGTGGATTTAAAGTGCTCTTCGTGTCTTTAACTGAACCAGGCTTTATTTTCTGTTACTGTGCCTTTAAGACTTCTACGTGTAAATGATCTCTCCTGATTCGCCGGCCTGTTTTGTGCCTCATTCCAGTAGCAGTGATATACGGGACAGTCCGGACAGAGCAAAATTAGCTTTAGCCCATCCGTTGGAATGTCTGGAAGGCTGTTGTTGTGATATCACAATCACGACAGGCTATTTTAGTTAGGTAAGCCCCGCCCATTCATTCTGATGTCATAAGGAGAGTTAAGTTTGTACTCAACCTACCAAAAAACATTCTCAAATGGCACAACCAAAAACAAAGGACTTTTATATTGACATAAAAACGACAATTAAAAGCTTTTAAAACACAAATTATATTTCAGATAAAAATGCACATATATATCAGAAGAACAGCTGCACCCAGGAGGAGGTGTGGGGTTGCGGTGCTGTTGGGAAGGAAGATAAAGGTTACCAGGATCAATAACTGATGATAAATTTAGACTGATATGATCAATATTTATTGATCTACACATACAGAAGTCTGTCTCTCAGTATGGCGTCGGGCCGCCGTGTTTGCTAACCCAACACTCCAGACGTCTCGGCATGGAGCTGTAGAGGTTCCTGATGGTGTCCTGTGATAATCCATCCCATACAGCTTGAATATCCTCACACAGTTCCTGCAGATGGTGCGGTAGGGGTGGAGGTGGAGTGACACCAGGCCTTCTGGATGTGTGACGTGTGACAACAAACCGTCCATCACACGGATTCGTTGGTCGTCTCCACCAAGACAAAAGCGGGACTCGTCACTGAAGATGACCCGCTACCATTCTGAGTCACTCCATGACAGTCTGGCACGACACCGTCGCAGTCTTTGGTGACGGTGACGTGGTGTTAAGGACAGTCGTGGTAACGGTCTGTGTACATGTAGTCCTGCGTGGTGCAGCCGTCTGCCAATGGTGCTGCACTAACAGGAGGACTCATGGAGGACACCACTGCTCGCTGGATGTCTGTAATCGTGGCTGTTGAGTCAGTCAGGTACAGAGATAAGACCCGTCCTTACTTACGTCACATGTGCGGCCGAGCGTGAAACTTGAATCATTAGTATGTCTCACCATGTCAAACCTACATACCAAGTTTCATTCCTGTGGGTTGACTCCTTCTGGGTGGAGCTATTCGTGCTACTATATATATATATGTGTGTATGTATATGAGCTATGGTCAGGCTGGTTTATCACACCTTGTTTTTAGAAGACCTGGTTTTAGCTGCAGTTGTTAGATTTGGTGAGAAACAGGGTCTCAGTGAAGCCCCTCCAGTGCAGGAAATGTGAGGTGTTAATGATTCTAGTGTGAACGTTTAAGCAGCAGGAGATAACAGTCACATTGTGTGTCTTATTAATACTAACATATACAACTGTAATTGAATATAGCTTATTGATTATTCATATAGCGAATGAATTAGGGCTGAAAAACGCTCCTTATCATATACAGCACTGAAAAGAGGAGTCAGAGACCACCCTTCATTTATTTCGATTCCAGTTAAGACAACCATTATGTACTGGACCTGTACAACTACAAAGTGTCCTGTATGGTCAGATGAAGAGAGATCCAGAGCTGACTGCTTTGGCTGTAGCCTCCAGCTGAGATTAATCAGAAAGCTGCACACGTTCAAGTCTCCACCTGTATAAAATTAGTCATTCAGTGATGTGAGGACACTCTGTGTGATGAACTGGTTTCCTGGTGTTAGGTAACCTATTTCAAGGTGCTGACTTTCTTTACCACCTTAAAACTGTGACAGGCCTCAAACGGCTAGATGTCATTCCTCCAAACAGGACTACTAATGAAGCAGCAGGCTTCTCCGAGAGGTCTATCAGGCAGTTAATGGCAGCTCTAAAGTTTTATGGCCAGCTGTGGTGACTTTGATCAACAACAACACAAACAGAGCTGGTGGTGCACATAACCAGGACAATAATTAATTGATCTGTTATGAATACGGACAAATACCCACAGGTCATTGTTTGCACAGTTCAGTCAACACACAGATGTGTAAGCGGTAGCCGGATGTAAGGCCTGGGAATTCTGGCGGTAGGTATTGGTCACGTGAGTCAATGTAAATGGCACTTATTCATGTGTATGTGTGCATGAAGACTCCTGATAAAACACAAACACAGCTGGTCCACCTGCAGACAATGAGTAGATTTATCGTCATAGGGACGTTATGCTTTTCGAAAGGCGTAAGTCCTCCACTGAGATGTACACAGACTCTTTCGGAGTGGTTTAAAGACTTACAGAGAAGCTTACAGACTCGGACGTTCTTTACTGTGGCGGTGGTGATGGCAACCAGGGGTCATCATGTCTACAGCACACATAGACAGGCACCTAGAAGGAGCTGCTGGGATGGATTGAAGCTGTACGGGTGTGAGTGTAATGATGATAACTGTGATTACAGTGTTAGAGTGAAAGGAGAAGTTTACTGGGGGAACTGTACCACTGAAAGTAGGCTCTAGCACCCTGTTGGGCCGCCTCTAGCCTGGATACAAGATGAGATCCGGTTGAGTATGGAGGCATACAGGTTCTGTATGGCATCCTGCAGCACATTTGCCCACAGATCCTGCAGCTGGGTCTGTGGATCCTGCATACTTGTAGGTTGCCAAGGCTGGTGTCCCGGCTGGTCCTATAAATGCGCTACTGGCAATAAATCTGGCAACTGTGCAGGTCAAGGAAGTGTTGCAATCTGATAGAAGCATTCCTGGGAAATTAAAAATAAAGACGGTAATTTGATTGATTGACTGAAATTGACTGGAAACGTTGAAAAAAAAAACCATGTTCCAAAAGAACGGTGACTTCAAACGTTCTCAACCCATGGAAAAACTTGTCCTCTGTGACTGACCCATACCTAACAGCGTGTAATCCCTCCACAAGCACCAATAACAGCTGTGACTGGATTGGGCATGTACCTGACAAGTTTCTGGATGTAGGCTACATCAATGTTCAGACACTCTTACATCAAAGAATTGGTCAGTTGGTCCAGATTTGGTGGACGCCTTCCCTGGAGTTTTACTGGGTGTTCCAGGTAGTTCCCACAGATTTTCAAGAGGAGTCAAATCTGGGGATTTTGCGGGCCAGTCCAGATGTGTGAATGCTCCTGGATGTTCATCATGCAAACATCAGCCACATTTGCAGCCCTGTGAACAGCAGAACTGTCATCTTGGAATACTGGGATAGGAATGCTTTGTTTCTCGATGAGATGATGAGGCAAATTCTGGTTGTCCAACAGCTTGATATAGACACTGTGTTCACATCTACTGTCACCTCAACCAAAGAACCCAATTCCACATATTTGAAACACCCCCAGAACATCACACAGAAGCAAGTCTTATCTTATCTTACTGTATCTCATCGTTTAGCAATGTGAACAAAGGCCAAAACAAAAGAGTGCCACCCACGCTGCTGTTTATCAGAGTCACTGCTCCCCGGTTTCAGTTTCTGTTTCCAAAGCCTTAGCCAAACCGCTAGCCGCACTTACGTTATTTCTCCTAATAAACAGCCACACATTCAACTCTTCATTATTCACTACCAGGACTGTAGTGTTTGATCTGATGAGTTTTAATCAACATTAACACATAAAAGTGATACGAGTGGTAAGTGGGGTGCAGTGACAGTGGTCTAACACATCACTGAACATCTTGTCCCTGTAGCTACAGTGGAACAGGAAGGCTTTAAAGCTGCTAAAAACCACTGACCCAACATGAGACTCGTCCAGTCGCAACTACTTATTCTGTCTGCATGTTGAAGGAAACCCGGTCCAGTGAGTCCTGGGTGTACATAGAAGGCATTACCGCCCCCAGTGGACACAGTCACCCACTGTACATGTGAACAGACGAGCGTCTCTGGCAGAAATCACCTCCACATTCAATGCAGGAGCCCCACACGCATATCCCGCAGGTCAGTGCAGCGTTCTTTAGCTTCCATGGGATATGGGAGCAAAAGACCCACCAGAGTGACTCTGTTAACACCACCACACCATACACAGCGCCTCACCTGGGCTCATCAGGTTGCTAACTGGACCCTAGAGGACAGGCAACATGTGGCATGGTCTGATGAGTCACGGTACCAGTTGTTTGGGGCTGATGGTAGGGTTCCTGTATGGTGCAGACCCCATGAGGCCATGGACCCCAGTTCTCAACAAGCCACTGTGCAGGCTTTTAGTGGTTCCATACTGGTGTGGGGTGTGTTGTCATGGCGTGGGTTGAGTCCACTGGTCCACCTAAACAGGTCATTGACTGGTGCTGCTATGTTTCACTGCCTGGTGACCATGTGCAGCCCTTCGTGGACTTCATGTATGATGGGATATTCCTGCAGGATGATGCACCGTGCCTTCAGGTCCAGGTTGTTCGGAATTGGTTCTAGGAGCATTCTGGAGAGTTCTGACGAATGGTGTGGTCTGCACGTTCGTCTGACATGAGCCCAGTCAAACATTTATGGGGTGGAGAGGTCCCATGGAGCTGTAGGTGGGTTTCCAAACGACGTGGCCCAACATGCCTCCAAATGTCTTCCGTCCACTTGTGCAATGGATGCCATATCGAGTTGCTGCACTGTGCTGGGCTAGAGGGGCTCCTACACAAGGCTAGTTCCCGTCTTATGCCTTTTGGCATGTCAGGTTATATGGTGCATCGCTGTTCAGCCCAAAAATGCAAAGACATAAAACCACAACAAAATGAGACATGAAAGGACTCAGTACTGGCTCTGTGTTTATTGTAGGACGTTTAGCATTCCAACCATGTCTCTAAACAGAATTCCATATTTAAATCCCAAGTTTAAACCTTTCTTGAAGTTGGGCAGTGTGTTTTTTCCCTTTCATCAGGACTTTTTCTTATCACCCGTCAAAATCCCCTGGAGACTTCCTGAAATGTGCCGTGATGGAAGCACCACCATCAGTGAGCTCTTTCAGCACTGAACCGGTCGTGTGTTTACTTGAGACTGTAGGTGTGGAAGCGGTTCCTGAAAGTGATCGTTCAGCATGGCAACACTGGGTGGATAATCAAAGTGGAGCTTGTTGGAGATCTTATCTGTGATGGTTTGAATGATGACGGAATAACTGTGAGCACTGAGGCTTCATGTTTGAACCTAATATGAAAGACGTTATAATAACCCCTCAGCGGCGAGTCTGAGCACATCGGGCTGGAGCTGTGTTTCTGCTGAGCTCAAAAATGTTTGGTCTCACTGCGGCTGCTTGTTTTGTCCTTGTCCCCAGCGCTGCAGCAGGCCAAGGGCAGACCGGAATACGCTCCAGAGCTTTTCCATTGAGTGGGCTGCATCACTATGTCTGTAGCCCAGTCTGAAGCAGGTCTCTGACTCCCTGTAGCAGAACAAACTTGATGGTGGTTGGAGGTTTGAAGGCACTCAGTGAAGCCTTCAGTAATGTCGGAGGCATGTGGTGTGGCTGCAAGTGCAGACAGGCAGACAGGGGTCATAACCCAGGCAAGCATCAGCGACGTGTCCATAGTAAAACCCAGGAAGACGAAGCAGGGGTGAAGACCCAGGAGCACACGGCTGGTTAAATACCCCCAAGCCTAAGCCCCGCCCCTACTTCAGAAAAGCTTATTTAGCAATAGTCAGGAGGGATTCAATGACGACAGACTGCGCATGATATCACATGTCTAAACAGAGCTCTCTGCTTAAGTGGTTTTAATGACTTCTCCAGGTGGAACATTCACCACATGGCTGAAGGCTCTTATTCCATCACAAGCAGGAGTGCAGCGCAAAGATTAAAGGTGCAGTAAGAAAGTTCTTGGACATGTGCTGACAAGGTGACAGACGCTGGCTAGCAAACCTGTTTTCAAACCACAGTTAGAACCTCTGCTGCACACAGATGAATTTGACCTCTGCGTTTATCCCATCTGTGCAGTGTAACACCTCACACACTAGGGGGCAGTGAGCCCACTTGCCCAGAGTCTTCCAAGTTCTTGGACAGTCCTATTCACCGCACCTTGCCTAAGGGCACTTTAGTCATGTCCTGTAGGTTCAAGGGATTGAACTGGTGACCCTCCGGTAACAAGGCTGGTTCCTGAACCTCCAGTCCACAACCGCCCCCTAGAGCTTTTAGATCTTTTAGATCTTCTTAGATCCTTTTAGATCTTTGTGGCCATAAAACCCTTCCCAGACGGACAAACGCCATCATATAGCAATACAGTTCTCCAGCTGTCTAGCAGAACCAGAGCAACCTCTGCATCCCTTTACACGCCTTTCAACTCTCCATAAAGCTGAAGTCGACTTCTTTTCCACCAGCGTCTTGCTTGAGTATTCCCGTGCCACCTTAAACGGTGCAGCATGAAACTGAGCTCGATTCTTTTTCACCATTCCACCTTAAATGGTTCAGCAGCTACATGCTGGCAGCTCAGTCTAACCTGGCCAGCTTCTTGCCAGATTCACTTGAATGTAACTGCTGCACAATTTAAGGTGGAACTGGAAAATTTGAGCAAGAAGCTGAGGTATGTAGTCTAACTGCAGCACCATTTAAGGTGGAAGGGGAAATTAAGAAGCCAACTCTCTCATCCTGGTCAGCTCTCCGAGGTCCCTCTGCTATAGAAACTCCTCACTGATGTCAACACGGCTCTTCCTCTCTTACCTGATCCAAGATCTTCTTTCTTCGTCTTTGTTCTTCAGAGCTTCATCTCTTTGGCTGTGTCTTACCTTCTAGACAATGGGTGGAGTTCAATACATAGCCCCTCCCCTTTCCCTGTCCTGTGCATGGGCATGCACACCCCCTGTTGCTGATTGGCTGGAGGAGTGTTATGATGCTGTGGCCGAGCCACTTTGTTTATTTCCCATTTACAGATCCAGGATTGTGAACCAACTCCAGATTTTTATCCAGTGCATATTAAAATTGCTTACTGCACCTTTAAATTCTGTTTATCTGACAGCAAGAGTTTGGGTGGTATTCCAGGTGGTTGTTAGGAGTCCCATATTCTCTCTCTTGGTATCTCACTTATTTCCTTTTACTTTTCTCTTTGTTTAACAAGCGGCTTATCTTGTATCAGATCTCAGACGTGTTTCCTGAAAGATGAATAACTGAATGACCTTTAAGACCATTAAGACGTTTCCATCTGTTTGCACTCACAGGTCTTGGGGATTATCCTGCTGTTTATGCGCGGCCTCTGCTACCTTTCCGCATCCCGCCCAGCTGTACGCACGCAGTCGGAATGGAAAACGGAGCCACACGCAAGAAGAAGCTGTGGGGGAACCTGCGGCTGCGGCCCAAGTGGTCACGTGGCAGCAGTGGCAACAAGAGCTCCAGCAAGCTGCAGGAGTGGCAGGAAGGGCAGCTGGACCAGAGGATGAGCGTCTCGGTGCCGGACGTAAGGTATATGAGGCACATGCTGCCTCCCTTCCACCAGGACCTCCGCCAAACACTCCTGCAGGACCCTCCCTGTTTCAGCAGCCCCTCCAGCCCCGTCAACCAGCCTCTACAGCAGACAGGGGGCAGTCCCTGTCTATCTGACGGCTTGCTGACCGTGCCCAGGGCCTCCTCTGATTGGATGTCAGTCAACGGCAACCTACTTCAGAAGCAGGACTTTTTTTCAGGGGCTCCAGAGGAGATGGACGGAAGGCAGCCGGGTCAGTACGCAGGGGTGCTGCCTTCGCTGGAAGTCACGGAGGACTCGACGGAGGTATGGTTCATGTTTGTTTTTTTTTTTTGTTTTTTTTATTAATGCTCCCAAATTGTTTCAGCCTGATATCTCATACAGCTGAACAGCACTTAGAGGAGAACCCAGCGCTCTCTGACTTACAGCACCTTTATAACCGAGGGGCAGGTGCTGCAGGAGTTAGTGTCTGTTGAGGCAGCAGGTTTTTCTGGTGCAGTAAAATTCCTCAGAATTAGGCTTGGTGGTAAATGAAGTCAGAAATGCTTCAGGAGTGTCTTTAATCGGAGCTGTCATGCAGTCTGTGATTTACTGGGTGTTCCTGCTGTTCACTTCACTTATAAAAGCTGGTCTACATAGAACCATGAGCACTGAAAAGAACCATCTGCATGCCTGAATGGTTCTTTGCATGGTGAAATGGCTCTTCAGATTGGAGAATGGAGAATGTGTTGTATGTGGTTCTATATAGCACCAAAAAGGGTTCTACTGTTGTTAAAAGCTGGACATCATAACAATAGCAGAACCCCATTAGGAGAACCATTACACCATGCAAAGAATAATTCTTGGTTCTGTATTACTGGTATAAGAGTGTGGTGTGTGTATATATGGTCCTGATCCTCAACAGGTTGTACAGATGAGTCAGTTACAGGCGATAGTGCAGTGTATGTGGTGGTGAACTCCTCCACGTCACTGACTAAAGGATAATAAGTTAGCACATCCTCATAACACTCGTTAATATGGCTTTTTCCAGCAAACTTCCCGAATTTAAGCTGCAGGATAAACACAAAACAAAACATGAAACATGTAAATTGACATAATTTTGAGGTCCTTTTACCCCAAAAATAAAACGGAATATATAATTTAGAATATAAAAACACAAACAGTCTTGTTTCCATGTTGGTTTTATCATCTACATTTCACTGCTGTGTAGTTCCCCCAGTTACAAATGTATTATGCTGACCTTACACCAAACGATTTTCAAGCGATTTTACTGTCGCAGACCAATTTCCAAAGTCGGAACAAAATCATGAGAGTCTTGCTGGAGTTGCGTTGCGCTCGCGTCATCTCGATCGTTCAGTGTAATGCTAACCATACACTAGAAGACTTTGAAAAGATTCTGAAGATATTTAATAGACTAAAGTCTGACGCCCTCTCACATCTAAAGACAAGTCACAGACTTTTAGTCACAGGCTCTGATTTTTCAAAGACTGGGAATCTTGCAGAGTCACTATTTACAAGACTGCAGCTAGATTTTGAGCTTATTTCCCATCATGTTCGCTGGTAGGCTAAATGTAAACACTGTAGCCCCATTCGGCAGTGTTTTAGCTAGCTAGCTAG